>CM017194.1:29793785-29973785 GCA_004837865.1 Musa balbisiana | reverse complement strand
AAAGTTTTAGATGAACCGAGTCTCAGAAAAAGAAGTGGAGACGAGCATCCATCCATCCATCCATCCATAACAAAACCATTAATTTGACAGTTTCACTTCACTTAAACAGCGATGTCCCTTTTTCGCATGCATTTTATACATATTTAATCTTAAAATTCTAACTTATTATCATCTAAAAATAATAATATATTTATGTAATTATTTAGATATCCAAATTCATTTCATATTTAACTCACATGCTTGACACGTTGCTATTCCAAATCTCATAAAACTAAACGGATCGAATGAATGTGATTATTGGAAATATAGGTGGCGATATTATTGGGTCCTGCAGATGCATCCCCTCGCAAGGAAACGATTTGCGCCTCCAATTTGAGAGGAAAAGCGTACAACTCCTAAACGCTTTACTGGTTTCGTGTGTCGATCACCGGGAAGTCTCAGTCTCCATCTCCCCCTCCCCGGCCCTCTATATAGATCGCCTCCTTTCCCTTTTCCCCAAACCCTTTCCATATCTTCTCCACTCGGCTGCACCTGCTTCGTCCTTGCAAAATCCTTGCCCGGGAGATATGGAGGGAGTCATCTCCACAAAGGGCCTCCTCTCCCTCCCCCCCAGGCCTCAACCTCGCCCCTTCCACCCGCTCCACACCCTTCGCAGTCGTTTCCCCTCCGCCGCCTCCCGATTCCCCTCGCCGGCCCTCCGCTCCCAGGCCCCCGCCTCCGTCCTCCATGCCTTCGGCTCCGGGGCGAGAACCCCGTGGATTCCCACGCCGACAGCCCCCCCGGACCCCAAAGGGTTGCTCCTTTACCCCGGGCTTTGGGGGAAACCGAGGAAAGCTCCGGTTTTTAGAGCCGGCGCCGCGATTCCGGCCGACGGAGCTGGCCTTGTCGAGGCGGAGGGGGAGAAGAAGCCCAAGTTCTTGGGCGTCGAGATAGCGACGCTGAAGAAGATAGTTCCGTTGGGGATTATGTTCTTCTGTATTCTCTTCAATTATACCATTCTCAGGGACACCAAGGATGTGCTGGTGGTGACCGCCAAGGGGAGCAGCGCCGAGATTATCCCCTTCTTGAAGACGTGGGTGAACCTGCCGATGGCGGTCGGGTTCATGCTGTTGTACACCAAGCTGTCGAACGTGCTTTCGAAGGAGGCTCTTTTCTACACCGTGATTCTGCCTTTCATAGCCTTTTTCGGGGCCTTTGCGTTCGTGTTGTATCCGCTGCGCGACGCCATCCATCCCACCGCGCTCGCCGATAGGCTCTTGGCGGCGCTCGGCCCGAGTTTCCTTGGTCCTGTCGCGATTTTGAGGATTTGGAGCTTCTGCCTCTTCTACGTCATGGCGGAGCTGTGGGGAAGTGTGGTGATTTCGGTCCTGTTCTGGGGGTTTGCCAATCAGGTGACATATGCTTTGTGATTGTGAATGGTTTTTTTACTGCCTTTTCTTACATTTTTATTTCCTCCATGGAGAATGCTACTTTACAGTCTTATGATCTTATCACACTTTTGTTGTCCGGAGAGGCTGATTAAATCTGCTTGATCAACAATTAATTGTTAATCAAATTGAACTGAAATTTATTTATCATCAAATATTGTCATGTCTTCACTATATTCAGTCTTTCAATATATTTTTCTTGATATCTTTTTCATTTTTCAGTTTCTGTGGCATGCAAGAATTGTGTGTTGACAGTTCCTGTTGTGTCCATTGTGGTACATGCGTGTTTCTTCTACTTGATTCTGAAAAAAGTTCTCAAGGCTGTTAGGTTCTGCTGTAATTGTTTGGTTGTCGATTTTGTTTTTTATTCTTTTGCTTTTGTTTCTAATGGTACCATTTTTATCATGCATGCCAAAGATGCTGCTACTCAATAACTTGTTTTGAGTTCCAGTTATTCATGAGTGTTTGTTTTGATTAAGACGAGTAAATTATTCTGACAGCTGTGTTTGTTAATAATCTGTGTATCTTCTGGATAAGAAAGCAACTTTTGTTGTTTGATATTCAAATTCGGTGTGCTTCTTCATTTTTTGCTGTTGAGTTTCTCAGCTCAAGTTTCCTATGGACAGGAATGAATTAGAGTAGTCTGAATCAAGTCTTAGAGAGGGTTGAGACATGCTACTGATTATAGGTCTTGTTCTTTTGTATTTGTTGTTACTTTGACCATATTGACTGATATATATCAATTCTGACTGCCTCCTGTAAGATACATGTCAATTGAGTGCCTTTTTGACAAAGACTTCCCAAGTAAATGGTCTAAATTTCCACTAGAAATTATGGTGCTGAAATTAAGATCAGGGCATCCCAGAAACTGAAGATAAGTTCGTAAGCAACAATAAATGCCATAGGTTTAGAAGTCTTTCAAGTTTGTTAGAGCTGTGATGTTATGTGTGTACAAGAGGAGAGCACCTTTGTACTACCAAAGCTTTTGTTGGATTGAACTAATTGGAGGGAGTATAGTGATGCTTTGTTAATTGTGTGGTATAACTGATAGCAAAATGGCCTTCACTGCTTGCTTGCGTAGGAAAGAGCTACTGAAAATGACATGAATTTGTAAGTAGCAGGATTGCTCTTTATGTTTCTTTCTACAGATTATAGCTGGACCTAGTTCATCTGTATCCTAAGTTCCTAACAATGGCATTTTGGTTCAGTCAATCTATGTGTTTATTTGACATATGCCAAATTAATGTGTGTTGCATGTCTGAACTCATTTTATGAGGCAAATGATGAATTCATCTCAAGAAGTTAAGGTTTCCTTTTGCAGATTACTACTGTCGAGGAAGCCAAAGAATTCTACCCATTGTTTGGACTCGGAGCTAATATTGCCCTCATCTTCTCAGGACGCACTGTAAAATACTTCTCTAACCTCCGTAAGACTTTGGGACCAGGGGTCGATGGTTGGGCAGTTTCTCTGAAAGCAATGATGAGCATTGTTGTGCTCCTTGGCTTTGTAATATGTGCAATCTACGGGGGAGTGAATAAATTTGTTGTAAATGACCCATCCCTTCCAAGATCAGATCGCAAAAAAAAGAAGGTATGCTCCATGAATGATACATGTTACAAATCCTTCACTACTTTTATTTACACAAACTATTAAAAAACTATTCATTGTGTAGGAGAAGCCAAAACTAGGTATGAATGAGAGCCTGAAAGTTTTGCTGTCCTCTAGATATGTGAGGGATCTAGCGACCTTGGTGGTTGCTTATGGTATTAGCATAAACTTGGTAGAAGTAACATGGAAATCAAAGCTCAAGGCACAGGTAACCTTATTTTACATGCTAGTTGCATATTGCTGTTCAATGCTAGGACCACTTAATTTCGTCAAACTCACATTTGTGTATATTTATTTGGCAGTTTCCCAGTCCAAACGAATATTCATCTTTCATGGGCGATTTCTCAACTGCAACGGGTATTGCAACATTCACAATGATGTTGCTAGGCAGATTGATACTCCGGAAATTTGGTTGGGGGGTGGCAGCCATGATTACACCCACAGTTTTGCTTCTCACAGGAGTCGGGTTTTTCTCACTAATATTGTTTGGTGAACCATTGACTCCTTTATTGGGAAGCTTTGGTATGACTCCTCTGCTTGCTGCTGTTTATGTGGGGGCATTACAGAATATTTTCAGCAAGAGTGCAAAGTACAGCTTGTTTGATCCTTGCAAAGAAATGGCATACATTCCTTTGGACGAAGAGATGAAGGTCAGTGTTATGCCTCCTACAATCTCTCTGTATAAGCATCTTGATATGCTATGCTGTATAGACTCAAAATGAATGCGAGCATTCTGATATGACGATTGTAGGTACAAGTTGGTTCAAGGCTCATGATTTCACAAGATACTTCTACATGAAAGAATAAGCATCACATGTTAGTTTAAATTTGTGAATAAACTTCTCATCGATGTGGTGGCTCCACTGGGTAGATCCTAGATATATATAGTATTGTTTTCTCATATCATGTGAAGTCTAGGGAATTCACATGATATGAGCATACATCAGCTTGAATAAAATTCAAGTTGTTGACACTCTCCGTGCACTTTGCCTGTTCATGCAATTCAGTGCTCTAGAACATGCATGACAAGTGTACATCACTTTCATACTCTACCCAAACTCCATTTTATTTACTACTGTTGATTTTTTTTTATCTACTGTCTGGTATTCATTTCCGTAAATCTTAAATGCTCCACATATGAATCGTTATGTCCCTTATGAGGCAAAAGAGTGGTATTTCAATTCTTAATAGCATCCATTATTCCCAAGGGCAGATATCTCCTATTTAAGTTTAATATCTGTTTTAGATTAAGGACTTCATATGGTTGTTTTGATTACCCAAACCATTTATTCTAGTATAATAATGATGTTAACCTGTGCTCAATATCCAGTCAAAATTAGTTTTTATAGCACGTTGGTGCCGTAAAGGTATGTTGCGTAAATTCTTTGAGGAAGTGAAAGAAATCAAGAGGATAAATAAGTCTTGTTTGGTAATTTTTTTGTGTGCAGCTAAACCATTAAATAAGGCTAATATTCCAAGAAGATAAATAATCGGGGTTAATATAGTGATGTAGTAAATGTTAAAAAAAAAGTCCCCCAATGCTCTCATTTTCAAGTTAGTTCACTTGACTTTGCCTTTTTTAGTTTTAGTTGTTCTTAAGTTGTCTAGACTTTCCAGCACCTGTCTAAATAAGAGCTCTTATTGTATAACTTGTTGTACTTTGATTTCTCTTTGTGAATTGCATATACTAATATAATTAATTTACTGATTGTTTTTTATAAATTATAGGTTAAAGGGAAGGCAGCTATTGATGTTGTCTGCAACCCCTTGGGAAAATCAGGAGGTGCCTTGATCCAGCAGTTCATGATTTTGACATTTGGGTCTCTAGCAAACTCGACTCCGTACCTGGGAGGAATCTTGCTGGTGATTGTTCTTGCATGGTTAGGCGCTGCAAGATCCTTGGATTCCCAATTCTCTCCTTTGGCTAAACAGGAGCTTGAGAAGGAGAAAATACTGAAAGAGAAGGTGAAAGAGCCTCCAATCGACATGACGACAGACACTGATGGGTTTGTTGCCGAGGTAAAACCGCAAGAGAATGGTTCTATTGCTGAATCTGCAGCGAGCGAGAACTCATCGAATGGGTCACCTTTGAAGCAGGAATCATCTCCTGAATCTGAGGGTTCGTCTGAAACATCCACTATTCGTCAATAATCGTTTCAGGTAGTCTCAGAAAAAAAGTTGTTAGTGATGTTACGAGGCATTTGGTAATTCAGCCTTGCGTCGTAGTGGAATAAGAAGGATTATCGGTTTTAATACAATGTCCTACCTAAATATGTTGTTGTACTGCTGTTTGAGTAGTGGTTGGGGAAAAGAATTGGAGAGGAAATATTTCGATTTATTGTATTCTTTTTTGACAAGATGCAATGTTTCTTTCTATTGCTGTGCCATTGTGTTTTGATTCTTCAATTTTTACTGGTTTCATGTGCGTTTATGTGAAGGAAGGAGGTCAGGTTGTGGTCAGATGATATCCAAGCTGTTCAAACCACATCACCCCTGAGGATTTGGAACCAATCGGGGTCCATTATCGAGCTGATATTTGGTAAGTTTGTAGAGAGTAACATCCGAGAAAGAGAGAGTCCCGCATGGAGGTACAAAACTAAGACCTTTTATAGTATTTCTGATAGATAATAAGGTGGAACAAAACTAAGATGTTTTATGGTGGTTTTTGAAAACATAACGAAGGTGGAACAAAAATGACATTTTTTTATAGTGATTCAAAACTGAGACCTTTTGTAGTATTTCTGATAATGAAGGTGGAACAAAACTAAGATCTTTTATAGTGATTTTTGATAATATAATGAAGGTGGAACAAAACTAAGATTTTTTACAGCGATTTCTGATAATTGACGAGATTAGCGGTGAGTAATTTATAGGATGATTGCATGGAATCATCGTACATTAAGCCAACATGGGAAGGTTGGTCAAATCATCATATGCTATATTAATAAGACAGGATATAATGTGATATGTTGGGTTGACTAGGTATCCGAGGTGATATCGAGGTTTCATTTGCAGATAAAAGATAGGAATTTTGATAGTGTTTTTTAGATAGAAAAAGTTCAGAAGACATAAATATTATTTTTACTTTAAAAAATTAACTTAAGATTCCAAGATCTTTCATGAAAAATTGATTTATCAATTACTTATAAAATTATTTAATTTTTATGAAATTATTATCTAGGATGATAATGTCATAAATTAATAGATATATAATACATTCCTTTTATTATCATAGGTGACATAAAAACACAAGTTAAGTTCGGTATATTAGGCTCTTGGAGCTTGACGAAGTCCACAAATAACTTTTTAAGTTTACAAATATGGTTTAGATACTAATGATGGATGAAGACAAAAAGTTATTGCATACAGATATCTTTAATTAAGTTTCCTTATAAGAAAGCATGGTTAATTATTAACTATTAGAATGAGTCAAATTATCAAAATTGACGATAGATTAAAGGTCGAATTGTTAATTATTATGTCAATCTTGAGTGATTGCCAAACTTGTTAAATTGTTATCGGTTTAACAATTAGACTGAATGTCTTTATGAAATCAATACTTGATCATTGATGAAATTCTTTGGCCACTAGACGTGTTTTGTATCTAGCTATGGATCTATTTCGGTTTCGCTTAATTCGAAAGATTTATTTATACTCGATGACATTTTGTATTGAGTGAGATAGTACAAGGGTTTATGTGATATTATAGAGTAGGGCATTGTATTCTTTATACATTGCTTTGCACTAGTGTAGAGATTTTTAATCTTAGGTGATGTTTATGGGTTAAGTAGCTCAAGTGGAGAGCTTATGGTAGCATGAAGATAAAGGATTTGATGTTGTTTGAAGATATCATTTTTAGAGCATGTTGTCATGTGATATCTAAGTTTAATGATATTATTGAGTTATGTCGAAGGTATGAGAATTGATGAAAAGTTAGTAATATATACTTGATCGAACTGATGCACTTCGGTGCCACTTTGTTGACAAAAGGATAAATACATTATTTGGTGATAAAGTGTATTAATATGAATCCAATGATGGATGATTATTGTAATGGCTCACATTGTTGAAAGAGAAAAATTTTGGAAAAAAAAGGGTAGACTTAACAAAAATAAGATGATGTGATATAAATAATTTTTAATTTGAGAATCATAGTATTGAAAAGAATTATATTTAAGGGAGTACCCAAAGAATCATAGTAAAGCTTGGATTTTGGTGTTAACTTGTTTGAAGGATATGGGTGTAATCGAAAAAAAAAAATCAAATATTTTGAGTTTTTAAAGATTTATGATTGTGAAATAGTTTTTCTGATGTTATAAGATTGGAAAACAATGATTTTTTTATCACTCAATAGATGACTTATTAAAGTCAAATCATCTATAATAACTTTTAAATTTTGCATATAAACAACAATATCATTTTCCTCTTATTTTGTTTTCATTAAAGTAGATAAAAGTGGAGTAATAAGTAGAAGTAGAGGGAACGCCCACCAAGAATAATTACATAACAACGAAGGATCATCAAGAAACTAGTTGATCACTAAAGGAGGTTAATTAGATCTAGAGAAAATCTATTATAGATCAAGTTTTGTTGGTAGATTGGTAGGAAGGAGTTGTTCCTTTTCATCTTGGGTACAATAATTCAAAAACAGAAACAGTTATAAAAGTAATAATAAGAGGAGCGAGTAAGAAAAATAATTATGGCTAATCGATTATCGAGGGAGAGAGTGACTATCAAAAAGTTTTTGATAGCACGAAGAATTTTTTCCCGTGAAAAAGATGTTTTAATTCATAAAGATTTTCTTCAATTATATGTTCAAATCAGATATTTAAATTATACACTTAAATATATGATTAATTCTCAAATCATAAATTAATTAAAGATTAAAATATATAAAAAAAATAAAATTATCGTTCTATGTTTGTTTATATCATCCATCATCTTCTATCAAAATTGAGCTATACAGAACAATGTCAAATTGCACTAATCCACATTCATTCCGTTACAACAAGCAGTTATACATATCAGAAAGCCATCCACACTCCACTATTAACTCACTAAACAAAAATACACAATAAAGTTCCAACACAACCAAACAATAGCGGTTTGATAGGAAATAAACTGAACGAAACAATTATAAATAGGAAAGTAAAACGAATAAACAATTCTGAGACATGGATGGCACAATCTTATATGTTCATGGCTCTCTTGATTGCTCTGCTGCAGGACTTGATGAACTTGCTGCTGTTTGTGGACACAACACTCTCGTTGCCATTGTTATCATCACCCATCACCTGAGGCTTCCTCCCTATGCAGTCCACACCCCTTCTCATTCCCAGTATCATCGAAGGTGATGATGGCAGTGACCTAAAACCCCTGCTGCTCTCAGACCTTGGTTCCTTCACCTCAAAGCTCTTCCTACTTCCGGTAACCTCCTCTTTGCTGGCATTACTACTATCCTCACCATGTCTGCTGCTCTTTGCTTTTTCTTCTAATGGTTTGAGCCTTAAGAATTTGATTTGTTTATGCGGGTGAGCGGAGTTCATCTTGCAGACAGATTCATCCAGGTTATCTTCTGGAGCATCGGGCTTCTTTTCGGGTGAGCCTTCCTCAAAGCCATCCAAAAGGATTTCGAGCCATTTATCTACATTTCGTTTCCCAATTTGATTGTTGTTCCCATCATCACCATCTTCTTCTTCTTCTTCTTCTTTGCGAGGGCTTCGAGGTTTTGGGATCTTTATCTTCAGTATAGGAGGCTTTACTTTCTCTTCTGCTGCTATGTCCCTTTGTTTGTCATTGAGCAACATGATATCATTCCCAGCTCCAGATGCCTTATATCCTTCTTCAGCTTCTTCTTGAGAGCCTCGATGCAAGAAACTTTGCTGCTCTGATTCACTAGTCTGGCTCAAATGTCCATCACTTACTGCTAATTGCTTAAGCTTCTCATCGATCACACTCCCATGCTCTTCTGCTTCCTCATTCTTCTGGCTCCGAGGAACAGCAGGCTTCTCCTTTTGTGAACTGCCAGTCGTTGCACTTTCCTCTGTCTCTTCTTCTCCATCTTCACCAAGAGATAGACCAGCTTCAGAAGCCTTCTGCTCTTCCTCTAGAAACTTCCTCAGCTCCTTCGTTAGAGGAGTAGTCCTTGTCCTCCTTGTGCATAACAGTCGAATGCTTTCGTTGCGCCCTTCCTCCAAAAGGGTCTCATCCATACGTGATCTTTTTCTTAGCTCCCACACAGGCCTTATCTGTTTCTCAATCTCATCTCTTTGCTTAAATTTCCGACGGAGTTCTTTCTCTGAGGAATCACACTGTGCTCTCTGCGCCTCCAATCTTGCCATTAGAGCACTTGTTGCGGCCTGGTTCAGCCTAACCTGCTCCTTGTAGACAACGCTCCTGCACAACACCACAAAGAAGGTATCTATTATATTACGATGATATCTCCTACTGAGCAATGGAAGCTGCAGTTTGGGTCAGCTGGATCTTACTGGTGCATGGCATCCCGAATCATCTTCTCCAGTAAAGCCTTGTATGAAGACTGTGCCTCCGCGAGCCTCCGACATTTCTCGACTCTTCGTCTCCGTTTGACGAGAAGAGTTTCCAGCTCCTGAAGAGCAACCCGGTCTTCTTCGTTCTTCTGCTTCAACTCGTTCAGCTCATCTTCCAAGCGACTTATCTCAGCTTGTTTTTTCTTAGCCTCTTCTCTCTGCCTCAGTGAGTCTCTGGCCATTGCTATGGACAAATAAGGGTTGCTATCGCAAGTATCCATATCAGGGTTAGTGTTTTCCTTGGAGATAAGGGGTTTAGAGCTGTGTGTTCCCATGCTATGAGCATCGTCTTCTTCTCTGGTGAATTTCCTTGCAGCTGCAATGATCATAAGCTTTGAATCAGATTTGTGCAAGAAGAGGAGAGATAGGAGCAGCAAGCACGGGCACTGACCGATTAGAGGATAGTTGTGCCTCAGATGTCTATTTGCATCAATGGGTCTCAGCACTGATGCATCAAAACTTCTTCTTGATGAGACAATGGCAGCTGGACCAAGCCCAACTTGTCGTTCCATCTCGATGAAATGCTGCGGAAAATGATGGGAGTCGACAGCCTGCAGTGCGTTTAGCTCCTCGCTTCCTCCATCGCAGAACAGAAAAGAAAATGCTCTACTCCTGAGGCAGGAAGTGTCATTCATTGAGATCGCTTTTCATGCGAAATCTGAAATTTTTGGATGCTGCAATCGTTAGACCAACAAATGGATACATAGAAAGTCCTACCAACCTGAAATCCGAGTTCCGAGAAGCAAAAATCGAGAGGAACTGGTTCACAGAGATGCCCAATTGGAGATCCCACCATGGGATGAGAAACTCCAGCTTGTTGTGCTTCTTCTTCCACACTTGCCATTGCAGCAGCCTTAGATTGCTAGGAACCGTTCTTCCTCCTCCTACATATCGGTCAGACCAATTTTCTCAAAGATTCATTCCAAGGAGGAGCACAAGGAACCAAAACTTGGTTGGTTAGAGCTATACTCGAACAAGGAAACCAGTGATCGATATCCCACGCAAGTGGCGAAGCCGAATCCGCATGCAGTCCGCATGCAGGTATAGAACATTGCCGTATGTGTCTACTCGAAACAATGCAGGATCAAATCCAGCATTCCTGAAATCACAACAAACGAATTCGAACACATCATATAGTTAGCTCAGTGTTGCAGACGTTAAGAACTCCCCAGTGAGCTTACCCAAGATGGTCAAGCTGCTTCCAAAGGAGATTGACGAAGCCTCTAGGATTAACAGAAGGAATCGCCTCTGGATCAGTGACCGGGAACATCTGGCTCCAGTCCCTCGCTCTCAGAGCCTGTTAAGATGATGCCCGTAGAACCCGTTTAGGCTACGGAATGCATCATTGACGACGAAATGCGTGCACAAACACACACCAAAGGCGGAGGGGAGGCGAGAAGGGATTTACCTCCTGGGGCTGCAAGGTGTAAGGAAGGAACGCAAAAGGGGGTCCCTGGGCGTAGGCGCTGAGCACGCTGGGGCTCCTGCAAAGCTTCGCGTAAGCCTTCGGGTAGCCAAGGCCTTCATCGACGACCATCTCTTCCTCCGTGAACCCCATCTTGCTTGCTGTTGTTGCCGTTGTCGCCATCCCTCTCCACGGAACTCTGCGAGCAGACTGCCAATGCAGAGTCAAACGAGAAGAACGAGAGAGAAGGGGGGGATTAGGTAGAAATGGGGAGGAGCGTCAGTGTGATGGTGAGGAGATGCGATGGATGTCATGTGACAAACGGTCGACTCGCTGCAAGGAGCCGTTGTCTCCTTTAATTTTGTCCTGCCACGTCATTAATCGGCAGAACCAACAGCTCCCCTCCCTTGCCGTTTCAAAAACTTGGAACCCGACCGGACGACCGCAAGTGTCTGGGCCCCATCGTAGTCATTGCATCGTCGGGCTCACTATATTGTCTGGGTTGAAAAGTGGGTCCGATGAGTTCCAGGTGTACGTCACTGAAGTAACGGCTTCCTAAAATACGATCCTCTCCACTGATTAAATGGACGGCCCTGATGACATCCGAGAATAACAAGGAAGCTTCGGGCCCATAAAACCCAAAGGACGATATGTCGACTGCCCTAACCACGTCGGCCCGCAACTTCTCCGGTTCACTCCAAAAGTATCGGCGTCTCTTACACGCTCGTTGAAGGGGCGATCGGATTACCTGTGGCCGTTTTACTTCCCAGCTCAAGAAGAGAGGAGAGCGGAAGGAGCAGCAGGTGACGGCTTCGGCGAGTGGTGGCGATGACGTTGGATGATGATAAATCCATCTACGTAGGGGGTCTCCCTTACGACTGCACCCAGGAGGACCTCCGCCGTGCGTTCGATCTCTACGGCGCCATCGTCGACGTCAAGGTCCGTCTCCTACCTTATCTTCGCCATATCTTCTATCTTCATTTCTCTCGTCTTTGGTTGATTCTGTTGGGCGTCGAACGGCACGTCGTTGTTTTAGGGTTTGGAAGTACTTGCGACGGCTTGATGTCAACTTTCTCCAAACCCCTAGATTCTCAATGGGATCAGCACCTGGAGCCATGATTCTAGGGAGGATGAGATTGGTGGCAACGGATTTGATTCTCTAGGTTCTTTGCTGGATGAACTGAGAAAGTCCGGAATGCTATTCTGGTCGTAATTTTTGATTACCTATCAGAATTCGTAGTTGCTTCAAGAAGAATCTTTTTCTTTTTCTGAATTAAAAATAATTATATTTTGCAAACAGTAGAATGTCACCCTGAAATGAGCATCTGGAGAAGATGAATTTTGGTGGTAGCGAATCTGAGTCCTAGGTTCTTAACTGGATGAAATGAGAAATCCCAGTGGGTCATTGTGATCGTGATGAGTGTTGCCTATCAAAAGTCTAAATTGCTTCAAGTAGATAGTTTGTTTACCAAACACAAAAGTATTTTGAATGAAAAACATATATATTGCAAGTGGCAGAGCATCTACTGGAGGTTATGGCCATTATAAGGATGCAGTTGCAGCTTTGAGTTCCAGAATCTTCATGGATGAATTAACCCTCAATGTCAAGTTGATTGTGATAAACTTTAACTGTTAACATTCAAGAGTTACCTCAAGTGGATATAGTTTCCTCAACAGAAAAGATTTTTTTAATAATAAGAGCTATGTTGCAGCTGAAACTGATATTAGAGTGAAAGAAAGGTGTTTGCTTTACAGTAGTATGTTGATTGTCATTAACTGTTGTTTGATTTTTATGCTACTAGTTGACTAGTGAATTTTGTTCTTTAGAAGTGATGTCTTTCATTGTATGAGGCAATGGAATGACCTAATGTATGTGAAAATCCACTTCTTTTTTTTTTGCATATTTTTATGTGGACATCATTGGGATAAAAAGGTGTGAAGCTTAACAAGGATATAGCATTTTTCTGATGAATGGATTCCTATTTTATTGCTGCTACGTAATGTGGGATTTGCAACATGAAGAACTTGGCTATATCATCAACTATTAGTTACACATGAATGTTGGTTTTTACTTTTTGGAAGATGATTTCGACCTCTTACATTGTGGAAATTCTCTCCTTTTTGTTTTTCAACTTTTGCCCTTTAATTTGTTCTTCCTATATGAACCTATATGCCTGTCCTCATAAATATTAAAGCATCCAGCTCTTTGAAATTATTTTATTCATGATGTAACTGTTTTGGTTTTCTACACTAATCTGTGTTGGCTCTGCATTCCTCGTTCTGATTTTTTCTACTTAATAACACCTACCTGAAAGGTGGTTTTGGTTGTCACTGCAAAAAAAACCAGTCTTATGGAATCTTGGGCAGCCAGTTAGCTTTAGATTCTGTTGCCTCATCTTTTTGTCTTATCTTGGGGTTATGTTTACACTCTAGAAACTGAACACGTGAAGCCTAAGAAACATTGTGTCAGTTGAAGAAAGGTTTGTGTTTAGCTGGTCAAGTCAACTTGTTATATTCCCCATTACCTTCCTCTTGTGAATCAATATTAGTGAGAGCAATGGTCATACATCAGACTTTTATATGTAATTTTGGCATTGCTAATACTTTTTTCCATGAAATCATTTAGGACAAAAGCTAAGCAGCAAAAAACTCTTCCATGTAGCTAAAATTCATCATCTTGTCCAACCCTTCATCTCTGCAGATAATAAATGATCGACAAGTTGGAGGGAAATGCTATGGGTTTGTCACATTTAGAAACCCTAGATCAGCTGTTGATGCTATTATGGACATGAATGGCAGGGTATGATTCTTGCTTATCTTTCCATGCACATTTAATTACTTTTATTTTGTACCTTTATGTGAGTCTTATGTTGACATGAAAACATACATTGTTTTGTATTATTGGTTGCCTATGATGTTACAAATTCTTTAACCAGAAAATTGGAGGAAGAGTCGTAAGAGTTAATGAAGTTCATACAAGAGGTGGGAGGCCAAATTTTCATCGTGAAAATTTTCATCGAAATGCTGATAGAGATGATGATTGGGAGAGGGGAAGGGAAAGAGAAAGGGATCATATACAGGACAGAGACCACTATCTAGATCGGAACAATGAGCGGTTTCGAGATCGTGATAGGCAAAGAGAAAGAGAAACAGATTTTGAGCGTGGACGTGACTTTGATCGAGCAAGAGCACATTCTTTGGATCGAGATCGAGATCGAGAAGATGATGATCACGAACGTCCATGGGAGCGTAATCGAGATCGGGAAGCGGACCGCGATATGGACTGGAACGGTGATAGAGATCTGGACAAAAATAAAGATCATGACATAGACAAAGAACTAGATAAGGAGCAACAGCCAAGACAACGACATGGGTAATCTCTGGGACCTTTTGACATCAATAGTTATTTGGTTTACATGTCATTTTACCTGCTATGAGACAGTATGCGTATTAACAAAGGGAATCTTTTGGTGAAAGTCCAGATGCAGTGTGACTATATTTCTCACATGTAACAGCGATCAACTTTTAGTTCTATAATTTCAGTACTTGAACTAAATATTGTCAATTGAACATATAATTCTCAACAGGCTAATATTGTAGTCATCTGATTTTGTTGGCATGACTTTCCATTTTATACATCTGAATTGAATTGATTAAGAAAGTTTAAATTTGCTTTTCTTTCTTTAAGTAATGAATGAAAAAATAAATATGAAAGTTGATTAAGGGTGGCAATTGCTTTCAAGTTTATAAGCTTTATAATGAGTATTATTTAAATTGAATAGATTACAAAAAAAACAGATCCTTTAACTTAGATACTGCAGCGTCTAGCGCATGTGAAGCAAGAATCTATACTGAAATTTAGTTTGGACGATGAAGCATTGCAAGATACATATACAGTAAGACTAGTGTTTCTACTTAAACCTGTTCATTCAGACCCTAGGTTACATAGGAATAACATCATTTCAAGCAAAGTCCCATTGAAGGTTTAGGGCCTGATCTGGGTTTAGCTTTTTACCCATACCAAATCTGCTCTACAAAATAAATTAAATTAGTTTTACTTGGATAGTCTTTAGTCTTTACCTTTTTCTAGTAGGATTCTGTGATAGTTGAAACTTATTATTTTTAAGTGATGCTAGCTTTGGGTTTCTGCCTTATATCTAATTCGTCTGTGTTCTTATTAATGGTTTCCATAATGTTCTCTTTTTCTTTCTTGCTTAGAACAATTAATTTTCCTTTTGTTGCTTTTCTATCCTAAATTTTTTTTTTCCCAAATAAATCTTCATGTGAACTTGTTCAAAGCTGCTGCTTCGTCATACTAAATGTGATTTTTGCATTATGGTTTACTAATTCAGTCTTATTGATTGGATCATTTTGGTTTTGGACCAGGCCCAAAATAAGATATTTTTTCTCGATCTGTACATGCATGTGTCCAAACATCAAATAGCCAGGTTAGAGTCCAATATCTACCCATTTGCTTGTCAGGTACAGGTCCAGTTTCAGAGGTACTTTGACCTTGCCTGACCCTATATCACCTCCAATTTGAACATTGATACTGGATACAGTTTGAGTAGTTAGCTTCATCTTGCCTTTTTCCAATACATTGTCTCGTAGGAATTTAATTCATTTAAAATTGTAATGCAGCTTCACTGTGTTGTTAGCATTATCGTGAGAAAACTTATAAACTCTGGAAGAAGTGTTAATTTTATTTTGCTTAACCTCAGCAGTGCTGGTTTCAGTGATCGCCAAAGCAGAGACTTATCATCAAATTCTAGTGATGATTATCACGGCCAGGTGAAACAAGCAGCAAATTGCTTATCATGCTGTTTCATTCTTTCTCATCCACTTTATTGTGTTTGACTAGGTGAAAGAGCAGTTGGAGCTATCCATTCAGAGACGAGAGGAGCTTCAAAAGGAGGTGTTTCATAGTCTGGTTTACTTGAGACTTAATAAATGCATCATCTTAACATATATGTTGAACTGCTTAATTTCTAAAACGAAGTATAACTGAATTGTTTTCATGTTGTGTTTGTCGTATTATGTTCATGTGGTTGTCATTTTAAGTCATGTTCATAGTGCAACATGGCTTTCTTGCAAGTGAAACATAAGATACTTTTTAAGTATGTAAATTTTTATCTGCTCTACTGATTTGCCTTTGAAAAAGCCCATCTCTTGAACCTGTTTCCCGGTCACAGGATGGTCTATGCTCCATAACTCTATATTTTTTGTAACTGTGGTTGCCTAGTTTGTCTTATTATGTTCCTATACCTTTTTTGCTTCACCGCTATATTCTTCTGAGGATCATAAAATACTCTGCAAGTTGCATCTGTTATTTGTGCAACTTTAGCAGCTCAGGTTTTGGCTTACCCTATTTGATCTTTCTTTATTGTCATATAATTGCTCTATCTTCTAAGGTCTATGGTCTTTGTTTCCCAAACACCACATTGGATGTTGGTCATTCATGTTTAACACGCCTTTTCTTCTCTTTTTAGGTGCCTTTTTGCATCATTAATTTGCACTCATGCCTTCTAGGAAATAAGTTGTTTTATCTAGCAAGATGTAATTAGTTGCAGTCATGCTCTTTCCAGTAGAATTGAGCTGTTGAATATCATGCAATTCTCATCAAAAGGATGCTCAATTACATTTCCTAATCTTTCTCCATTAAAAAAATGTATTTTATCCTGTTCTGTTGAATCAGCTTACTATGGTTGGGGAGAAGGTTGAAGAGAAACAACAGCTTGTTTCAGATCTACAAAAGAAATCTCAGGTAACTTCAACTTTGACCACTAGTGTTATTCTCAGCCTGACATTTCATCCTCTCTATGATATAATTTGATTGTTTATGGTCTTTGCTATTTACATTATCAATTCAAGCTTTTATTTATTTGCATAACTAATTTCTTCACTGGTTGATACTGCACTTCACAAATACAGAAACTAGAGGATGCACTGGCGGCTGCCAAGAAGCTTACATCTCAGCGGCACTCAATGCTGATGCAGGTGCATTAGATTACCTGGCTTGCACGTCATTCTTTTTCTCTGGTTACAACTCTGTTTTCGAAAAAAATAAAAAGAGATAATTGTCTCTTTTCCCTCTTTGCAGCTGCGTGCTTGTTTTATTCGAGCCCAGGACTTTGCTGAAAGGCTCAAAAGCTCTGAGCAGGAACTCCTGGTCAGTTAACCATGCATCTCTATTCTTTTCTAAGTTTTTCTTTTCATTAATGGCATTGTTATTCACATTATTTTTGACTCGTGGAAGGGTACAGAAGGGGTCACATGTGAGGAACATAACTCGCATATAATGCTTATTATCGATGGAGTTGTCATTAAATTCTCTGAATTTAAGCATTCTTATCTTAATGAACCCCACTTGCCTACCTCACAGAGCCTTAACTCTTGGAGTTAGCCATGTTTTTCTGGCACCGAGGAAACATTTTTTATTTGAGTGTAGATCCACTAGGAGAAACTTCTATCCAAGGCTTATTTGGCTGGCTATCTTGCAGAGACCTCCCTAACTTTTGTTGTTCGTCCACCCCGATATTTCTTGCCTTGAATCTAGGCAGTGTGTCAGTAACCACAGTCACGCCTTGACATGATATGTCCAACCTCATGTCTCACTCTTCTTGAGGTTAACTTTGACCAGTGATCCGCTGATAGGGTTGAGAATTGTAATCAGGACTAGTTAACCTTGATTCAGGCAGCTAATTCAATAAATCATAATGCAGCATTCTGCAATTTCCTGTTGATCAGTCTAGGTGATATGTGCCGCAAACTATCATTCTTTTTCCCTCCATCAAAGCCTTAACCGTAATGGTTCTCAATGCCCTCTCCTCCTGCTCCATTCTGTGTCTAGTCATCCTTCAAAATTGTCTTTCGCCTTCACTTCCTTCCCTTCTCTTATCTCCTTACTATTAGGAGTCCATGGATCTAATCCCTTCTCCAAAATTCTCTCCCACTCCACCATCATCAATGTCTAATCAATATCCACAACAATCATCAGTGGTGGACTCAGCTGGGCTTCCATGGCCCTAGGTTGACCATCGAGAACCTTTTCCGCCAAACACCTAAATCCTTATTCTCTTTTTCTTTTCTTCATCTTCTTCCTGTTGTTTGTATTGGAGGAATACGGTTGTAAATTAAGAAGCAGAGAAATGGTGGTGGCTCTGTTAGTGAGGGGTTATGACAATGGTGTTGGGAGGAGCATTGGTTGCAGTTATGGTGGATGCCCGATGCCTTATTGCAAGATTACAATATTGGGGAAGTTGGTCATGACAATGGTGGAGTTGGTTGAAGAGTGTTTGCAACATATGGTAGTGCTAAAGACAGTTACATAATAATGGTGGTGGTGGTAGTGATGATATGGTAGAGCTGGTGGTAGATGTGGATTTTGGTGGGGTGCTGCTTTGATGAGGGAACTGGTGACTGTAGAATGGGTAAGACAGAGTTGAAGAGAACAAAGTTTATCTAAAACATGAAAATTCAATGGACTGTTCAAATAATGTTGTGCATGCATAAATTGGACAAGAGGAATCTCTTCTGTGTAAACAAGGAGTTCTTTTTTTGGATAGAATAGATCTTACATATAATTTTGGATCATATACAATTTTGCATGTATTAAGCTTCACATGCAAATACTTGCATCGAGCAAGTATTCTTCATGCATAGCTATATTACATTATGCCCAATGCATTTATGTATAAGTTGTTGGCATTTATACATCAGATTTTTAGAATTATTAAATGTACGTCTGTTCTAGAAGTCTTGATGTACTATGACCACACTCTTAACCTGCTGCAGTCTCTTGTCGATGCGGCGATGTTTGAAGTTGATATGGGTGAGGATGCTGGTGCAAGAGATGGACCGTCTTATGCTAATGGACAGGTATGACAAATCCAGGATATATGGCCAATTTATATGTATTTTTTGGAGTAATTTCTTCACAATCTGTGGCATAATAGACTTGTAGACGTCTCTTTTTCCAGTAATCTATTGTAACTAAACATACTTTTTTCTGAAACAATAACAACGCCTGTCGGCCATCTGGTCCTTTGAGGAGTCCATCCCTCAGTCAATTTCTGATGTAATTTTTCTTTTTGATGCTTAATACATTTTCTTTTCTGTTCAAAGAAAAAAAAAAACAACAGATGGTCTGTCATTTCTAAGTATCCTTATGTTACATCTGCTTCTCCACATAAATTTGATGTGAGTAGCTAAAATAGCAGATAAGATCACCCATTTTCTCCATGATGGGTTCATTGTTATAAAAGCATCTGATAGCCCAGTCATGGTCTTGTACCATTACGAGGGCACAACTAATTTGTACCCTAATGAATACTAATAAAAACTTCATTGAACCAAAGTTGTCATTTTTCTTTTGATGAGTTATGAATCATGCTTTTTTTTTTGTCCAACACCCACAAGCAATATGTCTGTATAACTTATACGATGGTGTTGCATCTTTTTCAGATAATTGGCGGAAAGATGCTGGAAAGATAAGGTTCTTTGACCACATCAGCATCGAGAAGATATTTGATATTAATCAGAAGGGTGGGTTTTTGCCTCTCTGTGTGCCGCTTAGTTTATATAAAACGTTTCTCAAAGTATCAGTATTTTTATTTTCTTATATCTTCCATGGGTTAGGATCCAGATTTCTTATCTGCCATGTAGCTGATGGTTGGTACCTAAGAAAATTTGAGCCTCTCCTGCCCTGGCCATTTCCCAAGTCTTGTAAGTTGGTGATTGGCTTTGATAACCAGCATTTATTATGATGTCTGTCTTCTATGAGTAAATTTGTGGGACGTAATTATGGTCGTGTGTCAAAAGGAAAATGAGGTGCTATTTTTGAAGGGGTTCTTCGTGAATTGATCGATCCACCTCCTGTCATATTTAGTTTCTTATTCTTAATGGAATGCTGCACTTCGCCTAACGTTCTCCTGCAACAAACTTGTCATCTTGTATGAGGACACCCAGCTTTATAATCTGAGTCTGTTGTGCATCCCTCGCTTCCATTGCTTGTAATCCGACTGCTTTCTGATCCGAAACATCACAGCATCAGCTTCTGGTGCCAGAACTGCCAACAACTACAGCTGCAGAAGCCACCACGGCAGTCCACCCTAACGGCCAAGTCTCATTACTTTCGGAACAGCGTATGACTTCGTGCCTCAATCGCTGAAATGACTTTCATATCAAAGTGGAGATTTAGCTTACGCCCGCGCCACATCACGATCCACCGGATCGAGCCAACGGAATAGGCTTCACTGTTGGTTCTATTATCCGAATTGCCCGCTTCTCACTTGGCCACTGTGGGTCTCTGGTAGTGGCAAATTTGTAATAGACATGGATGTCAATGGCTTCTCATCCAATTGAAATCCCGGTCTGTTCACCCACTCCTTAGCTGTAGTGCAAAGTCAACATAGGAAGTCTCCCAACCTCTCTCAGCTCCTTTGATCATAGCTCACAACCTGCCATTAAAACTGAAGGGAAAGGTTTCAACTCAAGATCTCACGCCACGAGTGGAATTAAGATCTTGGACGAATGCAGCAGTTCATGCCACACTGAGGACCGAGGAGCGCAAACCCTATATCTCCCCCTCTCCCTCCCCCTTCAGGTCAGTCATACCCATCGTCAATCCCCTCTGTTCCAGCCAAGTCGATCTTTTTTGGAGTCCATAGCTAGAATCGAGCTTGTAATCTTATCTGATGTTGTTCTTGTTATAATACCTTTGGAACTCTTCTTCAGAAGAAAAAGAAGATGAGAACTGTTAAAGGTGCTTGATTATGCCATATATTTGTGTACCTTACTGCTTTGAGCTAAGGAAACTTGGATTTGCTTGTATCATGTAATTTTCCTACAGCTAACTGGACCAATTGTGTCTGATAACAATATTAAGGTCGAGCTTTCTGAGTGATCGAATTGGGTATGGATGCCACACTCCTTTTGGTCCTGAAAATGTGGATTCTGGGGATTTTGATGTCCTTCAGCATTACCTCCTCCTACTCGCATCCGCCTTACAGAGCTGAACAGGTTGTGGCTGCCGCAGTAGAAGACCCTTTCGAACCCCATGACTATACTCGATTCCCTGAGGTCAAGAAACAATGTAGGTCTTTCCTGTCGTCAGGTCACAATTTGCAGTTGGATGTCAACAGGGCCAATAGCCTCAAACAGGAGTTGTCGTTTGCCAGGGGAGACTGGAGGGAGGCCTCCGGTGAGGCCCCTCTTATGCCGTTTGACACGAGTGATGCTGCACAAAATGTTTCGAACCTTCCTGATCCCTTGCGTCTTGTTACCTTCGCTTTGAACCATGTCGATCTAAACCGCAATTTTCATAGTTTACTCAATGTCAGTGGAGCTTTGGGTTTAGGGATATCCAGGAATGGTACCGCTCCGGAAGCGGTTGGGTATCAGTTCCCGGAATTCCAGTTTTGGCCAGGGAGTTCACAACTCAGGATTCTTTTTGAAGGTGTTTACACTGAGTCGGAGGAGAATGGTGGAGAGAGGGTGTTGTGTCTGTTGGGAAGTGCTTTGCTCCCTTCCCGTGAGGCAGATTCCACCAACCCATGGGACTGGGTGAAAGATTCAGGTTTGAACAAGTACCAGCATCCACTTTTGCAAGACGACCAGATTTTGCTTGTTCTTCGCTACCCCAAGGCCTTCACCTTGACAAGTAGAGCTGTCCGCGGTGAAATGAAGAGTTTGAACAGGCAATCGAGCCCTAGATACTTTGATAAGATTCAGTTGTCTTCCCAGCTTGGTCCTTACTCAAATTATGAGTTTGGATCAGAAGAGCTCGTTTCAAAGGCATGCACTCCATACCCTTATAGAGATGACATAATGGGTAGCCAATTTAAGGTCTATAGAGGATCTGGGTTCTGTGGAATTCTTGATCAGTTTGCCTCTGGTGAGATACTCAACATTGTGCCGAATTGGAACTGTAATTCAACTGATCAGTACTGCAGTACATTGGGGCCTTTTGCATCAGAGAAGGAAATCAATGCAACCGATGGTGGGTTTGCCAATGTTGGGCTTATGATGCAAGATATTAGGTGTGAGCCGAGAATTGGTACGAATAACTTGAGCTATGCAAGAGTGTCTGCAGTGTTTAGAGCCATTCCTCCATGGGAGAATCAGTACATGGTGGCACAGAGGACAGGTCTCAATGGTCTGACTCTTACAGCGGAGGGAATATGGAATTCTTCTGCTGGACAACTCTGCATGGTTGGGTGTCTCGGGCTTGGTAATGGAGGATGCCACTCTCGCATTTGCTTATATGTCCCAACATCCTTCTCCATTAGCCAACGCAATATCATATATGGGAGAATAACCAGCGTCAATAATACAAAGGGTGTCTTGCATTTTCCCTTGTCATTTGAAAAGCCTGTGCACCCACTGGAACTGTGGAATAAAATGAGTAGCAATCCTTTTACTACGTACAAGTACTCGAAGATCAAGCTTGCTGGTGCTTTTCTTGAGAGAAGTGAACCCTTTGATTTCAGTACTATTATAAAAAAATCACTCCTAAGCTATCCAAGAAAAGGGGATGATGGTGATGACATGGTAAATCTTTCCAATCTTGCAGATGATCTCACTCTTCATGTGCCAGCAGTGCCAGAACCAATACCCAAAGTTCGTATAGAGAGGCCATTCCTTCGGATGGAAGTGCTTTCTCTTGGATCACTGTTTGGCCATTACTGGTCATTTTCTAATGTATCATTCGCAAGAAGCCAGAATCTCCAACCATCTAAATCTATCTCCACTGAGCAGCATCTGCTTCTGAATGTATCGGCAGAGCTGACAGTCTCGGGGAATCTTTACACCAATGTTTCAGTTCTCTACTTGGAGGGCATTTATAACCCCATTGATGGAAGAATGTATTTAATAGGCTGTAGAGATGTACGTGCTTCATGGAAAATCCTGTTTGAGAGCATGGATCTTGAAGGTGGATTAGATTGTTTAGTTGAAGTAAAAGTAGAGTACCCACCAACAACCGCACGGTGGCTAATGAATCCAACAGCAAAGTTCTCTATTAATAGTCAAAGAAATGATGATGATCCTCTACATTTTAGCCCAATCAAGCTCCAGACACTTCCTATTTTATACCGGGGACAACGTGAAGACATACTTTCCAGAAGAGGTGTTGAGGGAATTCTACGGATTCTTACATTATCAATGGCAATCTTTTCTATTTTAAGTCAACTCTTCTACATCGGAGACAACGGTGGTGTTGTTCCTTACATATCTCTTGTCATGCTTGGTGTCCAGGCACTAGGTTATAGCATTCCTCTGATAACCGGAGCTGAGGCATTGTTTGCAAGATTCACATCCGAATTTTATGAGAACCCATCATATACGCTTGAAAAGAATCAATGGTTCCAGATCATTGACTACATGGTGAAGATTCTTGTGCTGAGTGCTTTCTTACTCACCTTAAGGCTTGGTCAGAAGGTAGTGAAATCTCGTATCAGATTACTCACACGGGCCCCACTGGAACCAGGACGAGTCCCAAGTGATAAAAGGGTACTTCTTATAAGTTTTGGCATCCATGCAATTGGTTTTCTGGGAGTTCTTATAGTGCATTTTGTTAATGCCTCTCGGAGACCTGTTTACCAGGAGGAATACTTGGACCTGAGAGGGAATAGCCATAAACTGCATGAATGGGGAAATCAACTAGAGGAGTACATAGGTCTCATTCAAGATTTCTTTTTGCTTCCTCAAATCATTGGTAACCTTTTATGGCAAATTGATTGCAAACCACTGAAGAAAACCTACTACATTGGAATGACAGTGGTTAGGCTTCTTCCACATGTTTATGATTTTATAAGGGCTCCAGTTTTCAACCCATACTTCTCAGAGCAGTATGAATTTGTGAACCCAAGCTTAGACTTCTATTCTAAGTTTGGGGATATTGCAATTCCAGTGACTGCAGCTGTTTTTGTTGTTGTGGTGTATGTTCAGCAGAGATGGAACTATGACAAACTAAGTCAGACACTGAGATCAGGGCAGAAAAGGCTTCTTCCTTTGAGTTCCAGGGTCTATGAGAGGTTGCCCTCAGTGTCATTTGAAGCAGAACTTGTTTCTGGTGTCAATGAAACTGAAACACAGGGAAATTTGAACAAGGAGGAAGCATAATGGACACTTGGGAATGTGTTTCCTGATATGCTATCTAGGTACTAATGTAATGTCTTACCAATAATGTTTTTGAAGAGCAGAACTCTTTTTCTCTTTTGGAATAAAGCTGTAGTTGGACCATGAAGATAATCTGAATTTCGACAGGTAAAAAGATGCACTCATATTGCAAGATAGCCTAAAGATTTTCTTACCATTGGATCAGCACCACTACTACTATTATGCATGGGTTGGTTTTTCTTTTTCTTACTTTTTTTAAATCTGTTTTATCATGGCTAACATCTCCTATTTATGTTATGATTATCAGGATTTTGAAACATGAAATTATCTCATTACTTCTGGAAACTGACTACAGATTAGTCTTATATGCTGAAACGTTGATCATGAAAAAAAAAGAAAAAATGAATTCTGTTGGTTTTGTGTATTCTAAATGATACCGAGGGTACATATAGTTAGAGCCAAGGTGATGTTGCTAGTACCAATATTTCATAATTCAGGACATTGGATGTGCATCTTTAAATCAAAATATGTGAAAATTCTATATTAAAAAGCTAGAGATTCTATTAGCAAAATTGTATTAGAGAGACCAGAAACTTTACTTGCACATGTGTTGAAGATTAGGCTGATAGATGTTCTAAATGAAGCAAATTGCATGGGTTGTGTACCTCAAAAAGCCTGCTAGTTATGGACCAAATACCTGACAGAAAATTTGAATGACTTTGTGGAGTTTGCAAAATCTTTCCTTGCAGACGACAGTTATGTAGCACTGTACCCTGAAAACATGAGTAGGATGGAGTATGAGTTCAACATTGCAAGACATGGCATGTGTTACACACTACTATTTGTGTCGTCCTGTTTCGACAAGCTGCAGCAACTATTTACAATTATGTTCTAATTTTTCTTGGCAAAATGTTCATTTGGTAACTGTAAGATCCGTCTGTTGCGGTGATTTGATGAGGACATGAACTGTTCATGTCAATTTTGTGAGAGGTTTGAGTGGCTGCTCAACTTCTTTTCTCAATTTTGTAGCCTTTTCTTCTGCTTCAATGAATGAAAACAAGTTGTGGCCAACATGAAATATTGAGATTGTTTTAGTATTATGACCTGATAAACAACTGAACTAAAGAGCCCTGGGAACAGATTTCAGTCTCCAGAGGTATCGAATCCACATCAATTTTCTTTTAATCCTCTTTCTTTGCATTTTTTTATCTGGACTAATTTAAGATTGCAGTACAGATACACTAGTGTGAGACTGGGGATGAGGTATAGGCAGCAAGCAACACTGCATGGATATGAATGTTGTTGGATTGGCTTGAGATCAAAGTGTAAATGTATGCAGAACATCATGTTCATTACTTCTCCAAGCTCAAATTTGTTACTTGATGTATCCAGAACCACATCAAAAGTATGTTATATGTGAGGAGATCAAAGTTGTTCTGATGATAGAGAACTACTGCTCCACAGATGATGTCAGATTACACTCTGATGAGTTTGGCAGATGGTGCAAACATGCTCACAACTCAATTGTCTTCCAGCCACTTCAAATGAAGAGCAATGAGCAGCAAATAATCTTCAACTTGATATTATTTTCTTGAAATAAGAAAATTAGAAGAGAAATGAGAGAGAGGCAATTGGGAAAATTTTATCAGGTTGGATTGAGAAGAGAAAGGATACCAACTCCTTTGTTTCTTTTGGGAATTGTCTCTTCTGTATCCAAACAAAAGATTGAATCTCGACGTTTTTTCTTTTCATTTTGATCTAATATGAAAGATTGAATTGGTCGAATAAAATAGTAGAAATATCATGTGTGGGAAATGATAATTATTGGGGTCCTCATTTACCACATAAATATAGTTGCATATTTTGTGATATATATAGCTGAATCCCAAACCGTTTTCTTAAAATTATGATATGATCAATAATAGGCGTTATTTCCATTGGTGTTTTATATTCATAAAAGATGACGGCCCAATGTTATAAACGATTATAACGGTTTCAAGATTTGCTGCGGTATCGTTACGTTGGGTCTTTTTATTTACCTGCGGAAAAGGAGCGAAGGTCGAATGGGATGCGGAGATCCAGACGCCACCGCTCCCGATTTTAAACTGCAATGATAGGGTTCCGCTCACCTTTCTTCCTTCCCGTACCTCTCGTGAAGTAGCAGGAAATCGAGGGTTTCTCGGCGAGTGGGGGTAAAGGACGGGATCTTGTACCTGATTCAGCGCCGCTTCTCGCCATCTCGATGGTAAGATTGATTTTAGTTTCCCGAATCAGATCCGTCGTCGCGAGACGGATCCCGTGCTAAATTTGTGGAATTCTGTATATTTTTTTATCGTTTTTTATATGTTTTGGTGAATTTGGTCTGAAATTGTTCGGTTTTATGTTTGTTTTGTTTCACCAGATTTTCTCGATGTTATGCCTCTGTACCTAATTCATGCTGCATTTGTGGGTTTTTCCTCTGTTTTGTGACTTAAAAGATCGGTCTTGGTATTCAACTTTCTCAAAATCTTCTCCTTTTCGCTTGCTTTTGGTGCCTACTTTCTTCTAGCGTTTAGAAAATATCAAAATATCCTATTCCCAGTACCCATTTTTTTCAGTGTGGTTTGTGGTTTCCGACTTATCTTCCCACCCAAAATGTAGGTAAAGAAGTCCTGCTATTAATTTTCATTGTGGGTTATATTATATTGTTAACCTTAAGGCCAATTAATGTGTATTGCAAATTTTGATATGTTTATGAATCTACGTTTCTTTTAAGAATACATATGCCGTGTCAACTGATCTTCTCCTCTTGTCATCCCCAACCTGTTCGTAGCAGATATGGCTTGATAAAGCGAAAGATAGGTTGAATACCAATGCAAACCAAGATTTAATATCCGAAGTGAACTACAACTAGTGGACTAGATTTCATTTTATCCTGTCATCTTTTAATTTTTCTGAGTGCATGAAATGTTATAACACCTCGATTTAGTCCCAAATTGGAAGTGGTCAAAAGACTACTCAGATTGATTTATAAGTGCCTGCTTAACATTTCTAGTTTAGCATTTTGACACAGTCAAAAGACTGCTCAGATTGATTTATAAGTGGCTGCTTAACATTCTAGTTTAGCATTTTAACACAGTTGTTGAGGTTCCATGATATCGGGTTGGATTCTAACAATTGATATTAGAACTGACCTAATATTACGACATGATGAGAGGTTCGAGTAGAAAAAGGGACGGAATTAGAAAGCATGTCAAGTCGTAAAGGTCTATACCTCACATTCTCATACTAGGGTCTGATTTTTAATGTCAAACCATTGGACTAGCCATGTTTCGGTTTTGTTCACTTGGAGTTGCATTTTACCTGAGTAGATGGCAGGAATTCAACTTCTGAATGAGAATCCTGAAAGGATATTTTTTTATCTGGACATACAGCTTCAGTAATCTTGTGGATCAATTCTTTTGAGGCTCAAGTCTGCTGCCTGGTTCCAAAAGGGTGTTCACGTTAATTGTGGACAGTAAAAAACATCTTACTAATCAATTTGTTTAATGAACAATTGGTGGGCAAAAAACATCTCCATTCTCCTTTTTACAAATTTGATCTCATTTTGCCATTTATATTTATTTATGTAAAGAAAGTTCATAGTTGCTTGTGGTCTACATAGAAATCTGTGTTAAGGAAATCATGCTGGAGTTTGTGAACTTATTCTGATTAGCTCATGATTCTAACAAGTGTGTAATGATAGTTGATTTGATTGGGATTGCCTGCATATTTTTTCTTTATTTATGCCAAACTTTAATTTTTAACTTAGGCTGAGATGTCATATTTTAGATGTCTTACCCTACATGCTTTATTCTGGCAGTATTAGCTATGGTTCTTTAGTGAGCACCAGAATGGGAGTAGCAACTTGGTAGATAGAATTCACAGATGGATGAACAGCAGAGTGAGGACCATCTTTTTAAAATTGTTATGATTGGTGACTCTGCTGTTGGAAAATCGAATTTGCTAGCAAGATTTGCCCAGAATGAATTCTACCCGAATTCCAAGTCCAATATGGGTGTTGAATTTCGAACTCGGAAGATGGAAATTGATGGGAAGGAAATCAAAGCTCAGGTATGGGATACAGCAGGTCAGGAACGTTTCAAGGCCGTACGTAACATATGCCCCCATATTATGGGGGGAGCTGTAGGAGCTCTTCTGGTGTATGATATCAGCAGGCATCAGACCATTGACAGCATCGGTCGGTGGCTGAACGAACTACATGGTAAGCACCAAATCTTCTATTATGTTTTTAACGAGTGTCACTGAAATATAATAACTGTGTTGGCATTCCATCTTTTAGTCTTAATTGTTAGGAGTTGCCACATAAATCATGTCAACAGGTTCATAGATATCAGCAATGCTTAATAATGGAGTTCCGAGTTCCATTATCATCGAAAACATAATGGAACTATATATTCCATCATCATCGAAAACATAATAGCGATTAAAATTATTTATTTTTTTTTTGCATCGTTTTTTCAGATGTTGTATTTTTTATCAAAAAAATCAATAATAATAAATGAAATTATATATATATATTTTTATAATTATAAAAATTTAAATATAAATTTTATAAATCTAAAATCAAAATACTAAAAAAATCATGTCAAACATTTATTTGGAGCAACGAAAACAGATGGAAAAGGATGAATTGGGCCAGTGGACTTGAAAGACTCGAGGCATGATTGTGTTTTCTTCTGGCATAACACAAAGAAAGTGATGCTGACAAAAAAATTAAAATAAAACCAAAAGGAAATTTCACAATGGAAAGCCTCGATCTTGAAGAGCACACAACAGGAATAGCTTTCAGGAGCTAGATTTATACCGGGGAGATCCTCCACAGGGGGAGGCTTTGCTGGCATTCAAAACAAATGTACACCACCACTAACTCAATCAGGCATTTCCTTTGCCTTTATGATGGATGAAGAGCTGCATCAGTCGGCATGCCTTAGCAAGTAAAATAGGGTCTTGTTCTTGTGCCAATAGTTGAATGGAAAAACAGAAACTCAGTGTAGATGGGAATCAGCGGCCGCATATGTTACAGTTGGGCAATAACAAAATCTCACCAGCGAAAAAGAGACTACCACGCTAGGCAGCTAATCTAAAATCCACCTAAGAATCACGGAGAGAACAACCGGACGTTCGGTGATGCCTACCTCAATCCCCCAGACTATCTAGGAAGCTTTGCAATTCCCTAAGGCCCTCCGCTGATATGCTTCTTTGAACCCGAGGCCGTGGAGCAGTCAGCACAGGAGGCGGCTTTGACTGGAAGCACACTAAAACCACTGCAAGATTGTCGCTGCTCTTCCTCTTCAGGGCTTCGTCGACCAGCTCCTTGCAGCAGGCGGCTGGATCATTGTGCTCTTGGAGCTTCCGGCGAGCAAAGTCCACCGCATTCTGGCTGAGGAAAACATCCCAGATTCCATCACAACCCAGGATCAGAAACTCATCATCCTCGGTCAGCCTCATTTTCATCACCTCGGGTTCTGCACTGAGAGGGCCCAAGCCATCGTGATCCTTCATCCCATTTATGTGCCAGTCCCCTATGGCACGGGCCACATTAAGCAGCCCATTGAGGTAGCCATCGTAGACATGACCCCCCAAGGCTTCAATTCGCTTCCGCTCCTTACTGCAGGCTGGCTTGTGATCATGAGACATCTCAATGGCCTTTCCACGGCGGCAAAGAACAGCCCGGCAGTCTCCAGCATTTCCAACCACCAGTGACCTGTAGAATCAAGAAAGGAAACACTCGACAAAGACATTTGACAACATATGAAATGAATGCTTGAAAATGACAGGGCAACTTTAAATATGCAACTGGAGATGGTTCTGCTGGTACATTCCCCATCTATTTGACTGCATATATCCATCAACATCAATGTTTGGTACACAACAACCACACTACAAATCATTCAAAATGGTTAACTTCCAATTTAATTAGTACCTTCCCATTGCAGGTGTTAAGTAACATGCTTAATAAGAAGTTTTACATATAGAACATAGGGTGTTATTACTCCCAACAGAAGCGGACTTACAAGATTCTACAAAAATTCTGCATGGTTTATTGCCTACTGAAACAATTACAATAAAGCAAAAATACATAAAATATTTAATCTAAACAAATATATCTGAGTACATCTATGATAAGAAAACAAGTGCTCAGGTTAAACCAAGAACTATTTCTAAGCTCACATGATCAAATACAGCAGATAATATAAGACTACCTTCATGATTATAAAAATAATAAAGAGAAAAATTAAGATGGGTGCGAAACAATTGATTAACGAACTTGAGCACAAAGTGGTCATGACAATGGTAACATGTGCAAACTATTCATAAGCAAAACTAGCAGAAGATCTACTATGATCATGCTCAACATATTAAGCAACCATCTCGTTAACAAGTGTATGCGTAAACTGGTCAGATGTCAATTCCTATTTAAAATGAAAAATAAAACATAATTCAATCTAAAAGAAATAACAAATTAACACATGAGAATATCTTCTTTCGTCACCAACTTTGCACCTCTATTTAAAAAAGAAACGACAGGAGGATCAAGGTAAGGAATATAAATTTCTTTAAACACTGGGAAGATCTTCCAGTTCAAAAGGTGAAAAACACACTTAGGAGTACAACTAACAAAAATATCAAAGACCCTTTTCAACGGAAAAATGTAATGAAAAGGCCTGACCTTCCAATAACTAGTGCAGCCAGTGCAGTCGTCCCGGAAGCAAGAGACGAGTTGACAGAGCAGACTTCTGCAAAAGCAGTATCCGTCTGCAAGAATGCAGAAGCAACCGCTCTCTCAATCTCCTTTGGAAAATCCTCATCCTCAAAGAGAAATCTAGGCAAGTTGCTGCGAGCAAAATCTGCAGCATGCCTTCCGCCATGCCCATCAAAAACCTGCCAACAGTGTATTTTTACACGATCAAAGTTAGCAACAGGTGGGAATGCAGCAATGTAAAGATGAAGTCTAAAAAAATGACAGCAAGAAAGTAGACTTCGTGATCTATCTATAGTATGTCACAGTATCTACATGCGTAATTCAGGATAAAATCAACACAATGCAGTCCCAGCTGAGCAGCATTTTACAGAAGAGAATATACTAATGACTAAATACGAACTTTGTTTGGAAAGGATTCAAGATCTTTGTATGGCAAGTTCACCATATTTATTGGAACGCTATATTAGAAAAAAGAAAGAAAGAAAAAAAGGTCATGTACCCCGTAGAAGGCACTAGGCCCTTCTCCATGATTTTGGAGCCCATAATCTTGCATGAAATTGTCAGAGCAAACATATGCATCCTCCATGGTATGCCGGAATCCTATATCAGTCCAAGCCCCAGACCGTAGAATTGGGAGAAAGTCAGTTTCACAACCCTCGTTGCTTTTCCCAACCTCAATAGTAACGTCCAGCAGTTTTGTCTTTGCCTGCAGCATTAACTTCTATTATGAGACAAAATCATTGTGGTAACCACAGAATCTATTGTGGCAATACTGAAGTTACATGGAAATAAGTCAAAGTGATTACACAAGACCTACTATTTAAGAAAATTCTGTTTAATGTTGCCATATTGTCAGTTGCAATTTTTTTGTAAATATCACGAGCCCTGCTAGTAGTATTTCTACTGTAGATTGTAATTTTGTCCATTGATGGGTTAAGATCCATCCATCCATCAAATTTTACATATAAAATCAGCCATAAACATCATGATAACAGAACAGGTTAGAGGACTTTTTTACTATTAATGAAATACCAATACAGAAAAAAGGACAAAAAAGATAAACTATCTCCAAGAAAGCCCACAAAAATGTTTTATCCTACAATATAAATTTCCATTGATCAGCTTATATTCCTCTTGCTTTATATTTTTCCTGGATTGAGTAGAAGTTCATTTTTCTTTCATATCAAGTAAAAAGCCCAAAGTCATTAGTTAGATGCTTTCAATGAAAATATTAACTAAAAAAACAGTCAAAGAAGCAGTATCACATAGAGGACCCACCTACCATGCTAACAGGATTCATGCATTATATCTAAAGAAACATGTGGACAAATTAGAACTTGTTTTTTCTTAAAAACTTGTTAAATAGATGAACTAACAGATTTTTGTTGTTAAAGAGCACCAATGTAGTCAAAGAATGACTACTACATGAAACAATCTTATACATCAGAGATTCATAATATAAACACTGTAAGAAACAATCTGAGGTTTAAAGCATTATTGTCTCTTGGAAATGGACATACATGTAAAGTTGTAAATAAGAAATAATTACAGAAGCATTAAAAGTTATATACTCTAACTCGCCAGTTATAAAAAAAGAAAATTTTGCAAAGGGCAAGTGATTTGAGCCTAGGATCTTTGTGATAAATTGTCAAAGTCTTTACCATAAAACACCTTTCCAATTATGAAAAACTAGCTAAAACAAGATACATATACAACATTACTAGGACAAACTAGTTGTATATATTCACAATGTCAACAAATGATACCTTTTAATAGAGCAACAACATCTTCCACAAATACAGTGGATAATCATTTTTATCTAAGTTGTTATATTATCAAGTAATGGACAAACTCATGATACAACTGCTAAAAAAAGAACAATCATGTGATTTAAGACACAACGAGAAAGTCATGACGAAGTAAGCAGTTGAAGTTCTTCTAGAGTCTTGATAAACTATATGATTCAATTCATGCAATTTTACTAAACTCATAATAGATAAAGTTATTAGGAAAGTTATTCCATGACGTATGTTATAAGTTGTATATGTTATAGATAAAATAATCAATTAGACTAGGAATTTGGAATACATGTTTTCACATTTTCTATGATCATAACCCAATATTTCTTTTCCAATACACTTCCACAGCACTTATGGCAGAGTCTCATGAAGGTGAGTAAATTACACATTACACCATCTACCAATCAACAAACTAACCTGGTGGTGTTCAACAAAAGATACAACATCAAACTTGTTAAACATCTCATCAATAAAATTTGCCTTAGTTAATGCAACGTGAAGAGCTCTACTTTCCAGCTACATCATTTAAGTGCATTCTTAAATGCTAGCCACATCATTATTCATAGAACACATTCTTTTTTTATAGCCAATCTCGCCCGCAAAAGAAGGCGGGGGGGAGGGGGAAGAGAGAGAGAGAGAGAGAGATCGACAGTAAATTATCTTACCAAAAATATGCTAAATTTCCACAAAAAAACAATGAACAACCCCAGATATCTTGGACGCAAAATCATTAGGAAGAACCTCAAAATCCTTTGAGAAAAATTATCAAAACACACCACAAGAAAAGAAAGGAGAAAAACCCTAAAGCTTAGATCTTTATGATTCAGACAACAATGTCTTCGCTGCAAATTGATATCAGCGTGCACAAAAACATATAAATACACTAATCATTTTGATCTTAAAAAAAGGCCGAAACAAGAACGACAACAATTCGGAGTCGTCTACATAAATCCTGACACAATCGGTGCTTCGAATTTTACGGAAAAAAAAGTCGAAATACTAGCACAGATACGACATTATAATGATCAAATCTAACGAACGAAAATTATTGGAAAAGAACAAGAAGACGGAGGAGGACTTACAAGGGAGTCATGGCGAACGAGAGCCGACTTACAAGGTGACTCGCCATGGGCCCCGCCCAAGAACTGCCGATACGCTCCAGCGAAAGGGTTTGGCGGCCGACCGTCGCTTGGTCCCCCATTCTTTCCAATACCATCATCACCACCACCTCCGAAGCTTCGCTCCATCTTTTCACATCCCACCTTCTCCCTCTCAATCAGCTCCACGAAACCAACCGACCGCGGATAAGAAACGCCCACCCGAAGAGACGAAGGCAAAGAACGAAACGGAAAGAAAACTACCGAACGGAATCCCAAACCGTGAGCTAAGAAACCGACGGCAGAAGAATTCCCAGAGTGGCGATCGCTTCGCAGGCACGCCTCCTCCCTCGATCCCCACGCAAAAAGGGGAAGCCAAAGGCCTCTCCACCCTTTCTAGGGTTTTCAGGGTTTGCTTGCGGGCACGGGCTTGAGCACGGCACAGGCCAAATCGAGACGGACTGTACGCTTTGGTACCCGCCTAGGAACAAACGACCGGATCCCGTTCAGTGGCTATGCTGGAAATAGCGCTTGCAATTGGGTCCTCGAGAGCCCAACTCCTCGGAACGGACGGTTCATGGATGTCTCCGGCCTCTGGTGGCTTCCTGGCTCGAAACGTGTCCAAAGTTTAAGCGACGTGTGCCTCAATCGGGCTTGGAATGGAGGAACGCATCTTACACCAGGTCGCATAGAAACAATAGTAAGAGAGCATACTGACCGTTCGATTCATAAAAGAGACGGACGAGATTTTTTGTCACGTGTACACGTTCGTGTGTGTTAGAAGGGTGAGATGGCGGACGCACGTGGAGGTAGGCCACTTCTCGAGGCGCTACCCGACGTGATAAATGCACCCCGTCGTTGAGACAGACGGGATCGTTTTGCGACGGAATCGGCTGGTTGGTATCAACCACAAGTCAGCCATGAGTAGATAAGGGAGGTATAGGGGGGTGCGTTTATCGGAAGGCCGTATAGTGGAGAGATCGTATCGAGTCGTCAGGCGTTTCCTGTACAAATGGATGATGTACGACTTTGTCACGAACTGGTCCGAGGAAGATTCCGTTCGTATCAGATTGGATCTGTTTGTATATAATTACCAGAGATTATTTATTTTCTTTTTTTTGATGCACTCGAATTTATTTTTATTTACAGACTTAAAATTCACGTCTATTAATCCTTATATTTTGTATTTATAAGAGCCATGAGAGGTTATTTATCATTATATATATATTATTAAATAACTCAATTTTCTTTGAATTCAAAATCAATTTTAGTTATTTTAGGTATCGGACTCAATAATCTGTCAAACTAGTACATACCAATATATTGATACATAATATATTAATATATATTGATGTTTTACTAAGAGAAAAGAGAAAAAGATGATATATATATAGAGAAAATAGTGGAGAAAAAAAAAAAGAACATTTAGAAAGAAGAGATTAAATATGAGGAAGACAGTAAGAGGTAGGACTTGAAAAGAAAAAACATAAAAATGAGGCAATGGTGGTGACAACATTGTCTCATGACAATGGCATCATGGAACAATAATAGTACTAATGAGTGAGCAATCAAAATTTTAATGTATAATTGTATGGATATATATATATATTTTTTTTATAAATGAGTCGTCTAAAACAATAATGATTCCCACATCAGCCTATAAGCATACTAGTAGTATCGTTAAAATGTTGTAGATAATTTCTTATGAAATCCTCATATTTTGAACTTTTATGAATTGCATCATATTTCAATTTAAAGCTTTTTATTTGTAACCCTCGTTTTTAATATTGATAAAAGTTTTAAAATATAATATAAATAACTTTGTATTGTTTTATAATTCTAATATTATCGATTTTAACTTTTTTCTCTCTTATTTTATTCTCGCTATCTGTCGACATTGCTTGTTGCTATCATTAATATCGTCCAATCTTACTTAATATCATTTGATCCTATTTAATATTGTTCTCCGAAGATGAGAAGAAAAAGGATAAAGATGAGAAAGAAAAAAAAAGGAATCATAAGAAAAAGAAGACGACGAAGTAAGAGATGAAGAAAAGGAGGAAAATACTATTTATGTCAATTTATAAAATAATATTTTATAAAAATATTAATAAAATTTAAAATGATATTATAAATAATAACAAGAGAGTTGCAAATACCAATATTATTTTGTTTTAGCATGAGAGATCATAATATTTTTAAATATCCAAAATACTCTCATTGTTTTATATATAATATTAAGTCTATAAGAACGAATTCCATTCTCATCACTTATTATTTATAAAAAATATATCTTAAAAATTTACGTAAGAAAGAGTCTCGCCACTTATCATTTTTCTTATTTGAGGAGACAAATGATTGTTAATTTATCTTTTTTCTTGATATATTCGATTTTGGGATATATACCAAAAAAATCCAAGCAATCATATTAATTTCTCATACGTCCAGTTATATTATTTCGGTGCATCTATATAATCCTTTATTCTTCACGGTCCATCATGACCGTTGAATTCTCCTATCGTGCCACTTGATCAGAACGCAATCGTGTGATCTTGTCCGTCAAAATCAATTTGTACATCCCGTGACCAAATTACCCATCGACCCAACTTTTCCGCTGGTCCACCCGGAGGGGCCTTTTGGTCACCCACGACGACTCCTCAACGCACGCCGATCACCCCAATTCCTGCAACTGATTGATAGAGACCGACCTGACAAAGGCTGGCGCAACCATGATCGAGATTACCAAAGTACCCTTCCACTGGATGCGGAACTATAAACTATACAGTAGGGGTAATACGGTCTTCTAGATGACTTGTTTCTTAGGATTCTCACATCTGCATCAACGGCTTTTAATTGACGAGACCACCGCGGTCTGATCTCGATCGGATGGCTGACGGCTGGGTAACGCCCCAGAGAGGACAGCCTGGTCCTTCGCCAAAAGACTCAAAAGCTGTTCAGTTATCTGTCGTCGTCTTAAATGACTATTATGGCCTCGTACGTGTAGAAATAGGACGAAACCGCGGTCTGGGCTAATTGATGTTATGGTCAGATTGAGGGGTACTTTTGGGCGAAAACTCCCATAATGCAATTATGATATCTGTGGCAGGGTAATCGATCCTAATAAATGAACCAAGATAATTCCGATACCAGTACACACAGTAGGATGCCGGATACCTGGTTTTTCATTGGAGACTCTGATGTTGCTTGGTGGGTCCAGCTTGGGATTGGACGAGGTTACCCATGAAGTCGCACAAATACAGTGTTGCTTTGAATAAATTCGTCCATAACATGTGCGTCTGGCACATGGAGACCCGTTGTGTAGAAATCCATGGCCTGACGTGTTTAATCCTGACCGTCGGTTGAACGCCGGTCCCACGAGTCTACGTCGAAAGCGGAGACGACAAGACGGCTTTCACCGTTGATCTATTATCAGACGACCGATGCAGCTCATGGAGGGTCTTACACCGAAAGATCGTGTACGAAGTGGACCAGCGACGCACACGATTTGGTCGTCCGGGTCTCGAAGTGCGACGCACACCTTTTTGATCTCCTCAGGATCATCATCGACCGTCGTATCGACCACCTCACACACCAGGGAGAGTTGTGGTGGGGTCGACTTGGTCGTCTGCCTTGGGGTTTAATTTGGGGTGAGAAAGCAGTGCCTGTTTGAATTTTTTTCTCGCACGCGAGAAATAAATGAACATTTAAGTTGTATTAATACAACAACATATGTCGACGTTCTTACCTCGAAACAAGGATCGTGTTGTCTTCGGCTATGCTGAGTATGCTGAGTACTTTCTGCTACTAAGCGTTCCCCGTTCTCTCTCCGATTTCTTTTCATCTCTCGCGCTGTCTTGTCGCTTGTTGGAGTTCGGCGTCGGTGGCGGCAAGAAGATGCTTTTCCTCGGAGGGAGGAAGTAGCGGATGACGGTGAGATGATTAGCTGAATCTGAGTCGGGGAGTCGTGGGGAGGGGGAGAGGGAGAGGGAGAGGAAGGAGGAGGCGAGGCTGAAGTGCTGGTGTTTGGTGGGATCAGTCATGTCGCAGAACAACTGGGAAGCTGATAAAATGTGAGTTTTTGTTGTTCATTTCTCCCTTTTTTAAACTTTGGTTTGGTGTATTTCGGGTAATGTAGGTTTAAGATTTTCTCTAGATGGATGCGTTAGCAATATTTAGTGTTGGTTTTGGTGATTTTTCGCCCTGTTTCGGTTGTTTTTGTGCTCTAGCTTTCCGGTCTTGGTTTTTTCTTAGGGTTTATTGAAGTGTTGGCAAGCGACTGATCTCTTTGGGGGTCCTTCCTTCTTTTACATTAGGGGTTGTTGGGCCTCGGATTTGGTGTTCTTGGATTTTGATAAATGTTTATGTTAAAGACCTGATTTTTAGTGGAAGAGAAGCAAAATTTCCAGGTTTTTCTGCCGCTCCTTTCACTTTTCGGCTTCTGTTTCCGCTTTTTTCAAGTTTTGTTGGTCATACGTTTTGCCCTTCAGTTCTGCCCTCAGATTTCTCGCATTTGTTTCTTGTTCTATTATTTGCTGTTGCATGACTTTCCTCTCTCTACGCCTTTGATGATCTGTCTGCTGTATTGTTGGCTCTTATTCATGCGTATCTTCTTTCCTATCTTGGGTTTCTTATAGAACATCCTTCTATTCCGAAGGCAGTATGTTTTGGTGGGGCTTCTGTTTCTTTCGTTATGGGTTGGTCTGTTCTCGTAGTGTGTAATTTCAGTTGTTTTTTTGCCTTTATTTTGATCCTCCTAATAGATTCTGGCACATTTTGGTATTCTTATGCACACAGTTTTCTGTTGCTGTAACCTGTGGCGTGCAAAATCTATCGTTTCATAAACACCATCTTTTTATCATTCTTAATATGCAAAACTAAAGGCTGTAACCTCCATTCCTAAGTCTCTAATGCTTCAATCAGGCTGGATGTATATATTTATGATTATCTGATGAAAAGGAACTTGCACGCCTCTGCAAAGACGTTTCAAGCTGAAGGGAAAGTTTCTTCAGATCCTGTTGGTAGGTAGTAAAGCTGTATGGTAATCAGCAATAGCCATAGAAAATTGTAATAGATATGGAACTCAAATTTGAATGCCTACGTTGTAATCCTGATTTGATGACAAATTCATATTTGTTTTCTAGCAATCGATGCACCTGGTGGTTTTCTTTTCGAATGGTGGTCAGTTTTCTGGGATATTTTTATTGCAAGAACAAATGAAAAGCACTCCGATGTTGCTGCATCATACATCGAGGCAAGTTCTTTGTCTATTTTTAATTAAACTCGATTTATTTTTATCTGTTCCTGTTTAGGTACACCTCTTTTAGAATTACATATAATTGACATAACATGGAACTTATCGAACTATATTCTTTAATTTATTTAAGTAGTTGTCATGTTTTTTGATTCTGCATCAGTAAGTTACGCCAGCATTTCAAATTTTTGAGTTTGGCCAAATTGCCATTTTTCTTTCTTTTCGTTGCGCTTAAATGACCCATAGGCTAGATACTTTGAGCCCGCAATGTCTTTCTATTGCTTTAATTCTTGCTGCTAAACAGCTTTCTCTTCCTGGACCTTTTCTTACAAATAGTGCAACACATGTTGTTTTGACTATTGTATTCATCTTACTATACTAGTTGTAGGTGATGGGGCCTTGGGAACATGCTGTTGATCTCATTTTATTTGTTAGTTTCAACTTTTTTCACTATGGACAACACTTTTTGTTAGTTTTTCATTCAAAAATTAGTTTATGCTTACTTGGTGCATAAAATTTGACCACTGGAATTGGTCCATGGTGCCAGACCCAACTTATCAAAGCACGAGAACAGCAGCAGCTGCAACAGCAACAACAGCAGCAGCAGCAGCAACAGCAACAACAACCTCAGCTGCAACAACAAGACCAACAACAGCAGCAGCAGCAGCAGCAACAACAGATTCAAATGCAACAACTTTTGTTACAGAGGCATGCACAGCAACAACAACAGCAACAACATCAACAGCAACAGCAGCGCAGAGACGGAGCTCATCTTCTCAATGGTGCAGCAAATGGGCTCGTTACTGGAGATCCTTTAATGCGTCAGAATCCTGGAACTGCTAATGCTTTGGCAACAAAGATGTATGAAGAGCGGCTGAAGTTGCCTCTCCAAAGGGATTCTGTAGATGATGCATCCATAAAGGTTTCCCCTGAAACTGGTTTCTTTGTTCCCCCTTGAAAGTTCCTTCTGATCAGTTATTTCTTGGTTTTCTTCAAGATATATCTTGACTAAAATTTTTTACTTTTTGGAGTCTTTGCTGCAGCAAAGATTTGGTGAAAATGTTGGGCAGCTTCTTGATCCAAACCATGCTTCAATGTTGAAATCCTCGGTGACATCTGGCCCACCTTCAGGGTATCTACAGCTTGTACTCTTAAATTACATACTTTTTATTTTTGTGGTCTGTATGGATCATGTTCCCAACTAAATAAGGTGCAGGCTTTTATGACCTTTTTGTTGATTCAAGATGGATTTATGATGAGTTATACATGCATTATCATTAATTTCTATGGTAAAATGTGGCTGTTTGGGGACATGTATAGTGGAACACATTTATATTTATATAGAATAAAATCCCCAACCATTAGATGTTAAAATCCAGCCAGCAAATATCAGTGGACCACTTTCTGCATGTGTGTTTATCAGACAAGACATCTAGTGGGTGCAGCTGCCAAAGCAAGTACCATGTTCCTTATTTTCATACTCTACCTTTTTGTCAGTGATCAATAAAGAGGAGACAATTCTATTCTATTTTACACTTGCATTTATACGTTTATGTATAAAAAGTCCTAACATGAGTCAGATGATTAGCTATTGGGTCAAAATCCCACAAGGATGGATGAAATTGATCACTTTCTCCAGTCACTTTCTTTATCAGACAAGACATCTAGTGGGGCTCAGCAGCCAAGCAAGTGTACTCAATTGGGCTTAGCAGTCACTCTCTTTATCCCGGATCAATGATAAATATGACAATTCTGTCTTATATTTTTAACAATCATTTGGCCTTCAATTTGCTAGACTGGTGAAAGTTGGTCAGTTATAGCCTGTTGCCAATTGGTTTCCATATTCAATTGAAGTCGTATATGCTCGCATAATGTGCTTTAGTTAAAGATCTGTATCCAAAACGGATTTTTTGTTGAGAATAAAAAGGATCAGATAGGTCCCTACCTGAATCCTAATATCCTAGTTTATCAATTTGGAAAATTTCCTTTAGTTAAATTAAGGAGAAATGTTATTTGCTTCATTGTTCTATGTATATTATATTCTATTTTCTATATTCTTTTCTATCTCACATTCATAGTATGGTTCTCAAGTTTGTATTATGCAGAAAACAGGATTTATAATTTGCTGTTGTTATCTTCAATTCATTTAATATTGACATCTACATCCGCCTAAATTTCAACTCAAACCTATCTCCGTGTATTGCTTGATCTGTAACCGTGTCTGTAAAAATGAATATATTTATAGAATTTAGTATTTATTTGATTGTGATATCTAAACTATTAGCCCGGGTTAAAAAATTTTATGTACTTAATGAATGATTATGGTATTTAAATACTGATGCCCTTTCCTCGTCATTTCTCTTTTCACACATATTTGTAGAAGCACAACTCATGCTTCCTTTAAATATAAGAATGTTAAGTAAATATGGAATCACTTTTCAATTCATAATAGAAAATTCTCCTTGATATTTGTACCAGTATATCTCTATCATCTTGTGCGTAATCATTTATCTTCACTCTTTGCTTTTTTGTGTTGTTTTATGTCAGTATGCTTGTGCTGTTAAATTCATATTTATCTTTGTATATCCTGTTGTGAGTAAGACATTTTGCTCTACATGGAGAGCACTGATTAAATATTGTATGTATGAATGTGTTGTCCAATGTCATTTTTTCTGTTTATATATAATGAAGGACTATCTGCTGCTTTTTGGGCTGGGTAACAAGGCTCTTCTCTATCTCAGGCAAGTTTTGCATGGTTCTGCTGGTGGTGTTGTAGGGCCACTGCAGCAAGTACAGGGTAGGAATCACCAACTTCCTCCAACACAAGTAAGTCTCTTGTTTGGCCATCCTATTGCTTTTATCCTGTTGTTGTTCTGACTCAACATGTGAAACACAGGATATCAAAACTGAGATGAATGCTGTATTGACTCCGAGAGTCTCAGGTTCTGATGGCTCATTAATTGGAATGCCAGGTCATGACCATATGCAGGACACACCAGTGTTTTTTGTTTTGTTCTCTTTTTTATTTGCAATTTTAAAGTTAACCCTATTATTGACATGCTTAGCCTTTTACAATTTATAATGCACATTAAAAATTATTTCTGTTGTTCAAAGTTCACAAATATGTTTTTTTTAGCATCTTCTTCCTTCCTTTTTTATTGTCAGGTATTTTTCTGATATAGTCAGACTGTTCTCTTTATCTTTTCATGTTTCGGACTAAATTTTATTAAAGAAGCAACTCCCATATTTGTGGTTTTGCTTGGAGTTTTATAAGTAATTGACTATGACATCTTTTGCCCTTGTTGCAGGAACAAATCAGGGAGGAAACAATTTGACTTTAAAAGGGTGGCCTCTAACAGTAAGTTCTAAATTGGGTTTTGTGCTTTGGCATATTTATTAGTTCCTTTTTCTTTTGGGAATTGTTACTATAGATATGTGTCTGGATGCCTCATTGCATAGCACATTTAGTCAAGGTTAATTTCTGTAGTTTGTAGTGACATCTTGTTTTCTGGAAGTGAGAGACCTTTTCATTATTTGGAGGTGGCTTTTTGGGATATTTCATCTTGTCCTTTTAGGGGAATGGGCTTTGCCTTCACACTTTATGAGATGGAACTCCAGGATAATGCTGTTTGCAATTGTAAAGACTTGAATCTACTCTATGAGCACCTTATTGAACAAAAGAGTCCTGTGGTACACTTTGACCCTCATTTGTCAATGAGGACTTTTCCTCCGCATGGGTTTTCCGACAATTAACTTTTGTTTGTTCATGATGCATACGACCTGGCCTCTCTTCAAGTTTCAGGACCGCCTGGACCATTATCCATCTGTATAACTCCTTTTATTGAGTATGCTTGTTTGCCTGTTAATCAGTGTTTGAAGATGATTTTCCAATTTTGTTCTTTTCTGAAGAATGTTAGGCCTTAAATAGAAAAATCTTACAGCAATACATCAGTTCTTCAAGAAGGCCATCATATTTTCTGGTAGTTTTTTTGTGCCATATCAATGATGTAATTTTTGCTTGGTCTTATATTAGTATTTGTAACTTAACTTACTGAACTTGCTGGCATGGTACCAATATAATCGTTGGCAAACAAGTTGTTGAATTAATAATAAAAAAAATGGTACTTGTATTGGTATTCAGCCATATTCTTTGATATCGAAACTTGATTAGATTAGTGAATGTTGGTTCCTAATATTTAGTGCCATAAAGATTTGAAATTTTGCCTAGGATTACATGAATTTAAAAAAATTGGTGTTCCCTTTGTATTTATTTCATGAACATGGCTTATGGTCAAGCAGTTGAGAATTGCAGATGAACCTGTGATTGAACCAGTGTACATGAATATTATTGCAGAGCCCATTTGGTACCATGTTAATCTCATTAATCTTATGGGCCAGTGCATGAAATTCCTGCCAATGCAGGATACAAGAAGGGTCAATGAGCATGGTCTTACCCATACAAGAAAAAATGTGGTTTCTATAACTCAAATTCTTGGCCCTGTTTGCAACTCATGAATGTGCAAGTTCATTGTTGCTCCCGGATAAATAGTAAGTGAAATATAAGAACTGTTGAACTATATGGGGACAACTAAAGTTAAGAATCAACTGTTAAAAACAAAGCACCAAATACATGAATTTGGAAGTCCCAAGTTGTTTCGTTTCAGACTAGGTGAAAATTGAACAAAAAGTTGGCATATAGGAATCCAATTCCCAGCTCAAGTTCGCATCAGTAGAACCAAAAAGGAGGAAACTGACTTGTGCAGTTGAAAACTCTGACCCAGAAAGTCCTTGAAAGAACTCATTGTTTCCTGATTCACCCTTTGAAGTTTTTGTTATCTTTTTGATTCCTTGGATTGTAATATTCCTTATTTTTAGTCATTTATTTGTAGTTCTAATTCTTTAACTTGATAACGTACCTTATTTTGTTAAAACTGCAACTTTGTTTTGTGTTCTATATCTTTCATTCCTACTTAATAACTTAGCATATATTTTGTTGATAAAGCTGCAACTTTGTTTTGTGTTCTAAATCTTTCATTCATACTTGTTAACTTTTCTGTTTGTCAAGATGGTTTCTTGTCATGTCCTAATATATAGATTTGGCTGCTTTTGATTGTTCAGGGTCTTGATCAATTACGCTCTGGAATCCTGCAACAACAGAAGTCATTTATGCAGTCCCCTCAGCCTCTGCATCAACTTCAGTTCCTGAGTCCTCAGCAACAGCAACAGCTACTGCTTCAGGCACAGCAAAACTTGACCTCTCCTGCGGCTGGTGATGTTGACAGTAGAAGACTTAGGATGTTGCTGAACAATAGAAATTTAGTTCTTGGAAAAGATGGGCAAGCAAACTCTGTTGGTGATGTCATTCCAAATGTTGGATCCCCACTGCAAAGTGCTTGTCCAGTTTTACCACGTGCAGATACAGATATGTTAATGAAGGTATGCATGTTGAAACCAAATATTTTCTTGAAACCCTACCACGTGCAGATACAGATATGTTAATGAAGGTATGCATGTTGAAACCAAATATTTTTCTTGAAACCCTAAAGATGGGGCAGATGTGGGGGAAATGGAAGAGGACAGGTTGAACCAATACTAGGTGCATGTAGATAAGTAGGAAAGGTTTATGATATGAGATAAAGAGATTAAAAAATGTCGGTGCTTTCATAAATTTTTCAAGGATTTCATTTATTATGTTGCATGCCCCCCTGTATATAGTGGTTGTTGGTGTCACACACTGTAAATACAGTTTGGTGCACTGTTGCTGTTGTGTTTTGAAATCCAAATGTGGGAAAGAAAGAGGATAGAAAGTGAGGAGGGAAGTTCTACTGATCTTTTTTAATTGATGGTAATTGGCCTTCAATGGTGTCCTCCCCTTTGGTTGATGTTGAGAATGCCAATTCCATCGAGAGGGGTGAGGATTGAATCACATATTTCATGATGGATTTAGTTATCCATCACACTACTGAGATGAAACCAAGCTTAAATCAGATTTTTGACCTCTTTGTTGCTGGAGGCCATTTCTCTTCTGGATGGTTGCCATTATCACATGGAAATCCCTGATAATTCACTATGATTCATGCATATAACTTAATTCTAAGATAAAGAACAGAATCATGATTGGAAATTTTAGTTTTATGAGAAGAATAATGAGTGAGTTTGTGGGACCAAATGAGATATTTATTTAAGAATGAAACTTAAAAGAGAAGCAATTAATTTGACTAACCAATTTAATGAAGAAAACTTTAAGAATTAAGTAAATTCTTGATGATAGAAGAGATTTTACCATGATAGCTGCATATATCAATATTAGTATTTTAAACACAGAATGGAGGAAATTGAACAAAATGTGGTTTACCTTGATAGAAGAGATTTTCCCAGTTTAATTTTATATCTGGAAGTTCAACTTTGCAGTTCATAATTTCTTAAGTTATTTAACAATTTGTAGCATAGCTCAAAAATGTGGTTAATGATGCCACAACAACCGCATGTGTATGTGGTCATTTATACTGTTGCATAGGACTTAAGTAGCCTTAACATGTGCCGAGACATTTACGGTAAGTAGGACTCTGATACAGTTCAATACAGGAGTCATTAAATGATAGAAAACTTTGTGGTGAAACCATGATTGATAGGAAATTAACTATTCAAGAAGACCTTTAGTACATACTCAAAGATGAATGAAGACCAATATGTAATGATTTAGACCTCACATGCTGTGCTAGGGTTTGTTCCTTGATGAAGACGTTTGATATTCTTAAGTGGGGAGATTTTAACATTCCGATTTAGTCCTACATTGGAAGGTGTACTCACTCCTAACAAAGACTAAGATTGGCTTATAAGAGCATGATGGATGTACTTTTGTCAGCTTGATTCTAAGCATTTTGGGCCAGAGGTTTAGGCTCTACAAAGTTAATGAGTCAGTTCTGCTATCAGACAAGGTCGTGATAATTTCTAAGTGAATTTGATAATTGTAGTAGTTTTACCTAAGGTTCGTCGTACCATAGTATATCGCTCGGTACGTGGTACATATTGGTTCGACAGGGGACCGATATGGATGGTACAGTGGTATGCTCTCATGTACTGTGTGTTGGTAAGCTCGGTATGTGCCGTACCAACAGTTGGTTGGTACATTGGTTCGGACTAGTAAGGCGAACCATGGTTTTTCCATTCGATAGTTGGCTTTTGTCGTGAATTAATCATTTTATTGATAAAATCCTTTGCTGAAATGACACTATATCTTAAATCCATACCTTGTCATTTGTGGCTGAAATAGATTAATATGTATATGTATTTCTGAGATTTTATGGTATCCTTGTCGCTTTTTTTATTCTATTGTTTTGTGTAGTAGAAGATAGCTCAATTTCAACAGCAGCAACAACAAAGCAGCAGTCATCAGCAACTACTTCAACAGCATGCCATATCAAGTCAACATTCACAGGGTTCAAGTCACCATCATCATCAGCAAGAGAAAATGGGCACTGGCATAAATGTGGATGGAAGCATGTCAAATTCCTTTCAGGGAACTGATCAGGTTTATGTCACGATTCACATATTTCTTGTTTTCATTTATATATCCATAATTAGGTTTCAATTATAAAATTTGTGTCTGACCAAATAAGAGCTCAATCTATTTATATAAAGGTATGATTTGCGATCTTGATGACTTTTGTTTATGGAGTGTGCTTCTACTTCGTGATGGTCCATGTTATCTAGCATAACAAAGGTGCTTGTCTGTTATCGGTTTCTGTTATTAGATGGTCAAATGATAAATTAACATTTCTTATTACATGGTTATGGTCCCTGCACCTCTTTCTTTGTTTGTACTCCAATGAAAAATCAAAGTGCTTGGTCATTTCTTATCATATTCTCTTATCAGCAATCAAGATTTAGTTGTTTGCAGTCCACTGGTTCATGGGATTGCTAAATTTCAGTCTACTGGTTTGTTGGATTGCTAGATTTTCATGTGCTGGGGTTCCTCATGCGGATGGGAAGTGAAAAAGCACATGTAGTGCATTGTTGGAGGGAAGATTTCTATGATTCTATCGGTGCCTCTTTTACCGGATCATGACAAGGCAGCTGACTTTATCAACACAAACCCAAAAAGTTAAATTCGAGAATGTTTGTGAGCTGAATTGTCATCCCTAATCATATGCTGCTTTGAAACTCATCGGGCTAGTAACTAGTCAATTGAGTCAAGAGTTGGTTAAACACCACCATGTTGTAGCATATGTTTCCCACACTGCTTAACCCTTCTTGTATGGGAAACAACCAGAGTGATCTATCATGGACTTACATAGATTTGCCTAAGTTGTGTGACACCCTTGTGTGTTCGTCTACAAAGGGTCAGCCTCCTCGTAACCGCTTATGTATATCTCTAATGACCTGCAAAAGAAAAGACGGATAAGAAGTATTATACTTGAGATCCCACAAGTAAATATTTCAGCAAGCATTTGATAAACAATTCACATTATAAACATCGACTTTGGAAGCTTTGAACGGTTGCATTATAAAGGGTCCAAGGTGGTCCATCGTGGTCAAAGGCCTCCTGACTCCAATTTCGCCTTTGCAATTTGAGTCGCCTTAGTCCTTTCGTCAATTGCCTCGTCGAGATAAAGTTTATGTGTCTTGAAGCTCCCTTCGACTTTGACACAGTACAAGATGACTTCGGTCCATCAAAATGAGGAACCCAATAAACAACATAATTTTGCTCTTTTCCTCTATTAGAGTTCATATCTTTGACCTGTGTCTAAGGAAAGCTTTGTTTCGTCCTCTACGTCGACTTCCTTCATGTGACTTAGGCACTTCACTAAGTTCCACCTGAGTTGCTTTGTTCGTCGATTTGCATTGAGTTAATGACTGCCCTCACGCCCACCATTCCATGGGTCAAACCTCCATCGAGCTCGATCTCCACATCGGCCCTAAGTGTGCGTTTGGTGTTGCCTTGGGTCGCTCCCCACTTGATCTTGTAATATGTTCACAAATGCATTACCTTATGAGAGATCATGTGATGACTCCTCATTACTCGCTAAATCCGTTGAGCTCTTTAGAGCTTCCATCTTGAGGTATCTCCCTCAACATGTATGGTTCATTGCATATGATCCTCCCTTTAGAGAACAAAGACTTCTCTCTCTCAGATATCTATCCCGTTTGAGTAACTTTTTTTTTTTCGCATCATTTCCTCTAGAAGTTTCAGAGACTACCATCTCTTTGGGCTACTTCGCTTTGTTGAACAAATTGTGCATTCTTCCACCATCGCGAACACACTTTGTTAGATTACGACTCTTGGCGAATACAACTCTCACCGCACCTCTCAAAGCCTAGCAACATCCTAAACTAGCAGCACACTTCAGCCTCCTACAGACATCCTTTCCATGTCAAAGATAAAGTTTTCATTCTTCATGGCATTGAGTTTCGATCGCCTTTGGGTAGTCACAATATGTCTGTTGACCATGTACAAGCCCTTGCACGAGTATTAAATTCTTTATGTTAGCAATTTCCCTCGCCTCTACGGGTCTTGCACAACTCTTTCTGTCGCTAAGCAACTCATCCTTACACAATTTGATCCGTTGCCAAACACCCCCACTTGCATAGAGAACCGTCAAGTTTGGTTGTCAATGTCGAGCCGTAGCTCGAACTCAGCTAGCCCAACCATTTTGCATTATGCGTTCTTCCTAGCTCGCTTGTTTTTGTGGTTACTCTCGTGCAAAGGGTTGGTCATACCTCTGAGTGCAAATTTAGGATGTTTGCTTCTCTGAGTGGCTCCTTTCCTTATGTCTCTATGCTCGTTTCCCCTCAAACGATTGCGTGTGCGGGCTGCCCTTAACGTAGCCCCCTAGGTCCCTCACATTTGCATGCCAAGAGTTTCTAAGTGTGCTTGTTTTGCTCAGATATCATCTGTCATAGACTTATCTTGATTTGCTTAGATACCATCCACAAAGGGCTAGCCTCCTCGTAACCTCTTGGGGAACCCTAAGGATGTGTAAAAGAAAAGATAGGTTACAAGAAGCGTTATACTTGGGATCCCACAAGTAGAGACATTTCAACCAATAGTTGATAGGCCATGCAAATTATAAATATAAATTTCGCAAGCTCTGAATGGTCTTGCGACAAAGGGTCCAAGGTGATTCGTCGCGGTCAAAAGTCCCCACAAGTGCTCATATGACACTGTTGTGAAACAAGATATCGAATCTGCCCTAGATAATACTTCAAAGGTCCATCCAATCATGTGCTACCCGAGTAGCTCCAGGGTGTTGTACCGGTTGACACTTCGCAACACTCTGTGGAGTCAAAAATTACCCAAAATGGTTGCCTAAATGGCTTGTTATTGCACAGTCTTGCTTCTGCTCGATGATCGCATACAACCTGAGTGTACAAGACTGAAATAGCTACAAAAGCTAATCAAAATGAGACTGCCAAACCTGCTACAAGCCTTCTACATGCTATGTAAAGTATGAATAAAATCGAAAGACATGGATACATCGAACACCCTATGTACAAACTTGTCTGTGACATGGTAAATGGTGACGGGAGGGAATTTAACAAAGGTAAGTATAGTGTTTTCGGCTTGCAATTTAAAAGTTCTCAATTTGCATAATAATTCTGAAAATAATCTGTCGGTGCACTTGGAAACCTTGGTTTACCTGTTTGATTGCACATCTTTACTTAGAGCAGTGGCTGCTTCATTTTTCTTGGACATATTTGGAACCTATTGAAAAGGCTTGGCAGATGAGTATTCTAGCTGCTTCTGCATGTTGTCCTACCCAATTTTGAAGCATGACTTTGATATCATTTTGCTTTTGGTGTTTTAGGATTTTTTTCATTTAAAAATGTTGGTTTTTAATGTTGGATGAGCTTTCATAAATTACATAGTACATAAGCCTGCACTAACAAGAAGCATTTAAGTATTTAATCATATGCAAGTGATTATAACTCTCTGCTGCACATACACATCTAATATGTTATGATGGTGCTGCTATAGCTATGGGCTACTTTTTTAGTGAAAAGTTTAGTAAGTCGCACCTTTCAGCCATTGAAGCAATTCATAGAATGAATTTACACCATGATATATACTTTGGATTATGGGTACTTGTAGTCCATCCTCGAACATGTTTCTTTTCTCGTTTAATGCACATTATATTTTCTCTTTATCTTTATTAATAGATATCAAGATGAAACTTCTACTGGGTGGATGAATTTTCAGACATCAAAGAATCCAAGTGGGCGTAAGCGCAAGCAACCTGTTTCATCGTCTGGACCAGCAAATAGTTCTGGAACTGCAAACACTGCTGGTCCCTCCCCAAGTTCAGCACCTTCAACACCATCGACACATACTCCAGGAGATGTAATGTCAATGCCATCCCTGCAACACAATTCAAGCTCTACAAAGCCTTTGATTGTTTTTGGTCCTGATGGCACTGGAAATTTAACATCACCAGCAAACCAGCTGGTAAATTAACAAATACTCTTGGATTTTGTACAGTTATTCATAGCATCTTAGTTGTAAATTTGAGAATTTGTAATGGAAGCTCTCATTTTCATCAATATTTTAGTAGTCCATCTTGTGCGGTGGGATGATAAAAGTTGCATTGCAGGCTGACATTGATCGATTTGTTGAAGATGGTTCACTGGATGATAACATTGAATCATTTTTGTCTCATGATGACACAGACGCAAGAGATACTGTAGGTCGTGGCATGGATGTGAGCAAAGGTGTGTTCATATGTTCTTCTGTAATGCCAAAAAAGGTTCCTTTCTGCTATTTAAAAGTAAATTACAAATGAAATTTGTTCGGTCTTCAACTTGATGAAAACTTTTCTTGCATCATTTGTTTTTGATTGATAGGGTTCACATTTTCGGAAATAAGATCCACACGAGCAAGTACAAGTAAAGTAGTTTGTTGCCACTTCTCGTCAGACGGAAAATTACTGGCTACTGGGGGCCATGACAAGAAGGTAAGATGAAATGTGAAATATGATGATGTTAGATTCTGTAAATCCCATAACTGATGCTCTTTCTATCTCTTCCTATGAATTTTATGATTTCAATCTTTTGTTTATTTTTGGCAAAGCAGGCAGTGTTATGGTATACTGACACTTTGAAACCCAAATCAACATTGGAAGAACACACTTTGCTGATAACCGATGTTCGATTCAGTCCAAGCATTGCACGGCTGGCAACGTCGTCTTTTGACAAAACTGTAAGGGTTTGGGATGCTGACAATGTGAGTGACAGAGTGACCTCTTCCTTCCATTTTTTTGCATCGATATAGTCTTTTATGGACCATTGTTTGTTTTCGCTTTGTTCAATCCTTGTCTATGATACCCGGCAATATTAAAATTGCACATGTTACCAAATATTCTATTAATAGATTAGTGACCTTGGGCCAATTTATTAGGAACTTTATATCATGTAACACTCGGAAGTGAGCATTGAAGTAGGGTGGTATACAATTTGTACTCACATGGGTCAATTCTGATATAGGAACATGCAATGTCATTCATGTTTCCTTCTTTTTGGGTGTGTTTAACCAATTTGCTTATGATGAGATTTTGAAAAACATGCTTAACAGGGCCTGTTGGCCATTTACTAAAAAATAGTGTGGATGATAGGTTGCCCATATTTTCAATGTTTGTCATGGATACCGATCAAATATGTCCACATTATCTTCAATAAAATATTTATTTCAGTAAAAAAAAAGCAATTTGCATATGTTGTTTTAATTTGTGCATCATATTCTTCTGATTGTTAGCTTTGTTAAGTACATTTACTGACTGAAAAATGTTGTATCAAATTTCTTAGTTACATCTTGGCAAGGGTATCTATTGGTACGCAATTTTGATAGTCATGATCATAGAAAATTTTCTGAAGTTGCATGGTTATAATTAATTCTGCTGCTACTGCCTAATCATATTTTGGCGACAAAAGATTGTTATTTGTAATTGTACCATTCCATCTTTGCGAGGATCTCTATTAGTAAGAAATCTTGATCGTCATCATCATAGGGGTTCTTTTGAATTTGCATGATCATAATTATTTTTTCTGTTACTTCAGTGCCTTTTGAACCACTAAACTTTTTTGATCTAATTATGCAGCCAGGATATTCGCTTCGCACTTTTACAGGGCATTCTGCATCTGTTATGTCTTTGGATTTTCACCCAAATAAAGATGATCTCATATGCTCCTGTGATGGGGATGGTGAGATACGCTACTGGAGCATTAAAAATGGTAGTTGTGTCAGAGTTTTTAAGGTATGATTTGCATAATCTTGTCAGCAAACTTTATTTCATAGTTCCGATTTCGCTGGACTTTTGCTCTTAAGACCTCTGTACTTGAATTTTATGTTTGATTGACCATTTGTATTAATTACTCAACATACTTGACTTTTATATTTACTTATTTCAATTTTTTGTAACGTGACAGGGTGGGACAACTCAGATGAGATTTCAGCCTCGTACTGGAAGATGTCTTGCAGCTGCTGCTGAGAATGTTGTGTCAATATTAGATGTTGAGACCCAGGCATGCCTTCATCAATTGCAGGTTACTCATCAGTTGTTACTTTTCTGTATTGTGCCTTGTGTTAGCAAAATCTGTCGAGGATCACCTCAAGACTACTTTACAGTAGCAGATATAGTTCCTTTTCATATTTCTGTTTAGATCCTTGCTTATATTTGCCATGATGTTGCCATTTTTTCTAAGTATTGCAATGAATCTTCATTCTAATAAATATTTAGTTATTTTCTATAATAGTTGCAATGCAGCTTCATTCTGGTAAAATTCCTTTTCTTGTTCCTTGTGACAATGACTCGATGATTTAAACATCTATGCTCTTGTTTTTTTGTTGCATGGTGCTTTTCATCAAACAAGTATCATTGTTAATTATGGTGTTTCCCTAGTCCCGACGTGTTCAAATTTCCAGTCCACTAAAGACAAAACTTTAGACAGAAAACTTATCTTTTTGGGAGCCTGATTTCTTTGGAGTAATTCTTGATCAAACTTAGATGGATATGGAAAGATAAAAACAACGTATCACTTGAGAAAGCATATGGTTTACTAAAGATCTCGATATTGTAGTTTTAACTAGAGTACCAAGATTGACATGCTGTGCAATTTATTTTACATTCACCAAATTCAAATTCGTCGAGAAACTTTTCTGCACATGATACTTATGACTGAGGTGGCCGTTTATGCTAACACACGGTCATTGGTTATGTTTAGAATTTAAAACAGTCTCTTCATAGCATGCTGGACATATACCCTCGATTCCCCCCACTTGATGTTTCTTCTAACATGTTACTAAGTTGGTTAAACCTACAACATAAATACATAAAGACTATATTCATCTCCTTTTCATCGATCAGACAAGGTTCTGAATATTTCTGTATTTTATCTATTGGAAATTTATCTTATGATATTGATGTGTTTTATCTGTTTTCAACCTTTATCATCTATCCAGAAACTGTGCAATTTGCTTGTGTTTTGCTCATCTCATGTGTGCATCTTTTTTCATCTTTCTGTATGCTATGTTTGAGGGGTTTCATATAATGAATCAGGTACCTGATTTACTGTTGGTTCACTTTGGAATTAATTAAATTGCAGGGTCATGCAAAACATGTTGATTCTGTATGTTGGGATCCTTCTGGTGAGCTTGTTGTTTCAGTTAGTGAAGACTCTGTCAGGGTATGGTCTCTTGGTTCAGGAAGTGAAGCAGACTGTGTACATGAATTGAGCTGTAATGGAAACAAGTTCCACTCATGTGTTTTTCATCCCACATATCCATCTTTGCTGGTCATTGGTTGTTACCAGGCAAGTAATCGTCCATTACTATCAATGATGTTTTCTCTGCTTCTTTAGTTCATATTTGTTGAAAGGTTTAATTTTATCTTGTAGATGCTATCATGAAGCCACTGTGTTGTTCATGTGTTCTTACTGATTTGTTATGCGTTGAAGCTTTTGTATCTAAAATTTGTTGTTGCTCCAAACTCGATACTATCACTTTAAATACACAAATGTAATGTTGGCCTTAACATTGGAAATTTTCATAGTAGGCTACAATGTAGAAGATTCAACCTTCACTGATGCATGTCAAGAACAATAGTGATGTAGCAATCTGATGAGATTTAACTCTCTTGTTAGAGCCTTCTCTAGTTCCAGGCGAAAGATTTTGTGGGATAGAATAAGAAAGGAAAATGAAAATTATTTTAAACTAATCTAATTTACTTTGGTAATGTTTTTACCCTAAAATTCCCATTAGAAACTCTTTTAAATATTTTATTTAATAGCTAAACAACATGCCTAATCTTACTATGATGATATTGGAACTCTTGGACATAAGATAGACTCGAAACTGGAATTTTTTAGTAAATGATGGAATTGCTTCTGGAAATAATACTAATTAGCAAGATCTAAACCTATTGCCACTAGAACATAGTTACTATGCTTGATGCGCCCTTATAAACATAATTAGGACTTGGTTTTAGTTGATCGGAAGGCATAGTTGTGATCATCTTGAAAATTATGATCAGAAAATATTCATGTGTGTGAGATGGAGAAAGAGATGCACAAATCAACATTGATAAGAATTATAATAGTCATGTGACCCCACGAGTTAACTAGCTTAAAAGTTTTCATGTATAGTAACTCCAACTAATATAACTTGGACTCAAATAAAAAAAAAAAAAGAATTCAAGTATTGAACAATGTATCAGGATCGGAGCCAAATGAACCAGGTAACCTTGGTCAAGCTGTCCCATTGCATATGAAAGATATGGACTAGTCAGACATGTTTGATCGCTTGAAGTACTGGGAAGTTGATCAATAATCATCCCATATATGAGAGGAATGATGTTAGAATTTGTGTGTAAGATGGAGATAGATATGAATTAAAAATTAAAAATTAGTTTCACGTTACCAAGGATTGGATGAGTTACACAAGAAATATTTAACTTGGTCCACAATCTGATGAGCTTATTCTCTTGGATTGTATTAGCCAATTTGGTAGTGTAGGAAAGGACACCACCCCAGGAAGACACCTAAGCAAGGGAGGGCTATGTAGAGTTTCCCAACTGATTGTTTTAATGGTTGATGTACATTAGAAAATGTGGAAAGAGAGGAAGCTTCAGTTGTGGTTAAAATATAGTTGATGTCCCAACTGGAAATTTCTTTTTATTGCTATTTACTATAATTTTTTTTGCAATGACTTTCTCTGGCGATGAGATGGACAACTATCTGCCTGTTCCTGTGTCACTAATACAAGATTCTGTATCATCTGCAACAATTTTTCTCAAATAAGCTAGCTCTATGTTGGAAAAAATTGAATGATATTCTTGCTATATATCGACTGGGTTTTCGATCATAAATCTGGATGGTCAACCAGCATCCTATAATATTCAAATGTGTTACCGTGAGATCTCTTGGTTGCTTACGGGATTCCATGTTCTTTCGTATGCAGTCTCTCGAGCTATGGGATATGAATGAAAGCAAAACAATGACTCTTCCGGCACATGAAGGGCTTATCGCAGCCTTGGCTGTTTCGAATGTGAATGGATTGGTTGCTTCTGCTAGTCATGACAAGTTTGTCAAACTATGGAAATGAACTTAGAAGTTTGGTGGTTCCAACAGCTATGAAGCATGGTATGTTTTATGTTGCCAGGGCAAATGTGGTTGCTAGCCTTCTTATATGTGACATCAAGAGGAATGTTTTTTGTTGGTGTAGGTGGTGGTGTTGTTTAGATATTGTCCTTGTTTTTGTCCCGCTCTATGCTTCTCCTATGCTAGAGGTATTGGTTAGAATAGGGAGGAGGCTTCATAGTTTTGTATCTTGTACCCATCAATGGTGTGGTTTTGAATGCCTTCTGTCCGATCTTTGCGGGGCGCCTATTTGATCCTCTTTAACTTTGCCTTTTTCTTTTATATTTGAAATTAGTTTAGTTTTAAGTGAAATTATTTAGGATACTTATCAATCCAACACTTCTAATACCTGTCTATTTTCTGTGTTCAAGGTTTGTTTCGAGTCCAACCAAAGTTTACTGCATGCTTAAGGATCTTTTCCCGAGACCAAACAATTCGTTGTTACCTGATCCTTTTTTGACATTGGATTCTCGTTATCTCCCATGCTATCGAGAAATGGTCCGTATGTTCTTTTACTTTTTCTTCCACGAACCAAAACAATAATGAGTTCGAAGAAATGAAGCTCGACCTGTACACTTTGGAGCCGTATACTGCATCCATCCATTTATTACATGTGGCTACAATAGCTAAAATAGAATCAAAACCAGCATTCGATAAGGTAGTTTAGCTTCGCACGCCAAGCATAACACAAAACCCACTCGCAAGCAAACACACACACCCAACTCGTACATAGCACACTCGAGCACATGCACTCACGTCACATCCGTGGCAGCCATCGTCTCCTGCGGCAGAAACGAAGAAGAAGCTACAGCGGTTTGAAGAGCTTGTCGAAGCACTTGGTTCGTTCGTCCTCCCAGTCCAGCTGCCGCCACCACGGCACCTCGCATCTGATCTCTTTCAGCTCCGGGGCGACCAAGCTCAGCTTGTTGAGCTTGGGGCAATCTGCCACCTCCATGGTCTGCAGCCTCCGGAACGCAAATACTCTATCCCCGTGGCTCAGGCTCTGCAACCCCTGCAAATTCTCGAGCTTGATTCGTTTGAGATTAGGGAGGATAGTGATGGTCTGCAAGCCATCCATTGCCTCCTCGTCCTCCAGTTCTATCAGTGCAGGACCTATTCCGTTGCACTCTTCAATCTCCAACACCTCGAGGTTCTGAAGGCAGCTGCCCGCCCAGACGAGCTTGGCTTTCGGTAGATCTGAGAGATGAAGGCGTTTTAGATTCGAAAGCGAAGCAGCACTCTCACTAAACACCACCTCTTTTAGCTCATGTAATTTGTGCAGTCGGAGCTCTATCAAATTGAGCATGGCTTTTCCGAGAGAAAACGAGGATGGAATTGTGAAACTGGTCAACCCGTCGCAGTCTTCTATCTGGAGCCAGTGCGTGCTCGTTGCTAGCATTCGTTTGCGACAGAGTCTCCGAAGAGCAGCCTCCGTGGCGATGGTGATGCCAAGAACCCTTAGATCAGCCAGGCCTTCCAGCTCTCCCAACGACGGCCCCATCTCTCCGGGCTCTCCCGTCGACCATCCACTATAGCTGTCCATCATATGCAGCCGCATCAGTTTCTCCAGCCCTGACATTGTTCCACCAGCAATATCCCTCAAGGAATTCGTCGATAGCAATATCAAATGCTTCAAATTTTTCAGGCCTCCAATGCTCGATGGCAGAGACTCGATGCTCGTGTCACACAGATTAAGATATTCCAGATGGTACAGATGGCCAATGTTTTCCGGAATCGTTTTTATATCAACACGTTGCAGATTTAGGACCCTGAGGCACGGCGTGAGGCCGAAGAAGCCATCTGGTATCTGCTTGAGTCGTCGATTGTTTCCAAGATCCAAATAAACCAAGTTAGGACAATCCGGATTGTCCGGTAGAGTTTCTATTACGTTCCCAGACAGTGCTATTCTCTCCGCGACGTTCCAAATGCCAGCGTCTGGCGTTTCTTTCGCCCATTCTTTGACTCGTACATACCATTTGTTCTTCCTTTCCTCGCAGCCATTTGCAACCCACAGTATCATGGCACGAACCATGGGGTGCATCTCGAAGCTATCGTCATCCAGCCTTTTTACCAAAGACGCTGCAGTCAGCTCCTGCAGCAAATGCGACGCCCTGCTCATGGCATCGCCGATGTTCTCGAAGTCGGCTATGATCCCTTCGCCTATCCATAGTTCCATAAGTAGGTCCTTGCTGATGGGGCGCCCTTCTGCCTGTAGCGCGAAGCAGGAGGCACATTTCTGCAATTCACCGGACAGACGATCGTAGCTGCGTTTGAGAGGACCAAGAACTTCTTTTTCCATACCTGGAAGCTCGTGGGGTGCATTCTTCATGATGTGGCCTTTCTCCTTCCATTCCTTGGATGTCTTTTTGTCTTTCATTTCTCGAGCGGTGGTGACGAGTGCCGCGGCCAATCCACCGCACTTGAACACCATCGCTTTAGCGCGATAGATTATGATCATGTCCACGTTGTTGGGTTCCTTCCCCCACAGAGTGGACTGGAAGAGATCCCAGGCCTGCTCCTCCGCAAGGCCTTCCACTTTGATCCTCTTCTGTGCACCCATTCTACTGCAGACGTCCTCCAGTCGGGATGCGACGATGATCTTGGACGTGGACGGATTGGGAATTGGAATTCCCACGAGCTGGTAATTCAACGGTTCCCACAAGTCGTCCAGCAAGAGTGCGAAGTTCGACTTACTAAGGACGCCGAAAAGCAGGTCTCTTCTCTCGATCTGCGTTTCTGGACACGGCAAGCTCAGTTGTTTGCAGAGCGATCTCTGGACGTCCATCACTCCACCACGTACCTCGAGGTAGATAACCACGTCATAATCCGTTTGGCGTTTCAGGAAGTCATCGTAGAGCCTTCTCAGGAGTGCCGTCTTGCCCGCCAGACCCATCCCGTGGACCCCGATGAAGCTCACGCTGCCGTCGCTTGCATGTCGTCGGAGCTGCTCGAACGCCTCGTCTGGGACGAGCGATTCATCGGGCAAGGCCACCTTGCGGAATTTGCCGTTCCATTTCAGCTTCCCCGCGGTCGCGACTGCTATCTCGGCTTTTCTTCGAAGCTGCTCGCTGGAGGACGACGAATTCGCAGAGAGGCTGCTGCAAGCGTCCCTCCTCTTCAACCTGCCGAACTCCTCGTTCAGCGATCCGGTTTCTGTTTCAAGTTGTTGAATGGATTTCATCCACTCGATCACTCTGCGCTTGGGCTCGAGCCCCATATCTTTTGCCGCTTCCACCTCTCGGCTGACGGCCTCTCTTTTGCACTTCAGCTCTTGCATCTCTCCGGCCAAGAAGCCGAGGTCCTTCTCGAGTGACATGAGGTGTTCGCGTGAAGGAGAGCGGCAATCCCTATCGACGGAGTCGAAGATCTCTGTAAGAGAGCTCATAGCGGAGAAGATAAATAAAAAGAAGTGATGGAGGAAGAAGAGTAGCACGCTGGATTTATAGCCTATGCAGAAGCGAATCCGTAGTTTTCTCGCCATGAAAGCAAACCAGTGATGCAGAAGCGAATCCGAATCTCACATCGAAAGCAAAGCAAGAGACTTCAGTACGGAGGGAATCGCTTGTCATGGAGAAGCAAACCGGAATTATTATACGAAGCTCACCGACAAAGCAAAGTAGAAAGCCATCCGGTGGGAAAGAACGGATCTTTCTTGGTTGCTGCTAAAAACTGTACTTCATGCACGCAAAGGAACTAAAGTGCACAGTAAAAAATACTAGTGATGGTTGACAGTAAGATTGGTTTCATACCAATATATACCAATCAACTTTACTCAACTATACTGAACAAACAATATCGCACAATATATAAAAACATATCAATATATCACTCATCAATCTTTTATCGAATCGATATATACTACTAATACTGAGCGATAAGAAAAAGAAGACAAACTGTTGATATAATATCCCTAACACATAAAGGGGACCATAGAAATACGAAATTATTCAATCAAACGGTTGATATAAGAAAATAGATAATTTCATCAATCGTAACAAAATAACAGACACTGATAAAAGTATAATTCTTTCACGAAACTGATTGCTTGAACTTTGGGCTTTTGCCTGCTCAACAGAACATTCATTCCCTGTACCATTTGCACAGATGCAAAAGAGTAATCAAAAGAAGCAGAGGATCTACTTCACCATTTCATTCACAAAAAACCTGATAAATCTCACTGAAAATGATTCTGTTATGGATCTAAAGATGACTCGGGTCATAGAAATGCAACACAACAAAGATGCAGATGAGAAAGAGAGAATGCCATGGTTCATGGTTGCTTCCTTTTGGTGTATCTCCTGCAACTGCCCATATCAAAAGAATCTGGTGCTGTACAGTTCTCTCTTCTTTAAACATGTGCATTATTTGAGGGAGGACCTTATTATCGATGAAATAATATATTTAAAGGGCAAGAAGACTGTTGTGTTCTATCATCTTCTTTGGAAGTTGAGGTATTTAATTGCCAGAGCAAATACCACAGCAAAGAGGACGCAGAAACCAACGACCATGACTGCAACTACACCCAGGAACTCATGCTTGAAACCAAAGTGGCGCTTCAGGAACAGCTTTATGCTCATTGACTGAATACCATCTGAAAGATTCATGGGCGCATCTACGTCCCCAAACTGGGAAGTAAGTAGGCCATACAAAGTCCATGATATTGGATCAGCCCAGTAATACCATCTCCACCACCCAGGTATTCTCTGCATCGAACAAAACTGAGTTACATCATTCCCCATGAGGACATCAATGATACAAATGTAAAATGAAATCATTTCCCATGAAAAATGTCAAGATAATAATCCCCACAAACAACACTCGGTTTCTAGATCCGAACTGCACAAACTGGGGTTGGTGATGGGACAAGTTTCATGGTGTAGAAGGGTAGGGTAATATTGGGGTGCAAACTGCTGAAGCCCACAAAATGGTGCTTGGAAATGTCTTGACTAGCTGGTGATTGTAACAGCAGAAAAAGTCATGAGAAGAGGAAGAGGAAGATGATGAATTGCAGGTATGGATGAGAATGTCATATGAAATACTATGATAGAGATTTCAATGGAATGTCAATTTAGAAACTGAGAGAATATATTTGCTCGATTATTGTTATATGAAACTCGTTGACAAAGATGAAATAATGACTGACATCATTACTACAACTCATGCTCTTTGTTACATATGTGTGATTGAGGACCACAAATTCCAAAGGACAATAAGATCAGTAGTCAAGGGAAACAAGAATATAAATAAAATTCCCATACCTGAAATATCATGACTAATTTGCAATTGTGGTCTATATTATCTATCTACATGAGACATGACTTTCTATCCAGCACTTGAGGAAAATTTGCTTCAGCTGTGATTAACTAGATTCTCAAAATCATCTTAATCTTTATGGTAGAATCAAAATGATGTAACTTAACTTCGCAACCCAATGAAACACATGCAACAGATGATCCTTGATGTTTCTAAGGAAGAAAAGAAGAGTTTTCAAATGTTTAAGTATCATAAAAACCACCCAATAGCTAGGGGAGAGACAGCATAATAAATAGCTTTTATGTTACTGAATCTAATTCTATCATTTCAGAGAGTTACTAAAACAACAGATGAAGAGACTAAAAAATATACATTTGACAAGCAACTAAGGAACAATTGCAACTTCCATGAAGAATAACAATCAATAGGGATAAATAACAAGAACTCAAAGTTGGTAATGTGAAAAAAACAAGACAAAAGATGTGGGTAATTTCCTATTGTCACACTTGGAAATTGTACATTAAAGGGTAAACGAGAAATCCGGAATACTAGCTAGAGGGAGGATGCCTTTGCTACATGAGCTCTCATGTCTCTCCCAGAATATGGCGTCATGTAAACACCAGCATGTGGGAGACAGTCCATGATTGACGCTAATCAAACTAGTTGACTATTGAACTTCATTTTCAAGATAGATAATGATATAAGAAGCTAAATCTTAACCCTTTTTCCACATTTGTCAATATAAACATTAATATCAAGCAATACTATTTTATAAGTTGTATTCAGATCGACCTGTATCTGCCATTTATCTCGTTGCAAAATTGGACTCTTTGGATGTGTCTAAATTTGGTTCTTGTACCCATATCCCTATTTCATACTGAAGGAGAAATTCCTTGTTGATCGATTTTAACTCATAAAACAAGGAGATACTTGGAAATAATGACCGATTCTTAGATAAACAACTCTATTAAAATCTAAGAAACAAAATTTCATATAAATTAGTTAAAATGGTACAAAGTCCTCTAATACAAACCGAACATATAAAGATGCAGTAGTTTTATTACCTGATGTGTGATCATGAACCCACTAAAGAGATTCCATAGTGTATAAAATGGTGCAGCAATTATCGGTGCAACAGTATGATTTGGAGTTATTGCGATCGTCATCATGCCGAAGAAGGTGAAGTACAATAAAGTGAAATACATAAAGAATATATACCACAAATACTTAGCCAGGCTCCACTCAAAAGAGCCCATACAGTAAAATATGGTGCCGTAGACAAGTGTCTGTACAAGCACATATGGAAATTCGATAGAAACCTGCCCATAAAAAAGTGCACTGATTAGTTAAACGTCTAAAATGCACAAGTAAAAATAAAAAAAGTTTTTTTTCGACAATAAAAATAAAAAAGCTTGAAGTACATGAGACCTGAGCAAATGCAAATGGTAGAGCCGAGTACATTCCAGCTGCTCTCTCTCTGTAGGAAACAAACCTTTCTATGGAAACCACAGGTTGAACTGCAGTGGCATTGGTAATACCAATGAACAAGACAGCAGCATACATGGATCCCATGGCATTAAAGATATCCTGTTGATTTTGCCTGCAAAAAGAGTGAAGACAAGTAATATTGAAACTAAGAAAATATAAAAGGGGAAAATGTAAACAATCTGAATATTATATTGGCTTCCACCCATTGAATGAGTCAAATCAGAATATCCATACTTATATTCTTTTGAGTAAGAAGAGTTGTCACCCATTAATTAAAAGAATAAATATATAACATACAAGGGATGGTTGTCAATTATGGAGAATGTAGGGGAGTTTATATCAAAATGCCTGTAAACAAGTATTACATAGTCAAGCAGTTTCAACAAAGAGTTCAAGTCCTTTAGTAAAGATGGGTGGTCAAATGCATGAGACTTCCACCGACAAGCAGAAAGTTTATTCCTGTGACTCCCACCATGGTAACTCATGTCACATAACAGAATCATTAGCATACATTCTCTCTCAAATTTAGCTCAAGGTTAAACATAGGGGTCAATATATCCAGACTTAAAAATATAAATAAAAAGATTATTTTTGTGAACCCTGGCTGTAAATGAGAGAATTTTACTCTTGTACCAAGGCTCATCTCTCTGAAAACATCTTACATGAAGAATACAAGGTCATAGCATCCAAAAAAAATACATCACAGAAGTGCTATACCAATCAGATTTCTGCACAACCATCAGAAATGATTTACTTTCGAATTCTGAATAATCTGGTAACTATAATAAAATATTGTATAACAACCAAACCAGATGTAAGTATCAAAGTCCTGTAGAAATATAAGAAAAAAGAATCATGTGTAACACTCCATAAGTACCTTTTGGAACCAAAACCCCAGCAGATAGTTCCAAACATCAAAGATATGATGACAGTGTAGAAGAAACGGACTGCTGTGTACTGAGGATTCCTCCAATAAGAGAGATTCTGCTTCCAAAGGCAAGCATGATATTGGGCAAGAAAAGACTGTGAATACTTGGTTGGAAAGCTCAGTTCTTTTGTTTCACTGTTTGGTTTGCTCAGATTCTCCACCAAATCCTTATTCTGTCTGGAAAACATAGAGCCCACAAAAAATGAAACAAAACCAACTGTTAGAAAGAGTCCCAATAGTTTTGACAAAAACTAGACTTTTGAAATGAACAAGGCTGTGATCTCCTTTTCCAAGACATACCGAAATAATTTTGATTTTCTATAATAATCAGCAAAATCCATGCCTAGGCGATTTTCCATCATAGGACTAGTCACTTCAAGCATCCATACAGCAGGATTATAACCATCCTTGATCTTAGGAACTCCAGGAATTGCCTGGCCATTCAAGATAAAATGCATCTCACGAAAAAACTTATCCAACTCTTGAGAAGAAAATATGAAGAGCAGAGAAAAAATCGTAACCAACCTCAAAAAACTCAATTAGCTTGCGAGATTTGGGACCTAAAGGACCAGCATAAATAAGTTCTCCTCCATGCTTCATGAACAGAAGCTGTAAACATTCATGAAATATAAGAGAAACAGAAAAAAGCAAAAATTTCACATAATACATACCATTTCCAAACAAGTGAGAGATATCTAATATAAAGCAGATTTTCCTTTTGTTTGCCTGTGGTTTCTGAAAGCATAAATTTTAGGCATATTAATTGCTAAATTTTCACTCTGAAGGATCTTCAATGAAACTTTATTGGCTGAAAGGAAATAATACAAGGCAATTCTCTCAATCATTGCACCTTGGTTTATGGTGTTGACTAAAAGTGTGCAGCATGTATACAAAGTGAAAGGTCAGTTTATGCACATACAAAAATGATAAAGGCAAATAACCAAATTATGTTGAGATTTCCTTAGAGTGAGTATAACTTTATATATTAAAAAAAAGAATCTTTCAATTAGAAATAGAGAAAGTGAAAACCTCATCGAAGGACTCAAAGATGTCTATGCTTGGCTGATGAATTGTACACACGATTGTTCGCCCAGTGTTAACTATATTTCTAACAGTTCTCATGACAATTGCTGCAGCTCTGGCATCCAATCCTGATGTTGGTTCATCCATGAAGACTATAGAAGGGTTTGCAACAAGCTCCACAGCTATCGTCAACCTTTTGCGCTGTTCTGTGGACAACCCGTTGATCCCTGGAAGGCCAACAAGGGCTCCACTTAAGGAAGTAAGTTCCACAAGTTCCATTACCTCTTTCACAAAAACCTGCAAAAACCCTCCCGTGAATTGTTAAATGAGATGTCAATGCAAAAATAAATAAATACAAATGATTTAAGGCGATACCCTTCGAGTGTCCAGATCAACATGAGAAGGCAAACGAAGCCATGCCGAAAATAGTAGTGATTCTATTACAGTCATACAAGGAGAATGGACATCATTCTGCTCACAATATCCAGAGATTCTTGCAAACGTTGCTTGATTTTTTGGAAAACCAGAAATTGTTATGCTACCTTCAATATATCCTCCAGTTTTCCTACCAGCCAAAACATCCATTAGGGTAGTTTTACCAGCACCACTTATTCCAACAAGTGCTGTCAGTACACTAGGCCTGAATGCTCCAGTCACATTAACCAATAATTGTAGCCGATCCTCTAATATACCCTGTTGCTTCAGTTCCTGCCAGCAGGATTGAATAAGAATCATGAAACATGTGAAGGCACTTAACATGGAAAGGACAAGAGAAAGAAGTGCATAGATCTACCAGTGGTACATCAACATAGTAGTTAATATTGCTGAAACTCATGGAAAGAGGTTGAAAAGGTAAAACCATGCCCTTCTGTAATTCCTTACCATTTGTTCCTGTATAAAGAAAGAATAAGACAATTTTCACAGAAGTAAAATGGAGCCACAATACAGGAGAGGACATTTATAAGTGTTGCCACCTACGTAATGAAGTAAAATTACAAGGCCATTCAGTTCAAAAATACTATATCATCTTAGAAATCCAAATTAAGAAGCCAAACTGTAATATGAGTAGATAAACTGTAGATTATCAAAGGAAAACACCAAAATATTTCTGAAGTTCTGTGCCCAGAGTCCAAACCTGTTAGTATGTTTGGGCTCAAATAAGACCTTAATTCAATCACAAGTTTCTCCCCTTTCCTCCTTTTCTCCCTCTCTTGCAGTTCACTTTTTGACACCACAGCTTGTTGCTTTCCTAGTGCTGCTCATATTTAAATGAATATAATATCCAGAAAGTTAGCACTAAGAAAATTGACATACGCTTCTCAGTTCAACGGAACTTACGATTAAGGTAGGTCAAGAACAGAGTAAAAAGGATGTTGAATAGGATTGTGTAGCCAAATAATGCACAGATTCCAATCCAGAACCAATAACTTTCAGTGAACATGCCATATTCTTTCAATGCTGCTTCACCTAAAGTAATGTTATACTTGGCAACTTTCTGCAATAACAGAAATTCATGCATAAGGATCACATCTAATCACTATCAACATGACATTTTTAGAATAAGAAATAAATATACAAAATCTTTGTGTAACTAATCATGATCAGTAGAATGAAAGACATCAGCAGGCAAATTAACTCATTTGACATTTCTTCTACATTGCAATGTGCCTTCATGTATGAATTTATGTGGAAACAAAAGGATGTTCATTGGACGGAGTAATGGACATAAGGATGATTATCCTCCTTGCAACTGTACATCTAAAGTTTTCCTTTTTACTATCACACAACCGTAGCTCATCAGACATTCTGCATTCCAAAAGCTCTTACAATTTCATATATATTTGATCAGTAACTTCATATTCAGTTTTTGACTGGTCATACCGGAAGGTTGCATGTTCTTGATTTTTCACAAAATAAACAGCTTTTATTAGTCAGATCTGTAAAAAGAATAAGCAAATGACTTCTCATATTGTATCTAATATAATTATGAACTGCTTGAGTCACTGTATAGGTTGCTTCATTATAATTTTTAATCAACTAAGTTAAATCATATGGTCATCGGTAACAATTAAGAGAGAAAAAGGAAAATAGACAAAAAATGTGATACTAACTGATAGCAACAGTGAGTGCCTTGGTTCACATCATATTGAAATAATTATCCAACAAATTGTAGTCTTATGATGATCAACTAGAAGTTCTTGAACAAAAATGATTAACTAGCATCAGTACTCCCTATGCCATCCTAATTACTCATTTTGAACCGGTTAAAGGGCCAGCGTAAAGGATAAGCTAGTTACCAATTAATATTGCTCACGTTTATACAATATATAGCCAGTATCATAAGTGGTACAAAGGCAACCATTGTGTTAGTTTGAGAACATCAACCTCTGAAAATATCAAGTTGAGACATTATAACAAGATTCCACAAAGTTTGTAGCACAAACAAATTGCTATCATTATACTGAAAAATAGGAATTATTAGATGCACTTTACCTTGTCCCAAGAATGTCCAAGTAGCTCATTAATTGAAATAGCATTCTGTGCATACATCAGTGGAGAGATCCAGTAGCCCCATATCCACCATCTTGGGATGCTATCTGCAACAACAATTGTGTATGTACAGTTTCAATAAAAATAGAGACACACAAACAAGAAAGTATTGCATAGGCAAGGTCTCACCTTTTGAAATTATAAATCCTCCAAGAATCATGACAACCAACATTGCAAAAGATCCAAAAGTATTGGCAACGATCATATTACGACCCAAGGAAGCCATCACACGGAAAAGAGCTAAAGCCATTTGATGAAGAAAGAAAAGCAAAAGGAATTGTGACAGGAATCTGCAGCATAATTATGTCATACAACTACTATATTGTGATTCATCAATATTGATGTTATTTTATTCAAAATATGATAAAGGATCACCTTGTTATTTGTGGATCATAACCAACTACATAATATGTAACTGCCACCCACATTCCAGTCTCCATAAGTGAAGTTGGAATGCTTAAAATCCAAGAAGGAATTGTATATGTCCAAGCAGGATAAAAGTTCAAGTCCCTGTGCTTGTAGATCACTGGAAGCTTAGTTATCAACAAGGAAACTTCAGTGAACCCATTGAACAGAATCATTATTAAAGCAAAATACATTGCTCCAACATAGACAATTCCATCATCCACTGAATTATGGTGCATGGTTGTCCGGAAAAAGACTGTCATTGTAATGAGGGCAACAAGCAAAAGCTGCAAAACCAATTAATCATCAAATTAGAGCATCTTTAACATAATAATCCCAGAGCCTCAAACTATTAAGTACCATTTCAATATTTAACATTTAGGAAACACCATTCCTAAGGTTAGCCAATTGACCCATAGAAACCATGTGGAGACATCAAGTTGAGCATCTAATAACTGATTGTCCTTGTATCATACTATCATCAAATAGATTTAATTAGGGGAAAAGAAGAAGAACAAGTGAAAGCACAAGATTTCAAGAAATCCTGGATTGTGCGGCTCTTTATTAATGCCCTTTTAAAGGTTCCAGGAACATCACTTGTCTAATATCAACAGATCCTGTTCATAGTGCTTACTGAAAAGGGTGGTTCAACTTCAACATAGAAAGATGCTTTCACAATCATTGTCCAACTAAATATAACTAAAGTTGTTATGCTGGTAAAGCAACTACTGGTAATAATTGTAGATTCTCTAACTCACTCATCTACTCTTGAAAGCAGGAAGGCTGGGAAAAATGATACCTGAATGAACTTGAAGACATAGACAAATGAATTCCTCTTCATTAGTAACAGTTGCCATGCAAAGTTGACCTTAAGAAGGTCAAACCTTCTCTCACCATATCTAGATGTTGACAAAGCTGCTGGGTGGTTATTATGCCTGTTATATGGGACAGCTAATTCCTCGGATAACCTCTTACCAACATGAAATGAATTAAAGGCATCTGCAAACTTTGATACAGGTATAAATTGGTATGGACAGTCATCTAGATACCAGTACTGCCGCTGGTCTTTTTTAGATGTAACCTGGAATGTTAAGGAGAAAGAAGAAAACCAAAAAAATAATATATTGTTATAATAGTTAGATTTCAAATATTTCGAAACAGAGAAGTTCAATTTCTTACTTCTTGCAAAAAATCAGCAACATTTTTCCGTTCAGGGCACCTAAAGCCCATATAACTAAAGAATTCAACAGCTGCATCACGAGGTCCTTGATAAACAATTTGGCCCTCAGATATAAGAATGATATCATCGAATAACTCATAAGTTTCAGGGGCTGGTTGCAGCAAAGTGATGATTGTGGTTCCATCAAGTGCATGAGTAGAGTGTTTAAGATACTTAATTATTTGGTAAGTGGTTGAACTGTCTAGCCCAGTTGAAATCTCATCCATGAACAAAACTCTAGCTGGCCCTACAAGTAATTCACCTAAAAAGCAGCAAGAAAATTAGATGTATCATTTAAAAAATAGAAAACAAAATAATTCGTCAAAACAATTAAGAAAGCATGAAATGAGAAATAATAAAAAAGGCACAAAAGAACATCGGTGACCTACCTGTTGTGAGACGTTTCTTTTGCCCTCCTGATATACCTTTAATCATCTCATCTCCAACAAGTGTGTCAGCACATATATCCAGCCCTAAAATCTTGATTGCATGAAATTTAATACTTCAGAAAACACGAAGGCACATATGATAATCAGTTGGAAGGACAAAAAAATTCTCAAGCAGCCAAAAGGTTGAAAAGAGAATTGCACAAAGTGCCATAAAAGTTATGCAATTAGCAATGATGTCGAGACTCCAGAAAGCTAGACAACAGGAACTTCCCAAGATCCCAAAGTGAACAGTCCATAATTTAATTAGCATCAACCAATGCTTAATTAACAAACCATTCTATTAGGTTGTTCTAAGATTCAAGCTTCAACTTGTCATAGTTAAATTTTCAAAAGGGACTCAACCTAAACTGAACTTATGCCAAGGAATACCTGGACAAGTATCTATATGATACCTCGCGGACTGAATTACTACTGATGAGCAGTGATTTAAAAAGCGCTAGGCGCCAAAAGGGGCCAAGGTCCAAAAACGCCCGAGGCACTAGGCGCTCGCCTGAGCAAAGCGAGACACTAAAATATAAAAATATATAATATAATTAATAAATACAATTATTTAAATAAAAAATATGCTATTAAATTAAGAAAATCAGGTACAAAATCATAATAAATAAATAAATCATAATAGTATATTTTTATTTTTTTTAAAATAATAAATATACTATTAAATAAATAAAAATTAATAGTATTAAAATCAAAATAATATATTATTAATCTAATAAATAAAAATACTATTATTAGTATACAATCAATAGTATACTATTAATATACTGTTAACAGTATAGTGAGAAGACCGAGGCTGCTGAGGCAACAGCAGTGGTAACAGGCGACAGCCGTAGCTAGAGCGGGAGCGACGAGCGAGGGCAACAGCGGGAGCGACGAGCGAGGGCGACAGCGGGAGCGACGAGCGACAGCAGGAGCGGCGAGCGACGGTGATAGCAAGAGTGGAGCGGGAGCTGCGAGCGGCAAGCGACGACAACAACGGCGAGGAGCGATTGTGGCAGCAGCGAGTGGCGACAGTAGCGACGAGTATAAGAGGAAGACCAGTGGTAGAAGAAGCAAGTGGCAATAGCGACAGCGGCAGCGACAGCAGTGAGCAGCAGGAGCGGGAGCGGCGACAGCGACAGCGGCAACGAACAACGGGAGCGTGAACGACGAGCAGGGTTAGGGTTTGGGAAGTCACACTGATATCGGTTCTTTAGTTGGTTTGATTCAACCAACTAAAGCACCGGAGATTGAACCAGACCTAAAACGCTGGTTCGGTCGCCTGGTTTAACCCAGGCGCTCACCCGAAGCGCCCGGCGCCTGGGCTCGGGCGAGCGCCCAAGCGGCGCCTCTTTGAAGCGCGTCACCTGGAAATGAAGCGAGGCACTTGGGCCTCACCTCACCTCGCCCGAGCGCCTTTTTAAATCACTGCTGATGAGAGACAACTTATAAATCATCCAGTTTGTACTGATGCTATGAGGGAATCTCTATGGTCTTACTTGACCTGGAAAGTGCTTTATGAGGGAAACGAGACAAATTCTAGCCTGAAATACAGACACTAGTTATGTCACAATATGAGCATATACCTAATTAGTTGGATTTATGTCTTATACATAGATACAGAATGATATCTACAACCAAATATAATACTTGCATTTAGTACCACATCTGGTTGTTAATCTATACCTTGCATGTATCCAGTACAGTGATTCATATACCATGCATAGTTTGGTGTAGACTTGCAACAAAAAATTAGTTACAACTCAAGCAATTGCTAGTGATAATTTAACATGCCAAAGCAAAAACATAACACATAGTGAACTATGCAAAATGCACTCATATATTACCCCAGAACAAATATTTTTTCAAAATAAATGTATTATCATTACAACTCACATTTCACAAGAAAACAAGATAGATAGATGTACAACAAGGTTTATTCAAAACCAAGAATCACAAGTATTAAGCAAAGAGTCAATGATTTCACATCATCAATTTATTTAATAGACAATTAGGATTTGACAGCTTTTAACAGTCAGAGATACATTTTTTTTTTTAAACATGTTTAGAATTGCCAAGAGTGAAAAAGTAGTCATGCTATCCGATATTAAGATGACCAACAAGCAAGGAAAGATAGCTTGAAAAGAGAAGAATAACTATATTTCAGACTGACAGCTTCATGAAAAACATTCAAATGTTTGTTTAATTGTCATCCTAAAGCGCAAAAAAATGGCATTAAAATCATGTGTCTGTCTACCTTTAGTATATACTCCACTACTAGGTTGGTCTGCTTGCCCTCCAGAGCTAGTGCCTTAAAGGAAAAAATATATAATAAGCACTTGATACAAGCAACAAGTCTAGAACTACAGCTTCTTCTATGCATGATTACTTACCTTCATAAATAGATCTAGATCCTCATCAGGTTTTATTCCAGCACTCTTTTCTCTCCGTGAAAGTTCCATAAGCATATCTAGTTATTGTTTGATTCTTTAGCTCAAGCTACATGGTTGACAATGTGAAAAAAAGGACTTCAAGTTTATCAACTCACCATATTTAATTCCAACACCTTGACAACGTCCTGCAAATTCTAATGTTTCTCTGACTGTCATCTCTGCAGCATGCCAATCTTGCTGACTAACATAAGCAGATGTTCTTTGAGGAACAAATTCATTCAATTGATGCCCATTGTAAGTAATGTTCCCTGACATCTGAAACAACTTCAGATTTTGGTAACCTGACAAGAAATACAGGACATGGAAAAAGAAAAGAAATATAGGAGACTTTGATCCCTAGAGTTTGGTTCTTTTAGATTTGATATATCATGTTTTGCTAGACGGGTAAAGCATTTATGACTGCAAGGTCGCAATAAATTCTTCTTACAGTCTTCAGCGTAAATGAACGCTTCTGCACTTACATCTAGGCCATGTGATGAGAATGCGATGTGATTCATCACATATAATTGCAGTTGCTTACTGAATATCATGAATAAAGATTGCAAACCTGAAGATTGTTCCCTAGTCTTCCAGCAAGTGCCAAAAGCAAAGTTGTCTTTCCGGAGCTTGGTGGACCCAAAAGCAGTGTCATTCTGCAGAAATCCGCAAATTTGAGAATCCAGAGCAGATCATTGGTCATGTCAAAAATTTGATTGGTGCTCTATTACCTAGAAGGTCGGATGATCCCACCAACACTATCTAGTATTGTCAGTTTCCTCCTCCTACCCCGAAAGATCCTCAGATACCTCATGAAAGCCTTGCCAAGAAAATTTAATATGAGTCCTCAGAGAAGATCAACTTTTATAATGAAACCTCGTGTCTAAGCATATGCAATCATGATAACAGGTTTGTTATACGTTACTTTCTTAACAAGCCTATTGCCAAAAAATAATGCTCTGTAGTTTCTCAGGTTGCTAATATCAGGTTACTAGTTATTTATTTTAATGCATACATTTGTCTGTCACAAGTACCGATAAAATGTTGATTCACCACATAGTTGTAAAATTAATTTGCAGAACCAAAACATCACACCGAGAGATCAACGGATCTAGAAAGAATGGAAAGTAAAACCTACCTCTGTCATGTTAAAGATAAAATTGGGAATTGTGGGCAATGCTCGACTTCCTACGTGAACGTATGCATCTACCTTCAGCTCTTGAAAACGAACCTCAATTTTCGGAAATTCCAGATTTACTCTACAAGTTCAGAAGACATCGAAGAAATCAAGAAACGTAAAACAAAAGAATGGCAACTTTAATAAAATATCTAAAACTGCATCGTAGAAATTTTAGACAATTGCATTCCAAGGCATGATCAAGTTTTAACTTGTTTTAACAAGTTTTAACAATTACATTATGAACGAAGAAATTCCATTTCAGTAGACACAGACTGTCACAAGCGGGAAAAGAATCATAGAGGAGTTTTGTAGAACGTAAATAGAGATGGCTAAGAAATTAGGGACCAAATGCCAAGACCGTAAGCAGAGACGAGTGAGAATTGAGGACGAACTGACAAACGAAGTCATAAATGAAACCAAATCAAATTCGGGAGCGTAAATATGGCAACTTTCTAAAATGATCACTCATGTAAAGCCGCATTATGATCTAAAAGAGAAGAAAACGGTAGTATGCAACCCAGAAATCGGAAGAAAAAAAATGAAGAAAAAGGGAAAATGAAGCTTTTTCTTTGTATTCTTCCCCTACGCATCGAATCGCTGGCGGATCCGGCGAAAGAAGTGCTCGGCGTCACCGGGGTCACCGAGCAAGCGGTCGATCAAGGCGGTACGATCGCCGGAGGTAAGCCTGGCGACGTCGACCTCGGAGTAGTCCCCGGCGGCGCCGCGGAGGATCCCTCGGCGGACACGGGAGTAGGTAGGGAGGCGCTCGAGGGCGGCCCAACGGAGGGCCTCCTCCTCCTCGTCCTCGCCGCATTCCCGGAAGGAGCTGGACCTGGAGAAAACCGCCTCCGTCGCGTTCCACATCCGGAACCCTGCATCAACCCCTGAGCTAGGTCGGAGATGGAGAGGGAGGAGGAGGTGAGGGTGGCATTAATAGCAGCAACAAATGAGCACCGCAGCAGCAACAGCAAAAGCAGGAGCACCGAGGCAAGGCAAGGCGAGTGTGGGGCTGTTCTAGTTGGAGGCGAGCATTTATTGCTCTCCGCATTCTTACGCCCGCCTCCCTCCCCCTCTCTCTCTCTCTCTCTCTCTGTTCTCTGAGAAGAGGTTTAGGAGGGAAAGGAGGGAGTTAAAGCGCAGTTGAAAGGGTCTTCGTGAAGCTTTGCTGGTCTCGGTAAGACGTGGTGCTCTCCCAAAGGAGATGATGCGTGAAGACGTGGCTGCGCCTCACCTGTCTTGTCTGGGACAGGCAGGGTTCAGGAAATGTGAGCCTCCCCTCCATCGATGGTTCCAAAGATCGTGTTCATCCGTACTCAGTCCAACCACCAACCACGAAAATGTGTGCCTTTCCCTGCGTCGGAAACCTGGGCCCCATTCTCAGTCTCCAATTGAATGGTGATCTTCTGTGTTGGAAGGTTTGGTCCGGACAGTTGATAGCTCCGTTCCGGAACCCTGACTTGACCGTGTCACGTAATTGTCACCTTTTCAGCTTTTCGGAACCATCTTAAGTAATAATATGAATAAAAATAAAAATAAAAACACTTTCCGAAGTCATATACTTATTTTTTTATAAATTTAACACATAAAATATTAGTCTAATAATATAAGGTTAAGAGTTTGAAATCTGTTCTCTTAAACCTTAATTATTAAGGTGGGAGAATCTAATCTAATCTTCAATATTTACTTTTAAAAAAATATAATATAAATATTTTTAATACTTCTAAGTTAAATGAAAAATCGTACCACTCTAATTATTTCACTAACCAATTTAGCTATAATTGACAACAGAAATGGATTAATTCAAATCAAGAAAAATTAGCATGATCAAAATTACATGGAATATTACTTACAAGCTAAGAAAATTGCATCTAAACACCAAAGTACAAGTGCAAATACTTGCATCTAAATTTACAGGAATGTACGGTTGCAAGATATTGCTGGGTTGGCTGCATTCACAGCATACGATCGCAATCAGTGGAGGTAAATGATGGTGGGGAATTGGTCAGGTGTTGGCTGCCTTGGGAGGAAAACATTACCCCTTGTTTAATCAAAATTATGATATATATATATATATATATATATATATATATATATATATATATATGTCGACAATGGCTTTATAAAGAATGATCGGTTCCAAGATAAGCCAAAATATGCAAGAATTTTCGTATATGTGCACTGAGCCAACAGACACACTCATACACACACTGTTCTCTTGAAGGATGAAGTGTCCATAGGGATATCCCTATTTAGTGTCGGTCACAATCTTATTGTGGGATGACTAATTTATAGTTTCATCGTCCCATGAGTATGGAGAGTGACTTGAATCGCTTCATGATCTTTTCAGCTTTTTTCTCTGAGGACCATAGCAACTGGAGCTTTCATGTGTTGATCGAAGAGAGTGAGAGAGACCTTCCTGTAACTGAGAAGGGAGGCGCAATAAATACTAATCCTAGTCTTGGCTGATGATAGAAAGCTAACATGGCCAGGCATTACATCAACAAGCTCTCGCTTGACTGTGGACTTGGATGAACTCAACTCAGTGCAGTGAACTGAATTGGGGTAGGCTTTCTCTCAAGTTTTTTCTTGTCTTGAGTGCTATGTTTCTACTTCCAGCAGTGGTTGCCGATGCCAGCTATTGAACCGGTGTTCTACACACTTGAAGTTGCACAGTGCCCACAACTCGCGAGTCAAACTTTCACATGGTTGTGTCTAGTGATGCCTGTGATCCTAATAATACAACTTTGGGTTGTTCACCATCCGAGAGAACTACCACCTTCTCATATCATCTCTTTGGATGAATAAGAGGTTAGTCAAGGCTTGGATTAGAAACCACTTCTATCTTTTCAGTTCATGATTTGGACCTGCAGTTGACTCATTAAGCCATGATGGAGAAATTAGGCCCCATAGGTTGGATACAGAAATCATGTATAGTTTCAAGTGTTTTGTTTTTTGATTGAAGATTCAGATAACTGAGTCCAGTTTCTGCACTTGGGGTGCTCCATCTGCTTTCTCTCGTAAAGTTTGTAACCTACCAAAGAGACTCGATGGCACATTGACCTATCAGCTTGCAGTTTTGTCCATCCTCTTGATACTAATGTGCTACAAGTTTCCAAGGAAGATAAACTTCTCCAACAACCACCCAAGACTATTTAGTCTTCTATAATTAAGCAAAAGCTAGCTGGAACTGTTGGCTTCTTCCCTTCTTGGCGTTTTAGATCAACATGCTGCCGTCCTTGAGAGCATTTATAAGGTAAGGCAGAAAGGTTGGTCTGCATTTATAGCTCTTCCCTGAGAAGGAAGAAATGGGTCTAAAGATGTGTCAGCACTGTGAGTCCCACTTGTCTCCAGTAGCTGGGTAGATCACCTTCCTCTCAGTTAAATATCTAGCTGTTTGCTTGCATCACAGACAACCAAAAGCGCTGATGATCTTTACTGAGAGGTATATATATATATATATATATATATATATATAGAGAGAGAGAGAGAGAGAGAGAGAGTGTGTGGGGGGGGTTTAGTTGGAAGTGATGTGATGCATGAGTGGTGGTACTACAGTCAGGCTGCATCACCTCTCAAGTGATGAGCTGCGTATTATGGATGTGTGCAGTACTACCAGCTAAATGATATTCCCATTGATGATAGTTTATTATGAGGCCCACATGCATGCAATGATGCACGTCAGGAAACATGTGGTCAAGTGAAACCTCAGGCAAAAAGTTCAACGCGAAGTAGCTGGCGGATCACCTAACGAAGAAGCTCACCACAATAAATCTACAGCTTCTACTTGGCCAGTGTTCATCTCTGAACTGTAGGTTCTCTCCACCACCATTTTTGTGCTGGCATTTACGACTTTCTCGAGGTTTCAATGCATCATTCATGATGAGACTTTAGTGCTGCAAGACTCGCAACCATGCAGAGGCTTCAAAGCTACTTTTGTGGTAGTGAACACAGAAAAGACGGTGAGGCTTAGGCTGATAAATTACGCATATAGTGATGGTGATCGGAGAAAGTTGGGACTTATGTCCTCCTGACGAAAGGGTTGTAGGAAGGTTCTTCTGCTGTACCAACACTTGAAACTGGAGAGCGTCCTAAAACTAGTCTTTTATGTACTTACTTATACAGATTATTAAGGAGACTTGGCATAAGGCTTCGACGTAGTCAAGTAGACTTGTATATATTATGGAGAACAGAGATCCTACTTGGCATAATTTGAATATAGTTTGGAATATCAAAATATTTTTTTGGTTTTTTATGAACCAATAAAGTTGTCCTACTAAGTAATTCACATATTACGACTTGTTATTTGTGTACATGTACAAGTTGTTCATGGATTATATGGATAAATAATGTTTGTCATGATAAACTTGGTAAGTGAATTACATAAACATATCTTATGTGTACATAACTCTATATTTCTCATAGTTTTCTAATTATATATCACGTAATAAATTTAACATTTCAAATATCTTGAGAGATCAATATATAGTTCCGAATCTCTTAAACCATTCAATTCCTTTGTTCTTTGTGATTTATTTCTCGGAGAAATTACTCGATTAATTTTTCGTCTAATAGCATAGTGTAAAAGTACGCTCGTAACTATTGGAAAGGGTCAACATATCATTCCTTCATATCGAATCATCTGCCCACACCATGCCATGCCTCACATTTACTCCTCAAGAGCAAGCTGATTAATCCAATTCGAGCATGTTTATCTGTACATCTATGAATATTGTTGTTATGAACAGTATTTACATGTCTAAACATCAGCTGTAGTGCAGTATTGATGAATTTAGCGATGCTTAATTTATGTCATTCCACTGTTTTCTCTTTGGCAGTCATTTCCATTGAGATTTTAATTAATCGGAGGTACAGTACTTATAGGTTGCATGCGATCTGTAAGTACTGTGTTGCCTCCGCCATGTCAGGGAAGCAGGCCATGCATGGAGGCGAGCGGTGATCGGAAGAATCATATGACAAAGAGGACGGTGTGCAGCAAGTGCGGCATTTCTCATGTCATCGTCTATTTGAATCTTCGTATTTGCTGCGTTCTTCTTGGCTTCCTTTACTTGATCTCGAATGTTTAGAGCTTTGAATCTGATGCTGTTCTTCGTTCTTTTCCGACTCGGGCTGCGTGCATGGCGAAGTTTTTCGAGCTCACAATCTACGGAATATATACTTTATGTGTGGCCTAATTAAGATTTAAATACAGATGTCTCTGCTTTGATACCACACTAAATTCTTGGTCGCTACTGGAAGTAGGAAAAGTCTTGGATTATAGAACGGTACAAAAGCAACAATTCCATAGTCGCACATAGCCAAGGCCACGAAGCAGAGAACGCGACATGTTCTGGCTACATGCTTTATTGATAGACGGAGAGCAAGCTACATACTGCAAACTTGTCTCCTGACATGGTTTAGTTGCAGCAACAGCAGAGGCAGTCCAAGCAGCACTCGCAGGTCTCGTAGCAGCAGAAGCAGCAACATAACGCGAACAAACTGCACAAAGATAGGCATACATAAGTTTGTTTGATGGGAGCATAGCAGCATAACAGTGTCTTATCTTCTTTCCTCATCACTCGACCAACTTGCATGGTGATCATTGTGAGTCCTCGCTCACATGATTCACTCGTAAGGTGCCCGAGGACCACCCAACTGCTACAGCTACAGCTGAGAGAACCCACAACAAAGGCAAGTGGGGGTACCCGATGCCTCTGTGCCTTCTCTTTGACGGTAGAGAAGGTTCTCTCTCGTATGCTCTTTATGATTTAGGATGATCTTGGGAGTCAACTTGACTAGGGTTGTGAGGTGAAGCTTCTTCTAAAGAGCCAGTGGAGGCAGTGATAGGACATTTAAAGCAGAGGCTCCATCAATACAATTACAGCATGTACATCGCATTATTGATTATAGAGATAAGAGTTCAAGACCCAGAACAGAAGGAGACTTTTACTTCATAGCTAGAAAATGAGATACTGCAAAGCAGGGAATTCAATTTCATATGTGGAAGTATTGATGCTTAAAAATCATCAATTAAGCTGCTCTCAATCTACTCCGATGCTTAACCATCCGTCACAAGACGATGCACTAATCCATTTCAAAGGATGCTATCATGCTTTGTGCCTTTAATCCAAAATCTTCATAGATACTCATCCATGGTGTAATTAGTCATGAACTCTTCGCTCCATGGTCTTCCAGTTGATACCAATTCAAAGGTAATAAGAAAAGGAGGCTAATTACCAAAAATCAATACAAATTAAAAGAACAAAGAAGAATAAAGACAATATTACCATTCATCCAACCTCTATGCTTCTTGCTTAATTACTTGCCATTAGTCTTCGAGGAACATGTAGATGCATATATACATCTTTAGTGGTATTAAGTATGCCTTAGAATTGAACAAAAGCTAACCAGAGGAGGAAGAGAGGGGAGAGAGATTCGCAGTGCAAAGGATTACCAGGCATAGAGGCATCCTTTCTCCTCGTGGCGCCGCTGGACGTGGTCCAAGTACGACATGTCCTGGGCGCCCGGCGGTGCGTACATCTTCCTTCTTTTGTATGTAAGATGGAGATGGTAGGAAGAAGAGAGACAAAGAAGAGAGTGAGTGGGTGAGGAAGAAGAAGATGATCCGCCCTTTTATACATAGAAAGACAGCTGTGAGTTTGGATTCCTTCGTATGAAGGATAAGAGGGTTTGCTTCCAACCTAAGGCTCTGCCGATCTGTTAATTTCTTTGCCGTCATTATCGTCTCTTGGACTTCGACTAATTCCTGACACCAAGTCGACCATAAAAATGAATTCGCGAGCGTTCAATTACGCCAAATTTAAGAGATCAATGTTTGAACCACATGTTGCCATGTTGGTGGGCACTGCGTGCAGGCATCAACGGGTGGTGCCTTTGCCTCGGGGTGGAGATCCTCGTCTTAATACAATATGATGCATAGAGTGGTCTGGGAGCCAATGAGATTATGCCCAGATATAAACCAACTCAGTTTTGACTCTTATATTTTTATGGAATAGAAAACAATTAAGTATGATCCACAAGGCTGCACGATTAAATGTCATAAGATCCGAGATACCAGATCTGAAATAAATACCTAAAATTTAATGAAACTGTGCTGCCAGGGCTCTACCAATGTTGATTGTCTGCTTGATGTTCTTCCCTTTGGATCTCTAGATCGACAAACTTGTCACAGTCTTCCCTTAGCCTACAATATATTCCTTTATAACATCTGCATGGACATCTGGAAATGAAGTAAACGGCATCTAACTCATGCAACATATGGATAAGGATAACATTTCAACGTCTTGTTAGTTCGTTACTTGTATGTGATCTAACTTAATGGATGTGATCAGATTCTCTGAATCTACCAGACCGAACACCATCTCTCCTGTCTCTAGAATTTGACAAAGCCACATGGTAACCAGTAGTGATGTGGTCTCTCCTCCCCATGTTCTCGAATCGTAAGTCTTACGTTGTTCTTAAATGCGTCTCCACCACCATCAACAAAATCCACAAAGCAAGCCCCAGTCAAACGGACTCGTAGAAGTAGGGCCAAGTGTCATCTGATATGAAGTCGAGGCAGCTTCGTCCCGCCGCTGCTCTACCTCTTAGAGTCTTCATCATCTTCTGCAGGACGGTGTGGGCGTCGGAGTCGGCGGCGTGCCAAGTTGAGCTGCCTGCGTATATTTTGGAGTCGTGTGCCGCTAAGGATATCGTATTCGAGGCCTTCAGCGTCTGCTGCGAGTTTCTCCGCCGGACTCGACCACCTTGTCTCCATCGGCATTTGCGTGCTGTGGCTTCCATCGGATGGATTGGCTTTTTCTTCTTTTTCTGTGGAGTCGTGTTTTTTGTTATTCTTTTTTTTTTTCAGTGGATTGGCTTTTTCTTCTTTTATGGTGGTAAAAATTATTTTGAAGCTATAATTTATCAGTCTAATAAAAGATCATTATAGATAATATATATTAATTTATTGACATATTTTGTCATATTATATATCGATAAATCAATACATCGATGTGAACCGATAAGATGTTGATTAGTCAACATCGATGACTAATCAATATATTAAAAATTATACTAAGATATTACTGTGTTGATAGCGAATATATGGAGTTCCTTTTTTTTCGTGATTGGGAATCAAAGATCAAATTACGAAAGGATGTGATTATAAATGCAGAAATTACCAAAGATCAAATTACGGAAAGTCCAAAAAACATAAAGATTTTCACACCCACCGCCTCTCCCTTGTAGGAGAGAGGGGTCTCGGGTGAGATCAGAACAAAGAAACAGAGAGGAAGAAAAGAAGCGAAGAAAAAGAGAAAGAGGGAAGGAAGAGAAGAAGAAGAGAAAGAAGGGTGGGAGAAGAGAGAGAGAGAGAGAGAGAGAGAGGAGATAGTGGAAGAAAGAAGAAACAGAGGAGGAATAAGAAAAAGATGGGAAGAGGAAGAGTAGAAGTGATCAGAAAAAAGGAGAAGAAACAGAAGATGAGAAAAATCAGAGAAAAAAAGGAGCAAATTTATTAAGGATTTAATTGGATATTAAAAAAAATTCAGATCAAGAATAGAAAATTAAGTTGTTTTTTAGTTTCCTTCAATTCCTATTGATCAAAATAGTGTATAAGATTATGAAGTAATTAATTTTGATATTCTTATATTATTTAATATTCATACTACGAAGGAAATAAATAAGAAAAAATGATTATGTTGAAAAAATAAAAAATAAAAAAATATTTGTATCGATTATGTGCAATTAAAAGTAAGTAGCTGAACTTCATCTAGTTTGTTTTCGAAAACATTAGCATATGTGTTTGGAATTGGTAAATCTATATGATTTACATGATTTATAAGTCACTTATTATTTAAAAATATTATAAATAATTTAAATATTTATAATTCAAAATTATATGGTTCGGACTATTATTTATAAGTATTTATTGATTTATTTTTTAAATTTATATAAAAAATATATATTAATATATTATATTTGAAAAGGATTGAAAAATGTTTGAATATGATTGGTGTCAAATGATATATGATTACATCAATTTTGAAACGATATGTACAAGTATTTATTTAAATTTTTAATTTTATAAAAATAAATTAATGTATTATTTTTCATGATATGATAATTGTTTGGTAAGTATGATTATAATCTAAACCCTATCAATCAATGAATGTTATATATTAAAACATATTTTAAAAACTAGTATTTTTTTTATCTTGATATAAAGGGATATGTGTTATCTATAATATGAGGGTTAAAAATGGTTCTAGATCATGTCAAATGGACACAACATGGTCATAAGCATTAATACTATTATGACCTCTATTTTGATATTTAAACCTTATCTATATTTATTTTGATGAATCCTTAGCTATATTTATATTAAAATGATTTATCTCCTGATATGTAATATTTGTCATATCCTTCAAATAATATTTAAAAGATGTGAATATATCTTAAATCAAAAAAATTATAATTCATCCATAATCCATTATAATAGTTGAATATACTAAAAGTATTAAATTCTCATTTATATCTATAAAATCTGTGCAGTTTATAATCATTCAATATATAACCCAATGACTTAACAACTACTTATAAATTTACAAGAGTAAGAATAAATAAAATATCAAAATCAATATAAAACTTCAAAATTTAACATTCTAAATTTTCAAATATGATATATATATATAAGACAAATAAAGCATCAAATATCTACATATATTTCAAAAGCATATATTATATGCATACAAAATTTATGTATTTTGAATCAAATATTTGTTTATGATAAATTTTGTTAGCATGTTAGTCATGATGCTTATTGACCTATATTTGCTCATATGATTATATCTTAATTAAAAGTCTTAATAATATTTAGATTATTTTTATGTGTATATTTATTTAGATTCAAATATCAAGAATTCTAAGAAGCTGTTAAATTTATATATTATATGAGTAGATTATCCTACTCATATAATCTAGCTGTTAAAATTCTAGGATACTCATGTTATGAATATCCTATGAGTAGATTAATTATATATATTTTTATTACGTAATAAATCTTCTGTAAAAATTATATGTTCAGGTTTTCACTAACATTCTTATAAAAAAAACAAAAAAAAATCCATAAGATTACTGCATTAAATTTCAACAAAATCCACTCATCATCACTGTTGCTTATACATCTACGACAATCCTTGCTCTCATTATTGCACATTTGTCTGTATGTGTTATTCTCCATGCAAGTCGGACCCCCTTCACGTGCTTAGGTGATCCAACAGTCAGAAGGTGGGGCCTGCTTTTGCTGTTCAAACGAAGAGGATCTATTTGGCTTTCGATCTGGCTCGTGGGACACCTGAGATTAGCCGTCCATGTGATCCCTATTCCTCCTGCTTCGTGCCTATTACTTTACACTCACGGAAACGATATTTAAATGGGTCCGCTTCAACCTTCACTTTACTTTGGATAAAGAAATGGGTCGTGTTTAAAGTATCCTATCTCGATCCGATATTTAAATGCGTGTCCTTCAAACTTGTCTCTGTGGACCTGACGGGTTAGGCCGCAAGGTCAATAAATATGTTATCGTGGGTCCTTCGGTTGTCGCTCGTCACCTCGGGACAAATGGAGGTCATTGCACGCCGACCAGATCGACCAAGAAAAATGACCGAATGGCGAAGTATTACTTTGTTTTCATGCGAGCCATAAATCATTATGGTTTGAGCTGTCGATGTCACCACAGTCTTTGAGCCTTCTTCTCCTACATCTCCTGCTTCGCCATTGTCCGAATCTCCTGCAAAAATGCCCGTCCTTTCCAGCTTCTGTGGCGCGGGTTGTCTCGGCCCGATCATCACTTCCTTGAGCAATTGCTGCTCTCAGTCATGCGATTATGTCAAGACCTACGAGGAGATCATGAACTCCTTGGACCGAGACGTGAACCATCTGAACAGCAAAAGCACGGACGTCAAGAGAGACATGGATGCGGCGAAGAGGAGGGGGCTCAACCCCAAGAGCGAAGTGGTTCAGTGGCTGGAGTCTGTGGAACAGCTTGACCGCGACTATAAGAGGATAAAGGGCAAGTTCGATGGAATGATCAAGTGCTTATGCCGCTTCCCTGTGAATATGTGCTCCAGCTACCAGCTCAGAAGAAGAGCTGAGAACGCACTGGCGACAGCCAGGGAGTTGAAACAGAGAGTCGTCGACAAGGTGGCCGACGATCTTGATCTCGAACGCTTCGTCGAGATTCCGAGCCCAAAAACCCTGGGCATGGATCAGGTGCTCGAGGAGCTCCAACGACATGCAACAGACGACGGCGTGAGCATCATCGGAGTCCACGGGATGGGTGGGGTGGGCAAGACGGCACTGTTGAGAAGATTCAACAATGAATTCCCAAAGACCCATACGGGTCTTGACGTGGTTATCTTGCTCGAGTTGTCGATAGATTATAAAGTGGAGGAGATCCAGAGGTCTCTATACGGCCGACTGAACTTGCCATGGCAAGATGGTGAGGCGCAGAGGGACAGAGCAGCCCACATATTTCGCGTGCTAAGTAAGTTGGACTTTGTACTGCTACTCGATAATTTATGGGAACCTTTGAATCATCACGTTGTGGGGATTCCAAATCCTGAGCCACCATCCAAGAGCAAGATCATATTCACAACCCGAATGGAGAATGTCTGTTGTCGCATGGGTGCAGATAAAATGGTTAAAATGGAGTGCTTAACAGAGGAGTTGGCTTGGGATCTCTTCAGTAGCAATGCACAGATGGAGCCTCTCAGCAACAACGCATATATATTGAACCGCGCTAGAATGCTGGCCGTGAAGTGTGGTGGCTTGCCCGCGGCGCTCGTCACAGTCGCACAAGCCATGGCAAGCAAAAAGACTATTGCCGAGTGGAAGAATGCAGTGAGCATCATGGAGGATGTACCTTCCCAGCTTCTAGGCATGGAAGAGCAAGTTCTCAATCCTCTCAAACTCAGCTATGATCGTTTGCCTGGTGACACATTGCGAACATGCGCCTCCTACTTCTCGCTGGTGGCAGAGGGATGCTGGCTTAGCAGATACTACCTCAGGGAACTATGGATAGGTGAAGGGATTATAGATGACTTCCACGGTACGTCAGATTCTGTATTCAAGGCGTCCTACTGGCTTGGCATACTAAACGAAGCATCTTTGATACAAAGAATCGATCGTGACTACTTCAGAATGCACCCTATGATCCGTGCCATGATACTGTGGGTGGCAAGTGAATGCGGGAAGAAGGAAAACAAATGGTTGGTCCGAGACAGGATCGGGCTGGTAGAAGCACCTGCGGCTGAGAAATGGAAGGTTGCAGAGAGAATATCGCTAGGGTGGAACAGCATAAGTGTTCTTCCAGAGGCACCGGAGTGCCCTGACCTCATATTTTTGCATCTTCGAGACAACGAACCTCTGAAGAAGATACCAAATGGCTTCTTCAGCAACATGCCCTGTCTCAGGATCTTAGATCTACGACAAACTGGTTTAGAAGAGCTTCCGGCAGGGATCGGCAATCTGCTCCAGCTACAATATCTTGATCTATCTAGCACTAGGATCAGATCTCTGCCGAGGGAGCTTGGTGCCTTGGTAAATCTCAGGTACTTCTCGTTGGCATCGGCAACATATTTGAGAAGCATTCCGGATGAAGTGATATCGAGTCTTCAAAGGCTGCAGTGGCTAAATATGCACAACATTTCTAGTGGATGGAGGGTGGGCGAGCCCGGGGAAGAGGGGGTGTGCTTTGAAGAGCTGGAAAGCTTGAAGAGGTTAAAGGTTCTTGGCATCAGCGTCAGCACAGTGGCCGCTCTTCGAAGACTGTGTGGTTCACAAAGAGTAGCAGCATCCACGCACTGGCTCCAGATAGAAGGCTGCCAAGGATTGACGAGGCTCAACATTCCATCAACGGATCATCTTGGGGAACACATGTGCCACACGATACAGATTCGACTGCGCGCGATGAATGAGCTAGAAGAGGTAATAATTGGTGGCGACCTTGGTGTGGGTGCTGCTCTTTCGAATCTGGAGTACCTTCGTCTCTGGAGTCTCCCAAAAGCCAAGCTCGTGTGGAAGGCCAGGCGTTTGGAGAGCATCCAGGAGTTGCTGATCGAAGATTGCAGGGAAATAGATCGACTGATAAGATTGGACGACGAGACAATGGATGGCTCGGAGACTTTGATTCTCTTCCCTAATCTTAAAAGAATACTGCTCAGGTGGCTTCCGGCGATGGAGAGTCTGAGTGATGGGAATGTAGTGTATGCATTTCCTAAGCTGGAGTCCATGGAGGTGCAAGGATGCCCCAGGCTAAAGAAGCTGGCATTGGTCGCCAAGGAGATGAAAGAGATCAAATGCGAGAGAACATGGTGGGAGCAATTAGACTGGGAGGATGATCGAACCAAGTCCTTTGAGCATCTCTTCAAACAGATGTAGCAGCTGCATCACCATTTCCATTCTCGCGTGCCTTCGCATAGAGTGGTTTGATGCTTCTTCTTGCTTGTGTCCCACTGTTTGACTGTAGTAATGGTCTTGCGTGAATTGTGTACGAGCTAGTGGCTGTGTTGTGAAGCCGACCGAGTCAGCCTGTGTTCGAGAGGCTGAGAGTTTGTGATGGGTTTAAAGATTTCTATTGGGCTGCTTTATGGTGATGGGAGCTTTCGGTAGAGTGAAGATGTCTTCGAGCTCTTCGGGATACTTAATTGCTCATTAAGAAGCACCATCTTGCCATATTTATCTCAACAGGAGGAACATAAGTATAAATGTGAGGAAATCTTTGAACCAACGAGTCAACAAGTTGATGCTTCTGGTCGAATCAAAGGTCAACAAAAGAAGAACAGGAAAAAGATTATAATGTAACAATATTACAACATTTTAAAGGACGATCACTCTTCAGTGTTCCCTTTGGTATCCATAATGAAGCTCAGAAGCAGACTCTCAAGCAAAGTCCATCATTCCATCGTGGAAAGCCACCAAGTGGTCCCTCTTGACGCACCGTGTCATCAAGCGAGCGCCGGGCTTGGGCACGGAGGGCTTCACCACGACGCACGTCGCCACGTAGTCGCAGTTCGCCAGCGGGACGACGTGCACCGGCGTCCCCCACCCGTAGTCCACCTCCGAGAACCCCAGCCGGGTCCAGTCCGACACTAGCAACGAGTCGTAGGCCGACGTCAGCCTGTACGGATCCTCTTTGAGCTCGCCCTTGACCCACCTGGCGAACTCGGTCGGTAGCTTCTTCTTGGCATCTTTGATCAGCTTCACGACCTCGACAATGGACGCATCCACCATCTTCCCGCTCGTCGTCGTGACCCTCATTATGTAGTAGCAGTTGCCGTAGTATCCCCCGTTCGGCGGCAGCACTTGGTGCAGCAGCTGGCGCGCGTTCATGGCGAAGCAGAGATGGACGCTGGCTTCGGGGTCCAGGTGGATCGCTCGCGTCCGGCTCTTCCAGGCCTTGGCGATGAGGACGTCGAAGGTGGAGCACCTCTGGCCCGTCTGCTCGATGAATTGGCTCTTAAAATGGGATATGTACTCCAAAGACACATCCATGATGAGATATTGCATGCGGACGTCAGACGGGGCCGGCGGCGGCCCTGACGTGAATCTCGGCGGGGCGGGGATGGCGTCCCTGCACCAGACCGGTTCGACGGTGGGCCGTCGGTGGCCGGACGCGATCTCGCCGATCGCCGCCACGAACTGGGCTGCGCCGGGACCGTCAGCTATGGCGTGGCTGAACCTGAGGCCCACCACGAATCCACCACATTTGAACTGCGTGACCTGCGTTGATGATGGAGAAGAAAAGAATTGAGCCACAAAGCTTAAATGTGTTGAAAAGTGTTTAGTGGAAGATGTGGCGGCGATGAATTCCCCGATTCAATATCTTCTCCACCTAATCTGACATCTTCCTTTCGAACGCTATGACGGATATTAAACGAATGGGTAGCAGAAGGTGGATGGAATGCAGCACTGTCCTTGCTCTGCTCCAACCAAATCGACAAACCAGAGAAGAGAAATACCTGAACCAACAGTAGCAATGACTCCTCCTCAGATTGCTCCAGTTTAGGTTTCGGATGAGGCAAGAGGTCGTCCTTAGACATCATCAATGGATGCTCCAAGTAGTCCACGTCCTCCAGCCGGCAGCTAGCCGACGCCTCGATGAACCAAACTCCGCCACCGTTGCAGGATATCTGCAGTTCCCCGTGCTCCGGCTCCACAAGCCGGCCGGCCAAAGGATAGTAGTACAGCAGAGCCTTGGCCAGTGCTCGTCTTATGACCGCTGCTGCCTCTTCCCCTTCCCTGAACACATGGAGGGACTCGATGAGGGCTCTCTGCGTCGGGTATCGGTCGAGCCAGGAGAGGCGGAGGACGCCGGAGGGCGTCGGCTCCGAGGGGACGACCAACTTCTGGGAAAGCCTGGTCACCGTCATGGCGATCCAAGGATTAGATTGCCTGCGCCTGTGAAAGGTAAAGGTACCACATATGGGGAAGCGGCAACGAACGGCATTTATAGAGCTCGTCTCATTAGAACTGCTTTGATTAATCACCACGAGATTGGTTTCGGACAATGAGCAATTTGGGCAAGTGCTTGTTTGCTTTCGATCACAAAGGAATCGTGTGGGCCGTAACTTCGTCAACCTGACCCCATTCCCTTCGTCTACAATACCTTTCTTGCTTGGTGGTGGTTCTTTGTTTCCGAACTTGTTTGGTAATAGTGCACCTGACTTCCATGTAACTTTCTCAACTGTAGTTTGTGAGTGTGAAACTAAAACGAGAAGACGGACACACTCATGATAACACTGATCGGAGAATTCAAAAGGTAATGAACAAAGGAGCGAGGAGCAGATAGAGCCTGCAAGTTGAGTCGAACACGTCCTGTTTAATTATCGAGTATAAGGTGTCTGATTCATGTGGAGAGATCTACTGATTCGTTTACGTCCCACAACCAACAATGGATGCATTCAGACCGACAACTTGTTTCTTGCTTTCTTTTTCTGATCAAAGAAAACCCTTATCTCCTGATGAACATGGTAATCTGAAACACATCCAAACCTTTTTTTGTCTTCTACCTCAGTATCAATCAACCATAAAGCTAAGCTGAAGTCAGTCCAACAAACTATAAAGAACTCACTGCAATGAGATTCTTCGTAAAATGATCCATCCAAACTGCCCCCGAGAAATCTGACAGCGTCCTCACTCACCTTAGACACATTGCACGTACTCATGCAAGCCCTCGTCAAGAACCACGATCACCTGAGATGAATAGATTTCGATATGAACACGTTTTCAGCTCACAAACGATGTAATCTATTGCGCACCATATCGATTCTCACAAAGAACAGATTAGGTCACAGCACGAAATACACGTTTCGCAGTACCTGAGAACGTTCTAGCTAACACGGAAAGGAGCATTTGTTCAAATAGCTTCTCAACATACTCGGCCGTGGAGTCTGCAGCCGTGAGACCTCATCATGACCTAAATCTTGGGTGGAGAAGATGAATCATCCAATGACAATGATCCATGGGGTCGACAGCTATGAAATGCACTAAGCTTGCTAGTTGGATGAGATTAGGACCTCCACTGTATTATATTACAAAGGGATCAAAAGCATTGGCGTCTTCGTACTGAGAACCAGCGTTTCTCCTCTCGAAGCGGGGAAGCTTCGCCCGATCCCATTTGATTCGTCCCTGCATATTATATGTTAGTGATCGACTACCATCTGATGCATACGGTTCGTTGTAGGACGAGAATATGATAATAAATGACTTCATTTTTAATCATACACTTACTGTAAGAAATAGTTCTGATCATGATTTGGTTCAATTTAGAACCAAATCGGACTAGAATTTGTCTGGTGGTTAATAAATATAAATATAAATATAATTTTTAGTTAAAATCAATAAATCAAATTAGAACTCAAAGTAGAACCGTCTTATTCGGTTCCAAATTTAGTGGAACATGTCAGGATTCATCCACTAATTTCACAATGATTATAGATGGCGTTGTAATCTACACTAACAACTTTCACTTTGTATCCTTTACAAACATAGATATTCGATAAATAGTTCTTTTAGTTGCCTTTTATTTTTAACACGAGAATCACATGGGCGTATTGGAGAAGAATTCGGAAACCGTGGGTCAACCAAGTTGACGTAAAACGGAAACTAGTCAACCATCTCCCACTGATGAGCTAAGCAATAGACGTTAATGAGACACACCAATTATTGCTTTTATTAAGTGCAGTGCTTGTGTACTTTAATTAATTAATTAATTAATTAGCATATGAGTCATAATTAACCCAACAAAAATGGCTGGAGAAATTAATCGAGCTTAACAGAACAAAATGATGGTAAAGCAACACCTTACATGCATTAAGCTTTAATCAGCGTTCAAAGTGTAAGGAGTTCCATCTCAAAACAAAAACCTCATCTCCTCGACATAGACAAATCTTACTTGTATACAAATTAAAAAGAACATGGATTTCGCTTTTGTGTTTTAAGATTCGATACCTATTCTGAACCGAGGTTCGATTGGGTCACTGAATGGATAAGGAAAATGGAGTTTGGTGATGTGGCACTTGACATTAGTCGAGCTCAGTGTTGGTGGTGAGGTCCATTCGTGCACACTTTTGCGCCATAGTGGGGTTGGCAATGGAGGAAGGTGATGATGAGCTCCGTATGAGCCTTTTTGAGCTACTTGCTCGACAAAGTTAGTGGGAATCAATTCTAAACGTTGAATTGCTAGCTACCAAAGGTTGACCTTTTCTTTATATTTCGGCGTGATGTATCCGGGTAATGTTGGTGTCTTTTGAGAGGATGATGGATCAGATATTTCGAGTACCATAGTGTACTGCTAAGCAGATTCAGATACTCTTTAATTTTCACTTAAGCATGCTGATTAGGTTGCAAAGATGAGCTCTCGTATTGCTGGTGAGTTCAGATGGAATTCGGATGGTTGATGCGATAGCTTAGCGAGGAAAGATTGGATTTGTTATCAGAAACTCTGAGATGTGTGTGTTGTGTATGGTTGCAGGTGGAGAAACACGCCTTACACGATCCAAGGTTGGCATGAAAGGAGGGGTTGGAAGTGACGCTTCGTGAAGGTTGTTGATGTGTTCAGGAGCACTAAGATCCCTTCGTAGATTGTAGACATTATCGAGAGCATTAAAACATTACTCTCATCTTTTGTGAGCTTTGTCTTTGATATGATTAATAATAATTTGTTTAGGCGGTTGTATTTTATTCATGGCGATGATGAGATGTAGATGTGGGTGTAATCACATCATTAAGTAATATAAATTTATGTTTTTGGGAAGAAAAATAATATCGCACATTCCTCGATCAAAATTTTGATGAATCCTTAATTGAAACTTGATGAGTCATCATTACATGTCACTGTCTGCGTGAGTACGAGCGTTTGTGAGGAATTACCTAATTTAGATAAACCCATTTAGTTTTGCCCTTTTGCATGTGAGTACATATGAAGATAGAGAATGACGTTGATACTTACTTTTCAAACTTAAAAATATTTGTGAGTGATGTCTGAATCAATCCAATTTGATTCAGGATTGCATGCACATGAAATCTGATATAGTCAAAAAGACAATATGAAAGCCTTCTGCGTGGTTGAGGGGAGATTCAACACTTGTTTTATGATTGATGAAGATGGATGAATTTTTCAATAAGATATTTTCGATATTTAAGTTAGTAACTGTTAGACGAAAAAGATATTTTACGATACAAGAGGAATGTTCCTCGTCTTATCATTTTCAATGTATGGGAAGAATATTCCTTATAGTGCTATTTTGGATTGTTTGCACATGACTTAATTATTGATAAAAAATTATCTTTTTTTTCTACTAAAGATATCGTCATCGCTAATAAAGATTTATGATCCTTGTTCCCACTTTCGCCCTTGTCTTGTCTAAATGAGTTATGAGATGGGGAAGGAGGATGAGATAAGAATAAAGACGAGGAAGCATTCCCCGTCTTATCGACATTCATAGGGATCGATAAATATTTTAAGATTTTTGAAACTAATATCTTACCAGGATAATTAATCCTAATATAGAAATGAGTCATTGTGAAATAAGAAAACTCTAATAATTAAGACTTGATTATTCTATAAATATTCTACATATATTTGTATTTTTATTCAGAAGAATAAGATATGAGAAATGTTACCAAAGTATCTCCACACTCGCATTGTAATCATTATTTCACTGTAAAGGAGACGTTTCCAAGCACAAAATCGTAGTATGGTTTTGGTTTATCTCCGATCAAATTATCTTTCCAGCTTTGCTTCATAAGTCGGGAAGCTTTACCCCCTCATCGAAGAAGAAGAAGAAGAAGAAGAAGAAGAAGAAAGCGGACCGGCCTTCTTCTTAGGCCGTAAACTTCCTTTCTCATGGTTCGGCCCGGCCCGGATTGGCTCATATTCCATTACCCGTCGTCGGTGCAAACCAATTTCTTGCGTCCCCTCTGTCCCCGTTTCCAGCTGTCGATTAATTTCTCTGCAACTCTTCTCTATGTGAAGCTGTGCGAATCCCTTCGCTTCTCTTCCCCATGATCGAGATCTCGTCAAATGTCGTGTTCTTGAAATAGATCACTCATCGATCTTGATTCATCGCCGCATCTTCGCGTCGATCGATCGTCATCTGCATCTTGAAATGATCGAACGAGTCGGAAACCCCACGCCTGTTGGCTGTTTCCGAGACCATGCACCCAGATCCAGGGCTCTCCTGTACTAAAATATCGGATTTGGTCTTGCTTTTTGGTTGATTCGGGCTTCAAGCGGTCGGCTTTCGTCTCGGGATCTCAGATCTGGCAACCAGATTCGACTCTGAATCGTGGGAGCAGTTTTGCGATTAGATCGATTCGGAAACCTACGATCGAGTCGGTCGTGTTGCTTCACCGAATTCTTGCTCCCTTGAGGTGGTCCGTTGAGATTCTAGGGCTACTTGAGGATGAATCCGAGACCGGGGCAAACGTCTTATCGTGATCGGACGCAGGAGTTCCTCAAAGCAGTCGAGAATTTTAAGAAGTCCTTCGCATCGATACCGGATGCAACAAGCAGTATTGCTGCTCCGAAGTTTGAAGGACCGAAATCGGCTGCCTCGATCCAGTCGGAGTTCAGCAGGAGAGCTTCGCAAATTGGGCTCGGGATCCATCAGACTTCGCAGAAACTTACCAAACTTGCGAAATGTAAGTGATTAATCACAACTGCGTGATATTGCTTCGTTTGTGGTGAATTTGAACTCGAAATTCTTGTCATCAGTTTGATATGAACTGTTTAGGACTATATAGAATCGGATGAGAATATTTTTGTTGTATACAAATACGTACCAGCTAAGGAGCATGCAACTGCAATAATTTACCTTCCCAAATCAAGTATTGCATGTTATTATCTTCTAATATAGTTGAGGTTAACTCATTTATTTGTGTCTTCTGTTCTCATTGTGAAGTAGTTCCTGACAGTCCGTATTTTGGTGATGATGTTCATTAGTTAATGTAGTAGGTTGTATAATAGAAAAGATGACAGTTTACCTTTCAGAAGTACTTCTGGTATGTATTTTTCATGATTTAGAGAAACAACCGAGTCATGGCATCATTGTTGATAACTTGGTACCAGAGTGAGGCCATTTTCCATGACTCCTTCCAATACTCTTGATTGTCCTTAATGTTGATGAAGATTTTACACAACTTCATGTCTATATCCACTATAATATCAACCCTAATATTGACCTTAGTTGTGGTACCATTGGAATACAGCATGGGAGAATGAGTTTTCTTATGCACTTTCCCATGCATCAACTGCCAAGTCTGGAAATTTGTACAACACTTCCAATGCCATTGACTACAACACCATGCCTATATAACATATTTTCAGACAGTCCATATTGGTTTTTAGCTTTTTTTCTACGGGAACCAACCAGTCTGGAGTATTTCCCTTGTATGGCGATTATGGTTTTGGAAATCTTTTTGTAGGAGAGTTACACTTCATGGCATCCAAACAAGCATCTGGAACTTTTGACAATGACTTATTTTTTCATCCCCAAGCATCACCTAGAGTCTTTTACATATTTAAAGTCTACATTATCCCTTTTTCTTGCTCTAACATATATCTTAAAGGTCCTCAACAGCCCTCAGATTACTCCGAAAAAGTTACTCATCCATTTGGAAGTTATGACAGCCTTGAGACAACAAATAGTGAGTCTTGTTTGTACCTACCAAATTTCTATTGCACCTGTGCTAGATAGTAAGGAACTTGCATCCTGAGTTTGAACGGAACAAAAAATTTATCTAGCTTTCGAAGAGAGTGGACAACTCAATCCTATCTGAAATAGGACTGGAGCTACGCCTTTTCAAGACTCTCCTGGTCAAGATATGAAACGCTAAACAAAGTTCCTCACTCACTTCTTGTAGTAATAGGATAGATTTTCTCATTTATAGTTTTGTGACTGATTCTCACCATTAATTTTGGTAAATATTTTAGGAAGTTTTAGATTTTGTTTTTAAGCCTATCTAATATCTAAATGTCCCAATACAGATCTTGTATGGGATGCCATAATAATTCACATTTTAAGAATTCTAGGGAGTAGGGACATCTTCTGATAGGAATTCATGGGATGATAACATTAGCTTTTTACCACAAAACTAAAGGCCATCCTTAATGCAATGTTCTTTCGTTTATGAAATAAAGTTATATTAATTAGTAGATTAGTTGTCTAGCATATACTATAGGGATCTTTCCTCAAAATGGAAAAAACACTTGTTATAGGTGTCCTTTCTCACTTTGATTTTATCACTCGATTTCAAGTTAGGGCAACAAACTAAACCATATTCCTTTCTTCCAATGAAGCTTCCAGCCATCATCAATGCTAGAACATTATCATATATTGTTCCTTTTATAACTTTTGCATTTGTATATGATTGTGGATATTTTACTTCATTTATAACTTTTAATTTCAGCACATAAGCATAGATATAATGAATCAAATGATGGATGTATATATATTTTTTTTTTTGAAATTTTGAATTAACTTGGAAGACTTCATTCTGAGTCAGGACGAGATTTCAAGTCTTTGAAAATTGAAAGCAGGGAAAGATTCGTATGAATCACATACGAATCTCGTAGATGATTGCACTTTGCTATGATAGGATGCTTTTGTTTTACTGAATCCTCATCCTTCCTAATTTCTGGCTTATTTAGGACATATTTTCTAGTTATTTGTTTTCTGATTATCAAGTGTCATGAGTGCTATTGTGTTTTCAGTGGCGAAAAAGACATCGGTTTTTGATGACCCTACTGTACAGATTCAAGAACTGACAGCAGTTATCAAGCAGGATATTACTGCTTTAAATTCTGCAGTTGTAGACCTGCAACTCCTTTGCAATTCACAAAATGAAAGCGGTAATATGTCCAGGGACACTACCAATCATTCAACCACTGTTGTTGATAATTTGAAGACACGCTTGATGAGTGCAACAAAGGAGTTCAAAGAAGTTTTAACCATGCGGACTGAGGTAGATCAATTGCTATTCTATTTTTGTGTGTGCTTTTTTTTTTTACTTCGCCAGAATCATTAACTATGTAAATTTTTTTTCATGGTTTTGTGAAAATCTTGTGTTTATAGAACTTGAAGGTTCATGAAAATAGAAGGCAGCTGTTTTCTTCATCGGCCTCAAATGAAGCAACCAATCCTTTTCTTAGACAACGCCCACTGGTTTCCAGGGGAAGTAATGACTCTGCCTCTCCCCCAGCACCATGGGAAAGTGGCTCAACAGCTTCTGCTCCTTTGTTTCCCAGGTAATTTGATTAAATACACTCTAACCTGCTAAACTTATCATCTCTTGTTGATATTGTATTTTATTTTAGAGATTGGATGAATTTAATGCATTTGCAGATGTTGCTCTCCCTTTTCCTGTAGGTAACTGGACATTCTATCAATGTACTTGCAAATTATTTCACCCAGGGGTCTGAACACAGACATTTTTTGTTACGACCGATTTCCATAGAAACGAAGCTTTTCTAGTTTTCTCGTTTGTTGCCTAGTATCAAACTTAAGGTTATCATATTTTTCGTGTGAAAATAGAGACCATTTCAGGTTAATGCTGATTCTTTTATGAATATAGTAGCCTTTTTCTAGTGAAATGTGCGATGTGCCTCCAGTGATTCCTGAACTTGAGTCTGAAAAACTGTCTATATGATCGCTTCTAGTCAATTCTGATGCTTCTTTGTTGACAGGAGGAAGTTGAATGGGGACCCATCATCATCAACTCAGCCTTTGATACAGCAGCAGCAGCAGCAACAACAACAAATGGTTCCAGCACAGGATAGTTACATGCAGAGCAGAGCAGAAGCTCTTCAGAATGTCGAGTCAACAATTCATGAGTTGAGCAATATTTTTACGCAGCTGGCTACAATGGTTTCGCAGCAGGGAGAGCTTGCAATCAGGTTATTTTTTGCATATATGTTTGTTTCCAATTTTTATTTTTTCTTGAGTCAATTGAGATTTTATTTCAGGATTGAACTTGCATCATATCATTATTGTTCAAGATTTGATCCTCAAGCATCTTAGTCATTATCCATTTGGTAAAGAGTCCTCTTTAAATTTCACTAACTTTTTTTTTATATGTTTATTATTGGGTTATATGTCTTGGTGTTGTCGTAAGGTTTCTTCTTTGTGCCTTGAATGATTAAGATTTGAATCACAGAGCCTCTCTCCTTGTAGGTCTAGGGCTCTATACATTGGCCCTCATGCACTAGCCCCCCCTTTAATTATTGGATTATGTGCATTAGGATGATGTGTAATAAAATATCCATAAGTGACCTGTCATGAAATATTGTATGATAATGCACATCTCCAACTCAATATATGCTTTACATAACATGTACACTGTTAGGGGAAAAAAGTCGAAGACATCCGAATCGGCCCGACACGGTTCGTACCTTCGTGTGCAAGAGAGGTTAGTTGGTCACTGAGGTTGCTCGAGATTTCTTCGGGGGGTTGAGGTGGACTTGGGTGCACACTTCGTGGCTGACCTGTACAAAGACCAAAATTGGGTGGGTTTCCCGATTCGATCTTTTTGACATTCAAGTTAGTCCCGACATCAATTACCCTGCCTAACCTAGCTTTTTATAGTAGGTTAATAAAGGAGAATATTATGTGGAATGTTGCTCGACAAAACATTCCTTAACTGTACGTGGCTCGGTTATTGGCCGGGTTTTGTCTCATCACCACTGATTGTATAGCCATGTGTAATGCCACATATCGAGCTACTATTGACGGAGAAGATTAGCCCTATCACATACCATGCTTAAGTTTTTGGATTGGTATTTTATCCATTAGATTTATCTGGTGGTAATGATCTAGAAGCTCCAAATATAATTCATGCATGAATTTTGTGAACTAGTTGTCTTTTCTCTGCCTTCTCTTGATCTCCTTGTTCCTTTTGTGCCCTATTGTTTAAAGGTTTAACTTTAATTTTTCATCTCAATAGTGGACCAAGTTTTCTTTTTTGAATTATCACAATTATCACAATTGGTGCGAGTAGGCTTAAATGATAGTCTGTCACTAATAGTAGCAGCAGCACTGCAGGAGGCAGTTTCCAAAGAATAAAAAACCTTGGTCTGACATACTTAGTCATTGTAAAGCTTAAATGGAGCCAATTAACTGCTTATTGAGAATTAATTTTGTTAAAAAAAATAAACTGGCATTGGTTATGGCAGGATTGACGAGAATATGGATGACACGTTGGCAAACGTGGAAGGAGCGCAAGGTGCACTGCTTAAATACCTCAACAGTATATCCTCTAATAGGTGGCTGATGATCAAGATATTCTTTGTCCTTATGGTTTTCCTTATGATATTTCTGTTTTTTGTTGCATAATTCTACGGCAGATTTAACAGAACCATCTTTGGTTGTCAATGATCTGTGTTCTTTGTAATTTTTGTTTTTCGCTATTCCTTTCTGCACATTACATCTGATGATTGGCAAATTAGCTATTTACATGTTTTTGTTTGAGAATTATGTTCTTCCATATGGGGCCTTTTTTTCCCCCACTTTCCTAGCACAAGAAGCCTTGTAGCTTTAGTGAGACAAATCTTATCTACAAAGACTATATCAGCTCTGTTACGCCATATCATATCTTTGTTACTGTCTTGTGCTCAGGAGTATTCTTTGTCCTACACTAGAGACTTAAATGTGGTTTAGTGAATTAATGGCTTTCTTCCATGGAGTGCAGCACATAGTTGTTTTGATCCTGGAGATCGAAATTGATGTTCAACCGATAGGACAAACCACCATGGAGATTGACTAATCGTGTTAGGAATCTTTTTGATCTTTTGAACCAAGTTGCAGGCTTGAAAAGTCACCGATGTACGCCGTGTGTGCTCGCTAGTTAGCAAATCACATTAAATATAGTAAGTTCAATTTTTTATTGAGGTCCGATTGGCTTCCTCCTCTGTCCGAGCGTAGGCTGTATTAGTCCTCTTTCTTATTATATTATCTCTTTTGTTTTTTTGAAGAAAAAAAAAAACATGAGGTGTGAAAATTTTTGTAGGTGTTAGGACTCTAGCTAGGAGAGTCCTAGTTGATAGGGACTTTCATGTAAAACCTATCTAAGTCGATCCCTAATAAAGAGGTAAACATGTCAGCTAAGGTATGGTGGTTAATTCTTAGAGAAGAATTAGGAGTCTTGAGTACGAGTCCTATTAGGAGTTAGTTAGATGTAGGAGTCGTATTTCTCCTCTTTTCACAAGCAATAGATGAATATTTTCTGCAGGAAGGAACCATTATAGAGTTCTAAGGAGGTCGATCCCCTAAAGAGATCAACCCCAAGTTTAGAATCTGTAAGGGTTCTATCAATAGGTTCTTCAAAGCCAATTTCTCATGCTAAGTTAGTTTCTTTTTTAGGGGTAGGGATCTCAAATTCGATACGGAACCTACTTTGGATCGGATTAACTAGATTTGACCAGGTAATGGGTTGGGGTTAAGGCATAATTTTGAGCAATCAATCAGGATAAAAGTGGGGTTGGACCGGTTGATATCACTTGGGTTCTTTAAAGTAATTTCTCTGCTTGTCTTGCAAATATAATGATATGACATTTACATTCTGACGGAAAATAAACTATACGATTACCTTTGGTATCTCCTCTCCGCTCCTCTTTAACATTTTGGTTTAGAGAATCTCCATGTGTGTGCATAAGGAGTCACACATGGGCTCAATATTAGACCATCATTGCCAAGGTCTCAGAGATCATATCTCGTCAGATTCAATGAGTGGCTAACATAACACACCCATCGAGGACTGGGACAAAAATAGCGCACACATACAGGTGTGACTAAAGGCGTGGTTGAAATGACTAAACATGTATGTTGATGCATAGCTATAATGGTAGAACATGTATATCGATGATATGCAACCAAAATGATCGAATGCTCATATCAACAACACAGCTGAATCGATCAAATGCACATATTGATGACACATGATCAAAATGGTCGAAGATCCATATTGATGGCACACAACCATATTGACACAAAAGGGACCTTAATTGGCTCAAATTCAATCTCCAACCTGAAAAACCAAAATCTACATCAACAAACACCAACAGTAATATCAATACCAATGATTACAAATACCAAATACCAATATCATTATCATTAGTATTACCATTATCAATATCCATACCAATATAAGTACCATTATCATTACCACTACAAATATCACAATCATTATTATTATCAATATCATTACTAATACCTATTGTCATTACTAATACCTAAGGTAAAAGTTTGCCCTAAAACAGTACCCTCCACATCCTAATTAGGCACTGAACTAGGTATCCTGTTTATCATGTCGCATGCAGTTGAATAGTAGCTTATTGGAGCTATTAAATTTAGGCAAAGGTGTATAATATACTTGATTACAGAATTAAAAAAACACTAATACAGTGAAAGTGCCCTCTTCATCATCGGACAAGCCTCAAAACTAAAACTACGAGATTAGTAATACAATGTATCCGCCTCATCAGTTTACACACTGATTTTATTTAGTTTTCTGTGACCACAGCAATAAAGAAAAAACAGGCATATCTGCAAACAATGTTGTGTTCCCTTGATTGATTTACGACTTCAAATGCCATAAGTTATTATACATTTAATTCATTGTCAGCAGGTAAAGGCTCAAAAACTGATTCCACTTCATCCATGTTAACATCTTCCAACGTACAAGGACTCCAGTTTGGATTCTGCACAAAGAAAAATAAATATCACAGAACATTAAAGAGATGATGTGTTTATAGAAGTGACACCCTTTTCTTATAGGGATTTTTAAATGTCCTGATATACTATCAAGGTAGTCATTAAACTCAATGCGTGAACTTCCATTAGAAAGATGGGTTTTCATATGTATATACTCTTTAGCAAGTAGACATTGATAATTTTTCTTTCCTAATGACTAGTAATTTATGTCAATAACTCCCATTTTTAGAGAGATGAACAGCTTATTCATGACAAGAAAATCATATCGCTGATTTCTTTCCACAAAACCTTTTCCCATAGAGATAATCTATATAGTATTAGACAATATATATTTCTCCCAAGGATCAAACTCATACAGCAATTAGAGCCCCGATACAAGATAATTTGCTAGTTATCATCCTTTGGCCCCTCGAGTCACTCTAGATTTAAGAATGAAAATGTAGACCTAGCCCCTACAACTGTTGGTATACTTTGGCTTGCAGTAAAGTCGAAATCTAAAAATATCATGAAAGTTTGCACTAGTTTTGAAAATAATTAAAACAAGGAAATATGCATCACACACGAGAGGAATATTTCCCACAACATAAAACAGAACAATCAGGTCACAAGATCCAACTATTTTTAAGCCAGAATGTCCTCCTTCTTTCTAAATGACATTCACTCAGTAACTGAGTGATGCTTCTAATATTCTCTTTAATGACAAATGCAAAGAAATATTTCTCACAGCTCTGAATTACCTGATCCTTGTCGACCAAGACTGCTCGGACACCTTCAGTAAAGTCACCTCGGATTGAGGATCTCAACGCAATCCGAAATTCAGCCTTCATAACTCCAATTAGCTGGAGTTACAATATCAGCCATGATTAACTGACATAATCATGTGTAAATAACTATGATTACCAACATAAGACCATGTCTATGAGACTTACTTTTGATAAGTGATGTTCACTGTTTCCATGTGCTAATGCAACTTCGGAGAAATGCTTCTGAGTTATGCAAAGAGAAAAAGGAGCACCTTTCCCAAGTCCTGAAAGGGCCTCACTTGCCCATTCTGCCACTGCAGCCAAAATAATTATCACGGTATTACATACATACCATGTATCTATTATCAACAAATTCAGATAAAGAACAGGCTAACAGGTTTCCTAATGCATTTATGCTCAAAGACACATGACCAGGAAATATCAGGCAAGTCCAGCATAGAATGCAAGGAAACTTCAAACTTCATTTCTCCTTTAAGTACCAGAGAAACTCTTGTTATGTATTATTAAAGTTTCTGCATGCCTTCATGTTTGACACATATTTGCAATGAACACTGTAGTTTTTTTTCACCATCAAAGGCCTACAAAAAGAAAGAATCACAATAAAAGGTAGTCAAACAAGTCTGCCCTGTGCAAAAGGAGGAGAAACCAGGCATTAGGACTGCTAAAAATGGAAAAACAACTTCTTGTAGTCTACAACTCTACATATGAATATATATGAATGATGGACCACAGCACCATAATATACCACTTCAACCACATTTGTACAGCACCAGGGTGGTGCCTGAAAGGTATAAATTTGTGTCCCTGTGAACTATATTTGTGGTTGATAGCTGCTAATCTGACCTTATGTGCTGCAACATGCAAAGAGAGCAAGTAATAAGACCTGCATGTCAGGTATGCCCTGGTACATACTGGCATGGCATGGCATGACACTGTAAGCCCTGGCACATGCTCGCATAAATACATCCAAGTGGCATTCCATCACTTGAGTGGCACACGGGTTGGATGGAACACCCAACTCCTTGCTTGAGATACACAATGGTGAAAAATCGGTTGATTGCAGAAATGTAACTTAAAACAAAAGATCTACGTGTGTAGATTAATTTTGCTGTTCTCTATAACATTAATTTGTTGAGCTCTAGCGCTTTCCATAAGATGTCCCATTGTGATCCTGTATTAGTTGACATAGGCACTTATACTTTTCTCAAGTGTCGAAACTACTTTAGACCAAGGTTCGTCTTACCGTACCGTACCGGCGTTTCGATCTGGGCTCGGTATGGTACGGTACAGTGTACCGAGCGGTACACCTGATTTCACATATTTAACCCTCCGAAAATACCTGAAAATAAAAAAAAAGTTAGGATAGGATTTTCAAGTTACAAATAAATATAATAATAGTATAAGTTTAGCAAAATCAATGTAAATTAGGTAAGAATAGTATCACATATCTTTTTCGGGTTTTGAGGTAGTCTTGTTCGAGGTTCGTATTTCAGCCCGTTATAGATTGAAATATCTACAGAAAAATCAGTTGAATTGTTAGATTATTTTGTTACAATATAAACTCTAAAATTCAAATGAATTAAATAATCACATATGTAGATATACTTGATTGTTGATTCTACCACCAAAACGAACGACGGGCTTCCACGGGTGGTGGATCGGGGTCCTCGATCCAATACATCTACATATCAATATGATACGTTTGTTGGACCCAATCATGAAATTGATCTCATGACATAGTGTATTGATACACCGTATGCCATTGATGCATCAATATGGTGTTGATCGTAGACTGATCGTCATGAATCATATTTGTCCGAGGCAGCTCTTGAGGCATATATTGGTGAATGTCAGAGCTTCTACTTTCGATACTGATCTAATGTTCTGTATCATACTGTTGCTCAGAGAAGGATGACCAACTATCACCATACTGCTGTTCTTCCTCTTAATCTTCCCAAATTAGCCTCGATTGAATTCACAAATCGTTGTTTTATAGAGTTTAGGAGAGAAAAAAAAAAGTTTGAGAGAGAGTTTAAGAGAGTATAATGAAATAAGGAAGAGAAGAATGGCTTAAATAGAATGAGAAAGGGCTCCAACGGTCAAATTGACCGTTGGAGCACTGTAGCACTGCTACAGTGCGGTAACGGTCGAAATTGACCATTACCGAGTTGTGCCGAGCGGTAACGGTCAAAATTTCGATCGTTACCACCCGATATTACCCCATATCGTTCGATACGAGGTTTTTTTGAATGTACCGCCCGGTAGCATGCGGTCCGCGTACTGGTAGCCTATCGGACCGGTATGTATCGCCCGTACCGGGCGATACGATTCAGTATGATAGACCTTGCTTTAGACAACTGAGCTAAATGGCACTAAAGGACAAAATGGCTGACCCAATCCCATTGAATCAATGATCCTTATAATGTCTGCTTTGTTCCTCCAAGCATGTCTGGTTTAAGTAGTCAGACTTTAGCTTTGTTAAATGGAGAATTTAGTTTTTGTATTCATCTTTATTTATTTTCAAATGGTTATTTCCATGTTTTTTATCTGATAAAAAGTTGAAAATGCAGCAAGTTATGAGTCATCAAAGTTTCAAACAACCCAAATGGTTTCATGACAATGAGTTCATATACACCCAATCGACATGACAGAGAGGTCTCCTAGAAAAAGGAAATTTTGAGATTTTTGTCCAACAAGTTGAATAATTTCACAATCAAATTCATTTAACTATATAAGCTCAATGAAAGAATAAGGCTTACACAACATGTTTACAGTCATGATGGCCAAATACCGAATAAAGTCAACAAACTAAAGCACTTGAGAATATGTTTTTCAGATCTTATAAATCACATTACATATAAATATCTTCACTGTCTTAGCACATGTAAACAATCTGATGAGATTCTTTGTTTGGTGTTCTAAATACTCTCTCTTAAAAACATCAGCAACCCCACATAGCTAGATAATGAAAGCAAAATCTAACAGAAATCCAAGAAATATTATTTACCCTGACGTAGAGGAAAAAGGAAGTAAATGATAGCTTAAGTTATTATGTTGCTAAATTAGAACATACCTGTAGAGTCAGCACTTGTTTGATGCTTTTTCAGCCCTTCTATCGTCTCAGAGACCGATCTATTTGCACCAAAACATTGAGCAATCTGAGGAAAAAATGTTTTCATTTGAGCCTCCGAAGCAGGATCCTTCTTGTACCCAGCTAACAGTGCATGGATGTCTTTGTCAGGCTCATCAGAGCTGCAAATGGAAAATATAACAAATCAATATTATCTCAATGATTAGAAAACATAACTAAAATGCATTTGGAGTGATCAATTTTATATAAGATATGCCAGAAATTTTACTGGTACATCTTTCATAAAAGACGTGATTATAAAAAAAAATTTCAGTTGCTTCTGCTGTGGAGCAGGCATAAAGATAGGACATTAAGAGACAAAACAGAATATGCTAAAAGTTGTAATTTGCTGAAACTGGGTAGGAAACATACAAAAACTCAGATTGAAAGGCTGTAAAGAATCAGCCTAAGAAGAAATTTAGAATGTGATTGGATTCAATGACAGCACATTCTAGTTGCTTTTAGATTCACTTTAAGCCAAACAAAAAATTAATTAATTTTCATATTCTTTTCGTTCTAAAACAAGTTCAGTGAAGCATCACTAACATGCTTTTAATGGATCACAGGAGCCAAGCAGCCTACAAATATTTGTTTCAGCCCAAAAATAATATGAATATTTGTATAAGCTATCATTCAGCAGGTATAGATTCAGATTACTGTTTGACCTAATCTGCAGGGTGAATCTGAACTTCAATATCAAGTACAAAAAATGAACTATAAGGTCAAAGCAATGGAGTGAATACATTCTTAGTTTTCAGGACTATCTTTAAACGATTAGCAATTTAAAACTTACTCAAGGTATTCAATGGTCATCTATGGCAGTGCACACATGATCCACAACCCAAAGAAAAAAATAAAAATAAATAAAATCAATTTGAACAATTTTCGATAACATACAAGTTGACCTTTAGCAGAGCTTCCTTGAGTTCAGCCAAGCTTCCAGATGGAACAAAATGTGTTCCAAGACCTACATACAGTGCATCAGCAGGAGAGGATATTCGTTTCCCAGTCAGTCCAAGGTAAGCACCTGTAGCCAAGATAAGATGCAACTAAATTGACATAAGAATGTCACACCAGAAACATCCTATAAGAATACATTGGTGATTGCTTCCAAAAAAAATCTTTCATTAAAGGTAATTGATTGTGCAGAATCCAGATAAAATTTAATATTCCAAACCAAGGTTTTAAAGACTGTCCAATATTTATTTCACCGAACAGTCAGAATTGTACAATACTGAAATATACTGGATAGTATATCGAACCATACACCAGATAAAAAAATTAAAAAGTAACAACAAGCGGTACCAACATAATGGTCCAGTAATGGTCCTTGAACAGATCGACAGATAATGATTGGTATGTACTGGTCCAACCGGTATTTGAAATAAACACTTGTATGCATGTAGATCACTTGAAGAAATGCCATTGTCTCCCACAATTATATGCTCTCTGATTGGTGGAAAAATTACACTGTGATCATTCCAAAGACCAGGTAAGTTTCCAAAAAATAACCAGGTAGTTTTTGTCCATAAACCATGTGATGTCATAAAAATACAACAGAATATAACTCCAAAGATCTCTTTCCCATCCCAATCAGGTTTCACTTCATCCAGGATTTAAGGAACAACCTCCAAACAAAGAAGTGCTTGCCAGTGCTTCTACCTAAGTTTACAAATGCACCAAATCTTGATCTGATCCACTCCAACATCTGATCTGGTTAGGCTGGATATGGATCATACAGCTTGAGCTGAATTTGATCCATGTATAACATATCTGGTGACATTTCTGGCTTTGAATCAAGATTTTACGGTAAGTAACATATAGTGAGGTCATGAACTAACATTCAAGAGGACTTAGATCCCCCTGACAATAGAGACTGTGCTATTTTGGTTTTGTGGCCTTTCTCATCCTTCCTGACCATATAAACTGCTAGTCATGATTTCTTATCATCATCCCCCCTGATAAGGGAGGTTTGCAAAACCTGACTTAGCACCCCGTCCTCACTTACAGTACAATTAACACCTCTTTTCTGTCCCTTGTCTCTTTTATTTAACACTCCTCTTTCCTTCTTGGATGATAATCACCTAGCAGCATACAAAAGACAAAATACATGACAAATTAATGCACGTAAGGAGATGAAGGGACACTGGAGATGAGATCCTCTTCAATAACCTCCTCGTCTCTTCCGCTTCCACTATTGTCTCCATGGTTTTCCAGCTCAATATTAATTGTGACTACCAACTCAGCTCACAGAGGTTAAGATGGCTCCATCTGCAAGTATGCCACTGAGAGTATCCAGCACTGACAGTATCAATATTAATTGCATGCAGCAGATATCCTGTTCTATGTTGTACTCTTTTATCTGCCTTAATAATGTAGCTTAATATTTTTAGTGAGATTATATACTTCCTTAATCATAAGGAAATTGATCAAAGCAGTGATTTATTATTGAATGAATTTTCTTATAAAAAAATTGACTAGGCATTTTTATTATGTATAGTCTTGGGCAAAATAAAATGCAGAAATTGCAAAAAGACCAAGAAGTGAAAATCTCCCACTTACAAGACATAACTATATATAGCGTCTTCAAAATAGATTATGAATGCTTCAGGTAGACAAAAAGGAACCTTCATCAAATTCACTAATAACATATCTTTATTTAAGAATGCATAAAAAAAAAACACATCAGTAACTCAAAATAAACCATTAAGCTTCTTAAACAATAAACCAATGCAATACAATTGATCTTGCATGGAAAATAACAATTCAAAGGTCATGATTTAGAGGTCCTCATATCCAAAGGGGTCTGAAACTCTCAGAAAGATGCTATATTAAAGCAAAAGATTATAAGTTGGTTACATCAGTTAACCTAGAAGCTTAAGTTACATACCAACTGCCCCTCCTCCTGGACTGTTGGCAATAATGTAAGCGAAACCAGCATCTGGAAATAAACCAATTCCATTTTCTGGCATGGCAAGTAGAGTTCTCTGATACAATGCCACATCAAGAGAGAGATTAGATGCAAGTAAACTTACTAACCAATGCCAACAAGGACCAGCATAACAGCACTAAAAAGTTGGTACCTCAGTGATGATACGAAATCGACCATGACCAGACAACCCGATACCAAACCCCATTGTCACACCATCCATTAAGGATATATACGGCTTTTTATAATCAGATATTTTACATATCAAAGAATATTCTGCAGAAAAGACCTGCAAAGCAAATAACTTATTTGAACCATTAAAAAGCTTGATGGCTGAAGGATCCTAAAGTCCATATGAAATCAAAATCCAAAGTCTACATTACAAAAGAAAGTGTCTTTAAAGGGATGCAATGTTCAACTATCACAAAGGATGACATGTAATCAAGAAGATATGTAGATTGTCCAGTAAAAGTTAACATAAAATACAGTATATGCACATTTCTAGAACTCCAAGACCTCAAAGGAACAGACTTTTTCACTTAAACATAAACAAGTGGAGAGAAAAGAGAGAGAGATAGAGAGAGAGAGAGAGAGAGAGAGAGAGAGAGAGAGAGAGAGAGAGAGAGAGAGAGAGAGATTTTTCAGACAGGTCATAAAATCAACATCTATGGATTATTTCATAAGCAACTGTAAAAGAAAATTTGAAAGGATGACAAGATGAATTTATAACCATATATATATAATCTGAAATGCATGTAGATGAATTCTGCATGAAGCCACTGGACAAGGAAAAAGACATGGTTTTCAAACATATGCTAGACATGATCAAGGGACGGAACAATTGGAGACCTACTTCAAACTAGTCACCTTCTCATTTCTAACAGATCAAGTAAAAAATTACAGTATTTATAAAGTTTTGTGGCCAGTCTCAATGTTCAGGACCATTAATGCAAAGCTAGGATTTTCTGAAAGTAAGATATCATGAAGCAAAACACAAGCCAACATGACAAACAACACAAGAGATGCATTATATGTTAAAAAGTGACACTGATATTCTGCTACTGCTGGTAACCAATACTCATACCTCAACAGAGGCCAAACAATTTTTGGCAATGTCACCATTTACTCTGCTACAAGATCATTTGCACAGAAATTTTTTGTTTGTGTAAATATGGCTAATATGAGTAGTGATCCAAGTAGCTGAACAACATGAATGGAATGGCATAAAATGCTAAATCTGAAATTATTAATCGTAATTACTCAAGTCATACACTAAAATTTTCCTTTTAATTATTTCTAAATGTGGAAATATCAGGTTGTAACATTGACACTAGTTCCCGCCATGCAATGAGGTCTTGCAGTAGAATATAGAAACCTGACATTAAACAAGAGAAGTTTGCTTTCCAATCTATGAGTTATCTTTAAGTGCAAAAGCAAAGAAAAATGACACTATATCATGCACCAAAAATAAAAGCAAAGTATGAAATTGATTTCTATTCAAGAGACCTTTGGCACAAGTGGTGTAGTTTTGTCCTTTTGAATTTCTGCTGCTACACCCTTAATATCCATCCCTGCAGTGGTTATTAAGCTGGTACTCAAGTCAAACCCAGTTTTCTTATATGTAGAAACACAAATGGAAATGAAAATGTAGGTTTGGACAAGGCAAGAAGCTTAAAAAAATATGAAAAAATGTTAGGTACAGATGAATTACCTGCTGAAAAGGCACGAGGTGTGCTGCTTTCTACTAAGATGCATTTCACCCTGGGGCTAGTTTCCCACTCATCCAGAAAACTCTTGTATCTTAAGTCCATCTCTGCAGCATTGATTTTAGTCAGCCACCAAAATACCAATGCAACATATACGAGATTAAGAAAGAAGGAACCACCAGCATCCTATGCCATGTTCTCTTCAGAAGAGAGCCAGTTGTATATATCTCGCAACAATTAACTTTCAGTAATCCAGTTGTGAATTTTATTGTTTAACAGCTAAACCAGCTTGCAGAAATATCGTATAATATTTTGATTGATGTAATTATTTTTTAGAACTTCCACGATTATCAAAATTCCCCGCAGCAACTCGAGCTGGCAATAATTACCCTCACTAGCAGCCATTCAGCTGTTAATTCTCTCTTGGGATGATAAAAAAGATCGTACAATCTCCTGATCGATCTGAAGTTTTCTCTAATTTTTTCTCTTGTACGAACTTGTATATGTAACGATATCACCTCCCTTATCAACTCAAGAACTGATCCAAACAGAACAGAATAACTGGAGTAGACGGAAAAAGAAGGGGGAAAGAAACTATGAACCCAGATTCATGGCATTGAGGGCTTTGGGCCGATCGAGGGTGATCACGGCGACGCCGTTGGGGAAGATACGACCCTTGACAAAATCCTCCGCGGTGCCGGCCATGGCGGCGAGGCAACGGCATGAAATGGAAGGTCGGAAGCGATCGAAGAAGTGGGAGTTAGGGGTGGAGAAGAGAGTCGAGGGGAGAAGGGGACGGGAGGAGGGTTTCAGTAGGAAGTGGAAGCGAGAGAGTGGCGCACGCATTGTGGTCTGTTCTCTGTGGAAAGCGCCGAGCCGAGAGGGTAGCCGGCACAAACCACTCCTGCGACTAAGGGGAAGTCGGACGGACGAAGGGGGCATTTGGGTGATGTAAAGCTATGGTGAACAGTGATCACTTGGTGTGGCGAGTGGGATTTCCTGCATCACTTAGAACAGCATTCTTTCTCGAACGACGGTTTGGGACCCACCACATGCAAATGTAGATGGTCCACAGCCACATTATCATGATGTACCGCACGGCGATACGCGGCAGATTACCGAGCCTTCGCGCGGGGCCCGCTTTCTAGCGTCAGCCACGCACGAGGAGAAGGATCTGGGTTGGATGGTAGCTTGCTCACGAGGAAGAGTTTTGAGAGAGAAAATGACCAAAAATTGGATAAATTCTTAAAAAATTTATTTTTCCACATAATATTTTTTTATTCTCTATCATTTATTTTTTATATTATTCTTGGTCTTTGCCCTGACAATCGCCTCTGTCACGTCACTGTATTTAAGTTTGTATTTATTATGCTTATCTTATCGCTCTATATTACGAATTGTCTGTCACCAATTCTCATAACTATATTTGTTGCCTTCGTTCTGACCATCCCATCACTCTATGTTACGTGTAGGTTGCCTTTGCCACCACCATCAAGCTTTTATCACTGTGCTCATTGTCTCTATCTTGTTGCCCTACTATAGTCCTTCATTATGGTCGCTTTATCACTCTACACTATGGATTATCTTCATCATTGTTCTTGTCGCCTTTGCTCTTTTGTTTGGTAGTCACCTAAATTCGTAATATCTCTATGTGTAGGGCCCTAGTCCACCTCTAAGAAGCCTCTATTCCTAGTGTCGACTACTCCCCTCGTCATCTTATCTCCAAGGGATATAGAGCATAAAGGAGGGGGATGTGATGACTATTGGTGGTGCAAGAGGGGATAAGCCGTGCTTCCTTATTTGTGAATTGAGAGATAATGACTGTCAAGGACAGGATGTGATTAGGAGCACGTTAAGGACAGGAGGAGGAACAATGAAAGGGATGATGACCGTGCACGGTCGAGGATATATCTGATATTCATGATCACATTTGCAATAGCCGAAAGAATAATAACAACATGAGTGGTGGGCAAACATACCACCAGAGCTATTATTAGATCTAATCCAAAGAATGAAAGCAAGCAATGTTATATGGCTAAAGACGAGGCATGTGTTAGAATGCATGACAATGTATCACTTATGGTGAAACATCACGAAAGAGGTAGTCTATGTCGCACCACTTCCACCATATCATTTCTTTTAACAACCTTGTCTCATCCCCTCCCGCATTGTGAATGACTGCCCCATCCTCGGAGGAGGATTGACGGGGGCAACGTTAAGAGTAGTAGTCAACATCAACAATAGAGATTCCACGAGGATAAAGTTGGGGCTCTAAAGGAGGTGATAATAATGTGGAGGGGCAGAGGCAATCAACAATGTAACACAGTTAGGCGATCACGACAAAACAAATATGATGATCCATGAGATGAAAACTATGGATGAATTTATCTTTTTTTTTTTTTAAGGTATTCTAAAAAAATAAAAAAGGAAAAAGTGAAAATTTGATATTTTTTACAAAATAATTTATCGGTAAAAATTTGTCATATTAGGAAAAAAAATACTAATCATCTTTTTTATAATGAAAAGTCACAACTGCAAAATATATTATAGCCCACTACTAATAATCATTATGACCATCGATACAGTTATTTAACACCTAAAACAAACCACATTCATTTATCAAAATTGAGAGTTTAAATAATATATTTTTGACACATGAGACATTACTTTTATAATGATTATAGGAGAATGATGTCATATTATTGTAAAAAAAGTATTTATTTATTCACTCAAAAAAGATAATAATGGTTAAAGTATCTCCATAAAATCTCATTGTAATGTTAATTCCTCCGTCCATCCAAAGGTCCAACGTGACAGATTAAAAAATACGACTGTAAAGGTAAATTTATCCAAGTTACATAATTAAGACTCACTAAGTATAAACCAATTTTTTTATTAAGAGTACTTAACAGGTCAAAAATATTCAAAATCAATCTAAAAGAGGGCGAAGATTAGATTCCCAGCAAGGAATCAAACTATTTAACACATTTGGTCTCGAATTATTCCCAATGGATCACCTTCTTTAATGCTCATTTCTTTTTTTCTACAGAAGTCATGTGTGATAATTCATTTTTAATGAGTTGTAACTCATATGCCGAGCAAAATGTAACTTAATTCGACTATATATATATATGTATATATATAAAACCAAATTCACATGAAACTGAAAGCTAATGACATTAGGATATAATAATGATAATTACAACTAAGTCTTTCATTTTTCAAATGATTGTTGAAATCACTACATGAATATTATCTCCCCTCTTAATCTACTCGGACAAAGGTACATGAAGAATCCTTTCCGGATGTTTCAATCCAGAGAGAATGAAGTTTCTTTTAGGATTCAAAGAGGGCCAAAATTTGCCCCAACAAAAGCTACGCTACCAAGCCGTGGACCACAAGCAAAAGTGCCCCATGAAAGGAGGGCATGGGCCCTACCAAACTTATATCGCATCGGAGAAGGCGGTGGACCCAAAGGGTAAAATTCTGGGAGTCCGAGGGAACGGGTGCCTATTTCCATCTCCGAATGGCACACTTCGTAAATTGATTTAAATGTATGAGCATTTTCGGTGTGGATTCGACCGGAAAAAGTGAAAAGGTCGAGTCGTCTTTTAGAAATTTCCAACCCTCATGACTCGTCACGTGAACGGTCCATATTCCCGCTAACGTTAGCTCGGATCCCACCCGTCCGTATCATCGATCTCATCGATCTCGGCCGTGCGTTTCTTCGCGATTGGTGCCGTCAGGTCCTTGGTCGTCACCAGAAGAAATGTAGACCGTCCGATCGAGATCCTACGCTCGATCAGTCCTGGTCCTTTTCCTTGTAGCTCGCCTTTTCTATTTCCCCATTTCCCTGTTTGCTTTTTTTCTCTTATTGTTATTTTACGTTCGGAGCCATTACGTCTCCTGGAACGAAGAACCCTAGGCCCGGTACTTTTTCTAGGGTCGATAAATCACCGTCGAGAACATTGATCGATCGGGCGATTCCTGCGGGCAGAAGGCGGGATTGGACTGAGAAATCGGTTTGCCCGTCGATTGCGGATCCGATCGATGGGAGATTTGGTTTGTATCGTCTTTCTTGGTACAGGTATGTTGTTTTGTCATCTCCGGCGTCGATTGCTTCGTTGTTGCCGGGTGATCGATGGGGCAATTGAGACTTATTGACGATCTTTGTCGTTTAGGTTTGTTTTAGGAGTACATTTGGCGTCATGCGGTCGGAGTTATGCTTACGGATCTGAAATTGGGGCTTCGCTCTCCTCGTCATGTGTGATGGGTGATAACATTTGGGGGTTTCTGTTTCTTTCATTGGAATTCAGGAATTGTAGATGGAAATTAGCTTTGAGAGGGCTGAAACATCCGATATACCTACGAAGCCGAGTTCTTTGGATCTCCAGAGCATTTACGTGAAGAATTCAAGGGGCTCTGATAGAAAATCCTGGGCCGGGAAGGAGGTTTTGGTGTTGGAACAAGAATCCAGAGTTTTCAATAGGAAGCTTGGATCCGCGTTTGTGGAAGGAGGAGAATTTCTTTCAGAATCAAGAAGGAAACCAAGCAGAAAAGAGGCTTCTGTGAGCAGTCTCGAGCGTGGTTCTAAGAGACAGCGCAACAGTTTAAATGTTTCAAGGCCAAAGCAAAACTATATTTCCTATGCTCAGAAGAGGGACAAAACCACCAACACAAGTGATGCGACACTTAATCTGGATTGGTCAAGTGGGAATGAACAATATTTAGAAACTGATCTTTATTCACAGTTGTCAAAAAAGACAGATCATACATCTTCAAGTGGTGGAACCTCTAAAAACGAGAATTATTTGGGAGAAGATCTCTTTATCCCGAAGCGGCCTAGGGGTATCTTTAAGTTGAAAAAAGCTAAAGACCCTATTAGCTTGGGAATTCCAGTTGGTAACTCTAATCATGAGTGGATTAATACTGATACCCAGGACCAAAAATCATCGATTAGTGTAAATTTAAATTCACCAGTGTTGAATGACAAGCAGAAAAAGAAAGCTGATGATTTTGAGCCGAATGGGTTCAATAAAGATGATTCTGCTCCTTGCACTAGTGTTGAAAATGAGAGTCATTTTGAGGATGATGATAGAAAGGTTGGAAGGAGAAGGAAGTTGAAGATGTCTGAACGGAATTGTACTGGGAATGATGCACCTCTGATGGACAACTCTGAGGATTCAGTTGGGGATTCTCTGGATGATGATGAGGAGAACCTTGAAGAAAATGCTGCTAGAATGCTTTCTTCACGATTTGATCCAAACTGCACTGGTTTCTCTGGGAAGAGAACATGTGCAGCAGATCCGGGAGAAGGATCGTCATTTTTGCAATCTGCCAGTGGTAGGTTGAAGGTCTTACAGGCTGAATCTTGTTCAGTAGATGCCAAAGGTCGGGTGCTTCGGCCAAGGAGGCACAATGGTAAAAGCTTTGCTAGGAAGCGTCGCCACTTTTATGAGGTTTGCTCAAGGGATATGGATCCCTATTGTGTTGTTAAGCAGAGGATCAGAGTATTCTGGCCTTTGGACAAAAGTTGGTACTTTGGCCTAGTCAAAGGTTATGATCCTGTAACTAGGTTGCATCATGTCAAATATGATGATCGTGATGAAGAGTGGATAAATCTCCAAAAGGAGAGATTCAAGCTGTTGCTTTTTCCAAGTGAAGTTTCCAGCAAGTTTAATTTTGGGAAACCAGGGTCCCAAGTAAGACAGAAGAAAATAGAAAAAAAGGTAGAAGCCACACAGAGCACTTACATAGGCAACCTCCTGGAATCAGAACCCATTATCTCATGGTTGACACGCACAAATCACCAAGTTACATCCTCCTCATCTAGTGCCATAAAGAAGCATCTTAGAGTTCGTCCTTTGAAGGACATCGGGCCATCTGTGTTATCAGAGCCAAGGGAAAATATGTCAGTGAATCCGTTGGATAAGAATCTAAATAAATTATTTTCTAATTTCAATGAGTCGGATCAGGCATGTGATTGGAATATTAACAGACTCTCTAAGCTAAAGAGGAGTATTGGCTGTGAAGGCAGGAAGTTACCTTATGTTTATTTTAGGAAACGGTTTCGCAGCAGAAAGGATATTTTGGACACTAAAGTGGCACACAACGTTGCTCCTGATGGCCCAGGTGGTTCAATGAGCATTTGTGCTTCCATTGCCAACAGCACATCAGCTATAGAGAGACTCAATATAATTTTGACATGGTTGGAATTCGGAGAAGTAATATTTGAGTCGAGCTTTCCACCACAATGTTCTCTGGCACTTGCTTTTCAAAAAGAAAGCATTTGGCTCTGCCAATCCCTTTATATTCTGCATCATGGTCAACTAGTTTGTGCATGGCCTACTGTTCATATGGAGGTCTTTTATATTGATAATGTTCTTGGGTTGAAGTTTCTGTTATTTGAGGGTTGTTTAAGGCGTGCAGTCTCTCTTTTCTGTTTGATCATCACAACTGTTAATGGGCATATTGTGAAGAGCAATTTCACCGAGCCAGAAGTATCATGCTCATCAATTGGGCTTAGGATTTCAACCTTGCACAATTTAGGTGTAAAACTTCTTTTTGTTTTGAATACCTTCCTCAATATGGAGAGTTTAAAATGGAGGCATCTTGAAGATAAACTGAAAAATCATTGCACAAAGGAGGCATTAATAACGACTGAGTACACTTGTTCAAACATCCATGAGCTCCCTGGTGGTCAAATAGTCCACAGTTCTGATGTGTCACTTGAGGTACTCATTTCTGTTTCTTACTGGGCTGCTTTGCTGACAAAATGTAGTTGTTCTTAATGTTCTATGTAATTCATTTTACTCTTCTTGTGTGTATAAATTTGTTTTAGCATTTAGAATGGCAATCTCTCTACTCAGTCCGTATGAGCTTGGTGCTTCAGGTGATTAGAAATATTACATGATTTGAATTCCCTCTAGTGTTTAATCCTTATTTGCCCCTGACAAAGAGTATTAAGTGCACTTACAGAGGTTGTAAAGCATGTCTGGGACACTGTATTTAGCATCTCTAGTTATGAGCCCTGCAAAGAATAGTTATCAGAACCAAACTAGTCATTGGCCCGGCCAAGCTTCAGTTCACTGGGTCACTAATTGGGCCAGTAGGTCAGCTAGTTGAATTGCAGAATTTAATGAAACATATTAAATACACACACATATATAATGGCTTTACCTTTTTTTTTCTCTTCTCCTCTTCATCTTCTCCTTCTCCTTGATTTTCAACGGATAAGCCCGGTTTAATACTGGATGGTAGAGCAGTAAAACCATTCACTTCTTGTACAACTGCTAAGGTTTTATCACAATACGGTAGCTATGGCTAGCCAATTAACTCATTGATCTTTTGCACAACTCTTCTGAAGTAGACCTATATCTATTAAGTACTACATTTAAAGGGATTCAAATGGGACTAGACAAAATTTACAGCTTCATGTTCGAGCTGCTCATGCAGGGAAGTATGCCTTCTTAGCTCCATCTGTTTTTTATTTTTTGGTAAGTGTTCTTAGCTCCATCTGTTGATCATCTATCATCCTTTTCTCCTTGTAGACGCAATATTGTTCCTCTCGTCCTCTTCTTTTTATTCCTCTGCTATCTTTTTACTTCTTTATCTCCTCATCCTTTCCTTCTCCTTTTCTTCTCAGTGCGATCACCATTTTTTTCAATTTTCCTTAATTTATTAAGTGGAATTACGTTGAAGAATTACTTGTATGCTCCCAATCATTTTCCAATTTGATTTTGGAAAGAAGGGAATTAATGCCTTCTATAAGTATTTAAAACTGGCCGGTTCATGCAAAACAAGTTAATTCTTATTTTTAACTAAAATTCTGGTTGAGTTGGTTGGTTCATTCTGGTATTTTCCCTGATATTTTAATGGGACTCGCTCCTCCAAGAGCCTGGTCATGTTTTTCCTAGTCAGAGTGATCAGTGTAGTCCATTTCTGATAAATATGCTGTCAAGGAAGCATGTTTCCTTTATGACATGAGGCTTTTTTCTTGTTAGAGATTATTCAAGGATTTAGTACATTCTGAAAAGAAAAAAGAAATCCTGGAAACCTGTGGTGTCGATTGTCTGGATCTAGAGAAAGTGTTTACTTATAAAGTCGTTGGATTGTCTACGAACTAAGTTTAGCTTGTCACATTGTTCTAACTTCTAACAATGTGTGTGAAGTAGAATTGTTCTTCCTGGTTTGTGCATTATGTTGTTCTGGATGACTCCAAGCCAGATAATCTGAGATATTATCTAGATGTCATAGCTTACCAAAATTAAATGACAGATATGTGTATGATTGCGAGGTATAATTCCGACCTTGTGAAAAGTTCCTATTTGCTTGTTTTAGGTTTAAAGAAATATAAACATATTCTAAAATAGGCAAAATCATAATTGGAATAATTTGTAAATTAACTATTTCTGAAGAATACCTTGGACATGCTTTTAAGTCTGTTGGCTGGCATTTGTAGTACTTAGACTTTCTTTTGCGTGTTATGGCATCACAATCTCCATGTTATTCAACTACACCTACATGCATTGTACTATGCTTTTGTCTTAGATCAAATAAGTAAATACTTTTTTAGTTCATCATTTGATTAGTCAGATCCAGTCAGATCCATGAGCAACAAATTGAACTTGGCATATTCCTTGTATTGTTGTCTGGAAGGTAAAACTGCATATCTGGAATGTTTGTACCACAGAATTTTGAATTTTGATGGACTTTAGTTGTTTAATGCCAACTAATTCCTGTAATTAGTTAACTTATGTGTTATAGTGTTACACTACCTAATTTTGCATTTGGTGCAGTTCAAGACTTTAAGCATTGGAGATTTGTCATAAACATATTATAGTTGTTCTAGTAGTTTTATATTAGGCAAGCATCTAGTTGGTAAGGAGCAATGCCCAGAACCTTAAAATTTTAGGCTCATATTTATTCGCCTGACTTCAAATACAATTTATGTTGTTTTAATTGAATAAGAATGAATTTTGCATATGCATCTGGTATACTTTTCTTGGTGCAATCATGAGAACAGCAAGGTATTATTTCACTCTAGGAACTTTATAATTGTTTTTACTGGTCCATCTTGGAAAATTATTGTGCCAGATGGGCCTGATGAAATATGAAATATTTGGTAAAACTGGATTTGTTGTTGGATTTAGGCAACTGAGTTTTGGACTTTCTATATTTGTGTAGTTGATATCAGAATATACTGTGAGCTGTCTTTGCAATTATGCATTTGGTTCTCAAAGCCTGTGCAATAGTTGGTTTAGATAGTTTCTGATGTCTTTGCTCTTTCCTGGTGACTTTTAGGCAGTTAGAAAGGATTCTTTTCTTTTATATAAAAGGCATTCTTTACATGTCACTCAATAAACTTGTATTTAAGCCAATATCTACTTCATCAATTAGTGAGTCTGGTTTGACCAATCTTTTATGTCCTTTTTCTTCTTTAGCAGAGATTCTGGGGAAGATCAAACCTGGTTCATAGGTCCAATCCGGAGAAATTGGTTGATACAAGTACAAATTCTGCTATTCACTATTTGGCTCAAGAACATGAGAAGCCTCTTCTATGTTCCCAATTTTTTGCTGCTGGGCCTTCATTTTCACTCAGTCTGCATCTGAATTTGCTGGTTGTGAAAGATCCATCTTCCTTTTGTTCTGAAGACTACATTTTAGTATCTTCACAAAAACACACAGATAATAATGATAAATTGACAGCTGCTGGCTTCTCTTCTGCTGTGGACCCATCTAAGCAAGCTGCAGAAACGCTTGATAACCCAGGGCCCTTGTTGAGCCAGGCAGCAGCAAGTCATGGAAAACCAAGCACAGATGCTTTGTGTGCTGAAAATGATGGTAATTTGAATGGATCCACTAAGAATTTTTTCACTAGTGAGGTTAATGTGATTCAAAATGCTGTGGGTGGTAGTGGTAATGGGGTGAAAAGCACTGGCGTTGCGGGTGCTATACAGTTTGGAAGATTTTCATGCAAGGCTGGAACATCACAATTCGTTGAGGTTTCCTGTTCTGAATATCCTGAAGGTTCCTCTCCAGACAAGTCACTTGATGGAGGATACAATTCTTGTATCAATACTGCAAACCTCAAGGCTCAATTGTTTGATGAAGTTGAGAATCATTCTCTTCATAAAGGATTGCTGATTGCTCACCCTGCATCTAACTTAGTCCTTGAAATGAATGCACACACAATACACAATCCAACTGCTCCACGAAGCATGTGGCATCGCAATCGCCACACTTCACTTTCACGGACATTTATTCACCCTCCAAAATTTGGTTCAGAAGACGTTGTGGCAAATGGCCCTACTAGTCGCTGCAGGAGGCGTCGAACTCAGGTTTCATATTCACAGTTATCTGTAGGTTATGAACATTCTGCAAAACCCCAAAACAATCACCAGAAGGTACAACCTCATAGAAAAGTGAAGACTCTTCTTGCAAATATTTCATCAGATTGTTCTAGAAGTCCTCAAAATTATCTGGACTCAGTAGACTGTGCTGCTAATGTCCTTGTTACTCATGGTGACAAATGTTGGAGAGAATATGGAGCCAAGGTTCAACTTGACTGTGATGATAAGAAGAATTGGAGAATATGTGTAATGGTTTCAGGGGCTACCAAATATGTCTACAATGCACACCATGTTCTGCAGCCTGGATCCACAAATCGTTACACTCATGCAATGATGTGGAAAGGAGGAAAAGAATGGATGTTAGAATTCACTGACAGGAACCAGTGGTACATTTTCAAACAAATGCATGAAAAATGCTACAACCAGAACATTAGGGCTGCATCTATTAAGAACATTCCCATTCCAGGAGTTCACATGCTTTCAGATGGTGATGATGGTTATGTTGAAGTGCCTCTTGTGCGTGGTTCATCAAAGTACTTTCGACAGATGGGAACTGAAGTTGACTTGGCCTTGGATCCATCTCGTGTGTTGTATGACGTTGACAGTGAAGATGAAAAATGGATATGCACAATGAGAGTTACTATGGATGCCATGGATGGTAAGATGCCTGAGGTTACAGAGGATATGTTTGAAAAGGTCATCGACATGTTTGAGAAACTTGCATATACTCTACAGTCCGAGGAGTTCACCAATGATGACATCAAAAGATACACGGCAGATGTTGGACCAGCAGACATAGTCAAAGTTATTTATGAGTATTGGAGGCTGAAGAGAAAGAAGAAAGGTTTGCCTCTGATTCGGCAATTTCAGGTGAGATTTGATTAGTCTACATTCTTTATTGTTGTATTTTTTTTCTCTTATGAATCAATTCATGCATATGCTGGATTAAATCTACTACCAGTGAGATGATTGCTTATTAGTTGTTTTAGACTGCATATGTTGTAGCCTTGTAGGTGTTAACATGACTGCTGCTTGCTTGAAGTCTAGTCCCCACAACTATTTTTGTTCACAGGTTTTCATTTTTGTCTTCAGACCCGCTCATTGGTCAGATTTACCTAGTCCTGTTGTGATAAGGCATGCCTAATACCATGAAGTTTGCATCTAATGTAAACTGTATGTCATTCACCAATTACTGTTAACAGTTGGAATTTTCATTTGCTTAGTATCTTTTTTATCGGGTTTCAAACTTTCAACTGACAAAGTTAAACGTTGAAACCAACAAATTGCTGTCAGTTCTATTTGAAGTGTAATCTTATATTTATCACTCATTTGGTTGGTCCAAGAATGCCAAAGAAAGAAGACAGACTAAGTGAGAAATAACGAGGACGACCTATGTGCACCATTCATGCAGGGCTTTCTTGGTCAGTTCACTGGCCCTCCCAATTTGATCTTCCATTATCAGCATGACTCACCTGATCCATCACCTGTAACACCTTTGCTGAGGAAGGAAGTCAAAGTCCAAAGAGCGCCGGCTAGCCACAGAGTTGACTCCAATAGTAGATGTCAAGAAGGGGATAGGCAGTTAAGGTGCAGGACTTATTGCTAGCTACTAGGAAAGCAACTTGCACACTAGCTAGGGGAAAGACATGTCATGCAGAAAACAGGCACTAAGAAGAAAGAATTCCTTTGACACTTTAAATTTTTGTTCCCTATCCTCCTGCTATTTCAAAAATTCCCAAAAAACCTTCTTTTGATATTGAATACAAATCAAACTGCACCCAACCAACTCAACTCAAAAGGAGGGGATAACTCAGAATCGAAGACGAGACTGCAAAAGCACTGATCCAATCATTCAGAATCCAAGATCACCTATTACGAACAAATCGACTACATTCGGACTGAGGAAGTCAAGGTGCATAAAAGAATATGTAAATTGGGGGCAGCTGACAAAACAAGTTTTAGAACAAAACAGAAAGAAAAGCACCAAGAATGAAATCAGTACTTATCTTTTTCGACCCAAGGGGTCTATTTAGAATAGAGTGAAATGACAAAAAGGCTGAAAGACAACTCTCTCTCATTAATGTTACCAAGAAATGCAGAAATATAAAATCTACTTTCAAGGACTGCTACTCTATAACTCACTAATTTTTGCTATATCAGTAAAAATGCAAATTGTTGCTGTATGAGTAGGAATAGTGGCATCAAGGGTAATATGTTTGCCGGGAAAAGAAACCAGAAACAGGTTGAGTTGAATGTCTGTGACTTGTGTGGGATTGGCAATTAAAGAGATAATAAATAGAAATGGCTATCGCCATGAAAAGGATAATCAAAACACCAGGTTCAACTTTTTTTCCAGTGTAGTTATTCAGAAGCATAATCTACCTGTATGATTGTTTTTTGTGCATTTTTTAAATAATTTTGAACATGATATGATTTTCATTTGTTCAATATTTTGTGAACCCTCAAGGATTTGAAACAACTATATCTTTGAGGACCAAAGCTCAGGTTTTAGTTGAAGAACCAAGTAAAATAGCAAGCATCGTTTACAAGGTTGCTAAAATAAAATAAATTGCTCAATTGTTCAACTCTCGTTTTTGATCTATGTAGTCATAATTTGCTTAATATAAATGGACTCTTTTGTTTGGAAGGTAAGAATGATTCTTACCTGGGATTGTGATCATCCCATGTATTGTGTATAGAACAGTTTTATTTGAGGACCTTTCAAGTAAATAGAACACTTCTATTTTGGTACGAGGAAGCATTTAATATCATATGTTCTCATTTCATGGCTTTTCAGCCTCCTCTGTGGGAATGTTACCAGCAGCAACTAAAGGAGTGGGAATCAAGCATGAACAAAATGCCTATCCAGCCTGAAGGTTGCCAGGACAAAGCATCTTCTCAGAAGAAACCACCTATTTTTGCCTTCTGTTTGAGACCACGAGGCTTGGAAATACCAAACAAAGGTTCAAAGCAGAGGTCTCATAAGAAGCTTGTGTTCACTGGTCATCATAATGCTTTAATGAGAGATCAAGGTGGTTCCAATACATTTGGTACTTCTATTAAATTTTCCATTTCTTTTGGTTCTTTGGTTTCTTTATTGATAATGTCTTACTGCTTTTGTGGCAGCAGGGAGAAAAATCGATGGAGTTTCAGTTGGTGAGGTTGCTATCTCCAGCTATGAATCTTCTGATTCTTGTCATGGGCTTCAGTACCGATCTACCTTTTCACCAAGGGATACTGCAAGCACAGAATCTTTATATACTAATGATGGTTCAGAGAGATATCCAGAACCAAAGTTCTACAGAAATATTTCAAAAAAGATTGATGCGTTCCTATCCCCGAGGGATCCTCAAGAAACACCATTGCCATATAACCAAAGATCAAATAGAAATGGAATCAATAAACGGAGTTATGAATTTTGTGAATGGTCCAGCATAAAGCAATCTCAATGCACTGGATTTCAGAGACATCACACTGACATGGATGAGTTCAGGCTGCGTGATGCAACAACTGCAGCTCAGCATGCATTGAACATGGCTAGACTTAAAAGAGAGAAAGCACAGTGGTTGCTACACAAAGCGGATCTTGCGCTTCATAGAGCCACGGTTGCAATTATGACTGCAGAGGCAATAAAAGCATCTGAGAAGGATATTGTTGGTGATGGGTAATACGAGGAATCAGGGATATAATGGTCAGATATATGACAATTGATTTTTCTTGTGTTTTATCAGTTTGCTGGATAAAAGCTTCTTTGGAGATTGGTTTTGGCATATTCCTCTTCGAGGGCCTCTGATTAGTTAATGTTTGATGGATTCCAAGTGTTGTTGACATGGGAACCATGCAGAGACAGAGATGGGTTTTTTGAGAATTTTGTTCAGCTGCTTCAGTTCAACAGTAAGCTTTCAAATGTAGTCTTCTCTAAAGGGGATTTCTTATCCCTCGAGATAGTTGTAGTTTTTTGTGCTAATCATGTACAGAACTTTTCTTTGTTCTTTTTACCTGTATTTCTGCAAATGTCTAATGAAGCATTTCGTACCAAGTTCTTCAGTGCCTCACAGATTTACGTTGTTATTAGATTATTGGCAATCTGAGGAGTGTTGTGCAGTGATCATATCTACTTGTAATAAGTTAAATTATTTAGTATGAAAAATTACTTGGTTTTTTATTTTTATTTTTATTTTTTAAAAAATCAGATTTAAATTATGATATTTTTTTTAAAAAAGGGGGTGACTATTTGGTCCGGCCTTGCATGAGAGAAATTGGGAGGGATTGATCTAAGCTACTTAATCAATTGTTTTGAAATAATTTAAACCAATTGAACTTGAAACCAAGCTATAGTTACCCTTTGGTTCATGTTCTAAATTTAAAGGACCTTACTTGTTTTTATGGTGATAAATTTTTATAATTTTATTAAGATTAATTAATTTTATATTTATTCATTGATCGAGATGAGGCAAATAATAAATTATATATATATATATATATATATATATATATATAATATATATATATATATATATATATATATATATATTTCAAATATGATTTTAATCGTGTGTATGAGGTATATGTTGAGCAATTCAAATTAAAAATAATTGCAAAAATAGCTACGGGCTAATTATGCATCACATCCACCATTGGATTATCTCTTATATATATATATATATATATATATATATATATATATATATATATATATATTATAATACGTGTCTTTTTCATGAATGACTATAAATGAGTAAACGTCATATATGATAATATATATATAAAAAATTCATCTATCAAAGGTAAACATTTAATGTCGATACGTAATAGTTAAATGATTCTTTTATTTATTATTTGAAAAATATTATTTTATAATAATGAGTGAGGGATATTACTCCATCTATTAATATCATATGATATTAATTATTTTCATATGCTAAATGATAATTGTGATGTATCTCAAGGAGCAAAACCTCTCGGTTGTTTACAGAGTGCACTATTGATATTTAACCCATACCAATATAATTAAATAATAATAATGAGAATGTTACGTGCATGATAAATTTGTACGTTCGAATTATGCTGTTGTGGTTAAAGTTTGTATCGTCCTAAGATTACTCATTTGTTTTAGATAAAGCTTGACTATGGGAATTTATATTTTTGAAACTTAATTTAGGAGATACGTACTAAGAATCACCGTTGAAATAAAAATTTTTAATCTTAATTTGCAAAGTAATTTTGATATAGTGATAGATCGAAGAATCGAGTGGAAAAGACTTTTCTACGCTTTCTTCGTTTCTTATGACGAATTGGTCAGAACTTACACGTCTTGGGTATGATTCATGGTGAACTCTTGATTTCTGATTATATATGTTTTAGAGCCGTCTGTAAACAATGAAACTTGATTTGCAAGTTCGAGTACCGTCACCATCTAAAGCCACAGGCACCGTGGCTCATGTTGTGTGGTGATAACAATTCCACTGTCAAATTCTTCTTTATTATAAGATTCAATGCTCACAACCTATGATCCGTGAAAGGATTTATATCCGTTCTTGTTGACTGGCCACTTTGGATGGACTATGCAACATGCACCTTTTTTTGTTTTTAATCACGCATTTCGCTCTCGGAAACCTGGACACGAGTCCTATGATAGCAGAGATCAATAGAGAGAGAGAGAGAGAGAGAGAGAGAGAGAGAGAGGATGTCAAAAAGAAGTATCAATATTTTTTAATAAGGTAAATTGAATTTGAGACTAAATTCCAAATGGGAGATAAAATATAATCATCTCAATTTTTCTCCCAAATTAAAAAATCATAAATGCCACACACCACACTATCATTATTTTCTAAAATTTTATATTCTAATATAGAATGCTTATTATCATTTGGTATTTATTTTCTATTTTTAAATACCATGATAAGAAATATTTTATTTTATATTATATTAATATAAAATAAAATATGTAACAAATATCCTCAAATTAGTAAGGATTCTTTCTCATCTTCTTTATAAATCTCCTCCCATTTCATCGATGAAAAGGGAGGAACCAACAGAGGTCATCGTCTTTAAGAGATTGTAAGATTTCGATTACGACAAAAGAGTCAAGAAGAGCTTTTGTCGTAGGAGATTGTAGACAATATATTACAACGGAGGAGTCAACAACGGCCATTGCCTTTAGGATATTGTTAGTCTTTTATTTTTTCTTTAAGTTTAAGTTTTAATATAATTGATTGAGCTTTTAATTTTTAAATATTTCATAAAATTTATATTTATTAATTATTTTTTTCAAAAATGATGATTGATGTATAAAGATTTCGATATTGTTAATGTTAATTTTATTTATTTATTTTGACTTTTGTATCATATTTTAAAAAAATTGCAAACCATCTTTAATAAAAATCACATCTGCATGTAATAAATTAAATAATTTAGTATGAAAAATTATTTGGTTTTCTATTTTTTTAAAAATCAGATTTAAATTATGATATTTTGGAAAAGAGGTGACTATTTGGTTCGAGACAATCAAAGTTTTGCCTGATTTGAACCCAATCAAACCAGTTGGCTCGGATGTGTGCTCGGGTCATGCATGAGAGAAATTGTGATGGGTTGGATCAAAGTTATTTAATTAATTTTTTTAATCCAATTGGGATGGGTTGATTCGAGCTATTTAATCATTTTTTTAAAAAAATATAGACTAATTGATCTTGAAACCAACATAGTTCATATATATATATATATATATATATATATATATATATATATATATATATATATATATATAATGCATATCATAGATGAATGATTATATATGAATGAATGTCATCTTTGATAATATATCAGATTTTTATCCTCTATTAAAAGAAAATATATTTATATTGGTTCGATGATTATTTTCAAAAATTAGTGAATTATTAGACACGACGATGGTTAAATAATTCCTATTTTTTTATCTTAATTTGTGAAGCAGCTCTGATGTAACGAACGATAGATCGAAGAAACGGGTGGAAAAGACTTCTGTACGCTTTCTTCTTTTCTTATGGCAAATTGGTCAGAGCTCACGATAGACGTCTTGGGCATGATTCATGATGAACTCTCGATTTGTGATTACGTACGTTTCAAAGCCATTTGTAAACATTGGAACTTGGTCAGCAAGTTCGAGGACCATCGTCGTCTAAGGCCACAAGCCCCGTGGCTCATGTTGTCCGGTGATGACAATTCCACGGCCGGGTAATTCCACGGCCGGGTTCTTCTCTATTGTCGAGAAGAAAATTTATAAGATTCAATGCCCGCAACCTATGATCGGTAAAAGGATCTATGTCGGTTCTTGTCATGGTTGGGTGGCCACTTTGGATGGACGCTGCAACATGCACCTTTTGAATCCACTCACTGGGGCTCAAATCCCACTCCCTTCGGTGCTAACCTTACCCTTTATCAGAGACATTTATAATTTAAAAGGACAAATCACCAACTTCAATATGGAACAAGATCATAACCGGTACTCTTTATGGCTCAAGTTCATCCACAAGGTTGTCCTCTCTAAAGCTCCTGATGCAGACAATGACTTCACCATCATGATGATCTATAGCCATTGGTGTAAGCTAGCCTTTGCCCGAGCTGGGGATAAGGCTTGGACACCTATAAGCTCGCCTTATTGTTACTCCGACATAATTTATCACAACGCCAAATTCTACACTATCAATTTTCACGAGATGGTTGAGGTGTATGGGAGGCCGATGAACTTGCCTTTAAGCATATCATCTTCATCTCAGACTTATCTCCATATGTTTTGCTTAGGGGCATATATTACTTGGTTGAGTCACTAGATGGTAATTTGATGCTGGTACATAAGAACCAAAAAAAATGGGGCCCTACGGACAACCCTAAGAACATTATGTGTACGGTGTTTTCCCTAGATGAGCAGACTTATAAGTGGAAAATGGTGAAGAACTTACACGAGCAAACGTTGTTCATAGGCACAAATCAATCATTGTGCCTCTCTACTATAGACTTTCCAGAGTTGAAACAAAACTGTATCTACTATACTGATGATATATTGGACATCTGTGGATCTTATAAGTATACGAGACGTCATATCGGAATATTCTACTTGCAGGATGAGATGATACGACCAATAGATCATCTTGGATATCAGTATTGGCCGCCTCCTCTTTGGTTGACTCCAAGTTTGTCTTGAGTTGGTATCGTCCAAGTCTTGTTATATTTGTCATAATTTTTTTTTTTGTCTTGTGTGAGTAGGACATTGATTACTTGGCAAATAAGCAAAATGTACTTTGACTTATAAAGCTTCCAAAAATAATTAAAGGATGCTTTAATTTGAATTTTCTAAAATTATGTTCATAAATGTGGCATGATATTTCTTGCTTTTAGTTTTATTGGCATTAGAATGGTGTTATTTTGGTTTTTCTTTCCTTTCAAAATTTTGTATGAATTAATTATAGGTATTTTATGCAATTTAAATTGTTGTGGGTTCTATATAATTTATTCTGTCTAAACTAGTGTGTTTGGAATATATACTGACTTTTATTATATTTCGAATTATAAAATTATTATTATTATTTTAGGTCCTGATAAATAAGATCAATTTGATTCATGTATATCAAAATTATTTTTTTCTTCTCTTCTTGATTTGATCAATAAAAGAAATTATGATTTTCAAAAACTTGTATTTTACTCGAGGAGCCTTGACATAGTTAAAAAACAAGATTGATTTAGCAAACATTAATATCAATGGTGTATGCTAGTCTTATAATATGATGATAGAGGCTATGTGAGCTAGTTATATCGTATCTTTCGATTAATCAAGGCGAAACTACTTGAAAAACACATTAATATCGAAGTATATAATCAAATGGACAAGGAAGCAACAATTAGTCGAAATATAAATGACTATCCAAAATCAAGCGATACGTAAAACAATTATTGCCTATATCATGCCTACTAGTGTTGGGAGTTGATGAGTAAGTCAAATAAAAAAGGCTTCTTCAAATATCGGTCAGATGTATGACAATTGATTTTTCATGTGTTTTATTAGTTTACTGGATAAAAGCTACTTTGGAGATTGGTTTTGGCATATTCCTCGTTGAGGGCCTCTGATTAGTGAATGTTTGATGGATTCCAAGTGTTGCCATGGGAACCATGCAGAGACAGAAATGGGTTTTTTGAGAATTTTGTTCAGCTGCTTCAGTTCAACAGTAAGCTTTCAAATGTAGTCTTCTCTAAAGGGGATTTCTTATCCCTCGAGATAGTTGTAGTTTTTTGTGCTAATCATATACAGAACTTTTCTTTGTTCTTTTTACCTGTATTTCTGCAAATGTCTAATGAAGCATTTCGTACCAAGTTCTTCAGTGCCTCACAGATTTACGTTGTTATTAGATTATTGGCAATCTGAGGAGTGTTGTGCAGTGATCATATCTACTTGTAATAACTTAAATTATTTGGTATGAAAAATTATTTGGATTTTTATTTTAAAAAAATCTGATTTAAATTATGATATTTTTAGACTATTTGGTCCGGCCTTGCATGAGAGAAATTGGGAGGGATTGATCTAAGCTACTTAATTGATTGAGATGAGGTTAATAATAAAATATATATATTTCGAATATGATTTTAATAGCTACGGGCTATATATGTTGAGCAATCCAAGTTAAAAGAAATTGCAAAAATAGCTACGGGCTAATTATGGATCACGTCCACCGTAGGACTATCTCTTATATATATATATATATATATATATATTATGTATGTATATATGTATTATGCATATCTTTTTCATGTATACATTGATGAATGACTATAAATGAATAAACGTCATATATGATAATATACAAAAAAAATTTCCTCTATCAAAGGTAAATATTTAATATCAATATAATAATTATTTATGAGGATTAGTAAACTATTAGACGTAATAGTTAAATGATTCTTTCATTCACTATTCGAAGAAATTTGTCCTCTCATAATGTGAGGGATATTACTCCATCTTTTAATATCATGCGATATTAACTTTCTTCATATGCTAAATGATAATTGTCACGTATCTCAAGTATTTTAAGGAGTAAAGCTTGTCGATTGTTTGTACAGTACACTATTAATATCTAACCCATGCCAATATAATCAAACAATAAAAATGAGAATATTATGTGCATGATAATTTTGTATGTTGGAATTATGCTGTTGTGGTTAAAGTTTGTATTGTCCTAAGATTACTCATTTATTTTGGATAAAGTTTGATTACGGAGATTTATGTTTTTGAAACTTAATTTAGGAGATATGTACTAAGAATCACTGTTGAAATAAGTTTTTTTGATCTTAATTTGTAAAACAACTTTGATATAGTGATAGATCAAAGAATCGGGTGGAAAAGACTTTTCTACGTTTTCCTCATTTCTTATGGCAAATTGGTCAGAACTGACGATAGACACAGGTTCGAGTACCGTCACCCTCTAAGGCTATAAGCCCTGTGGCTCATGTTGTTTGGTGACAACAATTCCACTGTCAAATTCGTCTCTATTATCGAGAAGAAGATTATAAGATTCAATGCCCACAACCTATGATTCGTGAAAGGATTTATATCGGTTCTTGTCATGATTGGTTGGCCACTTTGGATGGACTATTCAATGTGCATTTTTTCTTTTTTAAATCGTGCATTTCGCTCTAGAAATCCTAGGCACGAGTCCTACAATATGATAACAGAGATTACGTGAGCTAGTTATAGTTTATCTTTCGATTAACTAAGGTGAAATAAACTATTTGAATAATATAAAAATATAGATAAGGAAGTAACAATGAGTCCAAATTTAAATGACTATCCAAAATCAAATGGCAGTTAGAATAAAAGCATAATAAGAGCGACCTATGGTGGTAGGTCTTGAATGAGTTTTGTGCTATCGCTAGTTGTGCTAAATTCTTGTCTGCATCATGCTTCAAACATAGTGATTGATGCTAAATTCTTGGTTGGAGATTGGACAATAGAATCATTGAAAAGTCGATTTTGGCAAGGTGGAGGCTGATTTGGTGCAGCATTATTATTGACAAAAGAGGTGCCAGAGATGTCAAAGGTTGAGCAAAGGAGCTTAAACCCTTAGTGTAGAGCATATGCTAGCATTAAAAATGGTCTTCGATAATCACACTTGTTGAAGTTGAATTGGCTTAACTCGTTTTTCAAATGTTATCATGTTTGAAGATTCAGAAGCCTATTGAAAATACTCCTTCGCATGTTTTTTTATCCATATATGTTAAGCAATCCAAAATTAAATCGACAACCTTCTTATGATTATAATAGCCTATACTAAAAAGTTGAGCAGGTAAGCGCCAAGGGAGGACTCTCTTAAACAACTATTACTATATGCAATTCACTAAAAGTTCTTTACGAACTTTCGCATCGTAAAGTTCATAGATGATATCTTCTATAACTTTTTGCACGTCGGATGTTTCCACCGCAAGAAAAATTTCATCCAAGCATATGGCTTCTTGTCGACATCAAGTTCCCATACTTGGTTGGTCCCATCTCCACACCACAAGGAGGGCGACCAAGAAGAACATTAACAACTAGCAACATCATATAGAGCATGAAACCACTTGAGAGGGAGAGAGAGAGAGAGAGAGAGAGAGAGAGAGATCTCAATTTTTCTCCCAAATTAAAAAATCATAAATGGTACACACCACATTATCATTATTTTCTAAATTTTTATATTCTAATATAGAATGTTTTTTATCATTTGGTATTCATTTCCTATTTTTAAATATCATGATAAGAAATAATTTATTTTATTTTATATTAATATAAAATAAAATATGGAATAAATATCCTCAAACTAGTAAGGATTCTTTCTCATCTTCTATATAAATAATTCTCCCATTTGATTGATGAAAAGGGAAGAACCAACGGAGGTCATCACTTTTAAGAGATTGTAGGATTTCAATTACGACAAAAAGTGTCAAGAAAAGCTATTGCCTTTAGGAGATTATAGACAATATATTGCAATAGAGATTATAGGTCATTGCCTCTATGATATTGTTAGTTTTTCTTTAAGTTTAAGTTTTAATATAATTGATCGAGCTTTTAATTTTTTAAATATTTCATAAATTTTATATTGATTAATTTTTTTTTTCAAAAATGATGATTGATGTATATAGATTTCAATATTGTTAATGCTAATTTTATTTATTTTGACTTTCATATCATATTTTTAAAAAATTGTAAACCATCTTTAATAAAAATCATATCTTCATGTAATAAATTAAATAATTTAGAATGAAAATTTATTTGGTTTTTTATTTTTTTTAAAAAAATCAGATTTAAATTATGATATTTTGGAAAAAGGGTGACTATTTGGTCCGAGACAATCAAAGTCTTGCCTGATTTGAACCCAATCAAATCAGTTGGCTCGGATGTGTGCTCGGGCCATGCATGAGAGAAATTGTGATGGGTTGGATCCAAACTATTTAATTAATTTTTTTAATCCAATTGGGATGGGTTGATTCAAGCTATTTAATCAATGTTTTGTAAACTATAGACCAATTAATCTTGAAACCAACATAGTTCCTATATATATATATATAATGCATATCATAGATGAATGATTATAAATGAATGAATGTCATCTTTGATAATATATCAGATTTTTGTCCTCTATTAAAAGTAAATATATTTATATTGATTCGATGATTGTTTTCAACTATTAGACACGACGATGGTTAAATAATTCCTTCATTCATTATTTGAAGAAATTTATCCATAAGTAAAAGATATCACTCCATCTTATAATGCCATACGATATTGATTCTCTTCATTTGCTAAATAGTAGATGTGACCTATCTCAGGGAGTAAAGCCTCTCGAATGCTTGAGGAGTGTACTATTGATGTAAAATCTATGCCAATATAAACAAATAATGATAATGAGAATGTTATGTGCATGATAACTTTGTATGTTTGAACTATGCTGTTGTGGTTAACGTTTGTATTGTCCTAAGATTACTCCTTTATTTTAGATAAAGTTTGATTATGGAGATTTATATTTTTGAAACTTAATTTAGGAGATTCGTACTGAGAATCACTATTGAAATATATTTTTTTATCTTAATTTGTGAAGCAGCTCTGATATATAGCAATAGATCGTGGAAAAGACTTCTGTACGTTTTCTCCTTTTCTCATGGCAAATTGGTCAGAGCTCACGATAGACATCTTGGGCATGATTCATGGTGAACTCTCGATTTGTGATTACGTACGTTTTAGAGCCGTTTGTAAACATTGGAACTTGGTCAGCAAGTTCGAGGACCATCGTCGTCTAAGGCCACAAGCCCCGTGGCTCATGTTATCCGGTGATGACAATTCCACGGCCAAGTTCTTCTCTATCGTCGAGAAGAAAATTTATAAGATTCGATGCCCGCAACCTATGATCGGTAAAAGGATCTATGTCGGTTCTTGTCATGGTTGGGTGGCCACTTTGGATGGACGCTGCAACATGCACCTTTTGAATCCACTCACTGGGGCTCAAATCCCACTCCCTTCGGTGCTAACCTTACCCTTTATTAGACACATTTATAATTTAGAAGGACAAATTACCAACTTCAATGTGGAACAAGATCATAACCAGTACTCTTTATGGCTCAAGTTCATCCGCAAGGTCGTCCTCTCTAAAGCTCCTGATGCAGACAATGACTTCACCATCATGATGATCTATAGCCATTGGTGTAAGCTTGCCTTTGCCCGAGCTGGGGATAAGGCTTGGACACCTATAAGCTCGCCTTATCATTACTCCGACATAATTTATCGCAACTCCAAATTCTACACTATCAATTATCGCCAGATGGTTGAGGTATGGGAGGCCGATGAACTTGTCTTCAGCATCGTCAACTTAGACTTGTCTCCGGATGTTTTGCTTAGGGGTGTATGTTATTTGGTTGAGTCCCTAGACGGTAATTTGATGTTGGTACAGAAGGAACAAAAGAAGTGGGGTCCTACGAGCAACCCTAAGAATATTATGTGTACGGTGTTTTTCCTACATGAGGAGACTTATAAGTGGAAAAGGGTGAAGAACTTACACGAGCAAACGTTGTTCATAGGCACAAATCAATCATTGTGTCTCTCTACTATAGACTTTCCAGAGTTGAAACAAAATTGTATCTACTATACTGATGATATGTTGGACATCTGTGGATCTTATAGGTATACCAAACGTCATATCGGAATATTCTACTTGGAGGATGAGATGACACGACCAATAGATCATCTTGGATATCACTATTGGCCGCCTCCTCTTTGGTTGACTCCAAGTCTGTCTTGAGTTGATATCGTCCAAGTCTTGTTATATTTGTCATAATTTTTTTTGTCTTGTGTGAGTTGGACATTGATTACTTGGCAAATAAGCAAAATGTACTTAGCACAAAGCAACTTATAAAGCTTCCAAAAATAATTAAAGGATGCTTTAATTTGAATTTTCTAAAATTATGTTCATATATGTGGCATGATAGATATTTCTTGCTTTTAGTTTTATTGGCATTAGAATGGTGTTATGTTGGTTTTTCTTTCCTTTCAAAATTTTGTATGAATTAATCATAGGTAGTTTATGCAATTTAAATTGTTGTGGGTTCTATATAATTTATTTTGTCTAAACTAGTGTGTTTGGAATATATACTAACTTTTATTATATTTTGAATTATAAAATCATTATCATTATTTTAAATCCCGATAACTATGATCAATTTGATTCATTTGTATCAAAATTATTCCTTTTCTTTTCTTCTTGATTTGATCAATAAAGGAATGATGATTTTAAAAAAAAATCCTAGAGCTCAGCATTTTGCGCCTTGACATAGATAGTTAAAAAACAAGGTTATTATAGCAAACATTAATATCAATAATGTATGCAAAGAGTAGATTTGACACGAATCCTATAATATAATGGCAAAGGCCATGTGAGCTAGTTATAGCTTATCTTTCGATTAATCAAGGCGAAACTACTTGAAGAACATACTAATATCGAAATATATAATCAAATGGATAAAGAGGCAACAACGAGTTGACTATCCAAAATCAAGTGACAGGTAAAACAAAAACATAGCAAGAGTGACATGTTATTGCTAGTTGTGCTACCAGAATAAGGAAGAATGATTGTCTACATCATGCCTTCAAGTGTTTGGAGTTGATGAGTAAGTCAAATAAAAGGCTTCTTCAAATATGATGATCGGTGCTATATTCCTGGATGGTTATTCGACATGCCGTGTTCTACAACATGATCGATCATGCCGTGTTCTAGAGCCAATATGCTAGCGTGATAAATGATCCTCAATCGCACTAGTTTTTCTAATGCTATCACGTTTGAAACTAAAAAGCCTCTTGAAAGTGCTCCTCCGCATCCGCTCTACTTGAGAGCAAACTCCTCCAAGGATGCTATGCAAGACCCTTAAATAGCTGGGGATCATTCCATGGCAGTAACAAAGTCAATTAGTTGATCAATGCCTCTTTGCATACTCAAACTGAACTGCATTAATATTGCACTATCACTATAACATAGTAACAATGTAGTGTAAAGATAAGACCCACGATAACCATGTATACATTTTTGACAAACAGCAAATAAGACCACCTTCCCTTCATATAGACAAATGAGCTGCTCAAAAGTACCTACCGGTGCATCGGTATCCCCCATGCACATCGAAGTGCCACAATCGCTGCTAGTCCCCAACCTAACCGATCGGGACCGTTTCCAAAACTGAATTGACAACCAACTTATGATTATGTGCCATGGGAGGACACTCTTAGACAACTATTACTATGCAAATTCACTAAAAGTTGTGAGATTTAGCATACCCAACTGGCCGTTTCATGCTGCTCCAACAAACTGACAATGGTTTGAAACTGAGATTATCACGTCATAATATCAAGAGGCGCTTCACGCTGCAGGTTCACCCCCTGATTTGTCAGTGTCCATCGGCTCGGAATCTGTTGTAGGTGGTGTCGGACTGCTTCCATCGGTCGCTTGCTGCAGCTCAGCGGTTTGAGGTTGAGCTGGTGGTGTCTCAGTTGGAGAAGGCTGTGGCTTGGCTGGAGGTGGCCTCAGCTTTGTCATTATTGGCTTGCAAAACCTACTCACACATGCTCTCACAATTAATTTTCATGGAAATCTCAGGCTCTAATGCATAGAATACATTTCATATGTTGCTCAGCTCCAAACGAGGATTAGCGATTTTGGATAAATAAAACATCATACAAGAACGTGTAAATGATTACAGCATGACATGGAACTGCTCTTACATTCTCAACCAACAATTAATAGTCCTACAGAACTAAAGAAAACTAGCAAAAGGATTACGAAGCATACCCGACGAGTAGCATCTATCCTTCAAAGTACAACTAGTGAACCACTCTAGATTTCATAGAGTCTCTGTATGAAAACAGATGAACAGTCCTACAAATATACTTTTCACTTCCTAGAGGTAAATCACAGATGGTACAGTCAAGTCGAACATATTCAAGACATCTATAACTGAACTTACCTGTCTATTGTCTCAGCTTTTCTCTTTAGATCTCGAGAAAGAAGAACTGGATTGGCATATTTAGGTAAAGCATCCTGCTGCTGTTTCTTCTCCCATAACCATGCTTTCTGCTTCTCCACATTCATTTATTACCTGTTCAACAAATCAACAAACCAAGTATATTACCACAGTTTTTATCATCACTGTTAGACTATAGACCTCTATGCAGATACAAGATTGAGAAAAAGAGGTGATCTCAAATCTTCACTTAGAAGCAGGTTTAGTTTACCACATCACCATATAATAGAAATTCTAAAGCTGCCCATATCCGCTAGACAGCAAGCAAAAGGGATGTCTCCTCTTGAAATTAACTAACACAGGCTTATAAAAAGGATAACACATAGAATTTATAATTTCAACCAGAGATCCCAGGTTCTAGCATATATTACGACCATCTGCTTCTAAATATTTTCCTATCTATGACTGAAGGCAGGTTACTGCAGGAGCTCACTTGACAAAAGGAATGCTCTCAGAAAACAAAACCTGTTCAGGTGCAAAAGCAAGCATACTTTTTGACATCACCTTCTGCTTTTCAGCTAAATCAATTTGATCAAATTAGGGATCGTTGGACAAAACCGCTTCTCTGAAACTATTAATACAATAAGCCAGTTGCTCAATCGCAGGACCTCTCTCTGTCCATTCCTTGTAACGCTCTTCGACCGGATCACCTGTCTGAAATTAGACAAGCCAACCTCAGATGCATCGAACAGACATTTTTAAGCAGTCTACTAGGCCTAAGGTATACCTTTTTGAGCTCCTCAAGCTTAGCAACATAAACACCCTCTGTTGCATCCTCTCCATCTTCACACAACCAATCCTCAACTTCCTGAAGCTTCATGATAAGGGCTTCCTTCTCTGTTGGTGTTACAAAATCCTGATATTTGTCATATAGCTGCATATAAAGGATCTAGTGTTAGCTGAATTAAACAGGCTAAACCACATATGATGTAGTGGAAGGATGGATAAGATGCACCATACCTTGTTTCGCATATTGTACACATATGCCTCCACGGCATTTTTCTTGTACTTGGTTTCTTCCATCACCGTGTCTTGGAGACCATTTCAAACTCTTTCTTGACTGCTTTTTGCAATTCTTCAGCCACCATCCCACCATAAACCAACTCAGTCATAGGCACAATGGTTTTCCTGCCTTTCTTTTCCGAAACTTCAACCTGCACAGTAAATAAGTTCCAATCAAAGAGTCAAGTTATAAAAGGCTATGTATCATGGAATTCTTTTCACACATCATGAATTCAATGATAAACAAAATGTTATCACCATCCGACGTATACTATTCTGACATTCAGAAGATGTAAGTGCTAGGCCAAAGCATAACAAAGTTGTGAATCTGTATAGTGACAAAATAGATCATCTTACTATCTCCATAAAAGAAAATTCTCGTGCTCTGCCAACGACAATCAAAACTGTGATATGAGGTGACAAAACCCAATGAGAAAAAATGCCCCAAGAAAGGAGACAGTCAACACTGATGGCAAACTCTATAAGATAGTGGATGAGTTATATCAAAATTCTACCCATCAGCATCCACCGTTGTATTGAGAATAGTGGTTCACTCAACCTTAGGTTAGTTAAGCCACAGACAATCAAAAAGTGTCTAAAGCCAACCTAGTAGTTATTGTTAGTAGCACATTTCATAGGGTTGAAATTTTATATAGTACAAGGCCATAAAAAGTTCAAGTTTTTGAAAACTCCAAACATCAATAAGAAACAGCAAGAAGATGTTTCACAATTGTTTGTGTTTATGTAACTACTTTGCACTAGCATCATATGATGAGACATTGCTAAGCAAGCTAAGCAGAAAACACATGCATTTTCTCACTACTATCAGTTTAAAAGTCAATACAAAATCAAAATGAAATGATGGACAATAATTCTATGGCTGACTAAGATATACCAAGCACCAATTAGTAAGAGAACTTCAGATTAAGTGTTATAACTTATAACATCTCATAGAAACTTCAGAACTACCCTGGTTGAACACATTAAATCTTAAGAAAAAAAGATAAGAGAAAATCCAATCATCATAAAAAAGAAGAAATAACTATAAGCATCAGATCATAGATTGGATGAATTGCAACAATAATTACTTATACAACTCCAGAAAAGATAGCGGAACTAAAATTAGAAAGCAGGTCATGGGTCATATATAATACAAAGAGACAGTAAAAACCAGAAACAAGGAATTACCACTACTTAGAAGAAACAACAGAAGATGATATAAGAATTTTGATCAAATTATCAGACGATAGTGTCACCATGCTAACAAGACCAAAATTGATGATTTACAAACCTTGGAATCTGTATCCATCTGAACAGGCCTTTCCCCGGCCTCTGGTGCCCCATTCTCGACCCCACCACTAGAATTGTCAGTGGTTCCATTAGCTTCCTGCATGTCTACATCATTTTCAGTTTTTGAGGAAGCATTTGTTGCTTCCATAGATTACTTTGTCAGCTCTGCCATGTCCGATATTGCAACTTCAACTTCCTCTTCTTCCAACATCTGCCAAAAGTAGGATATATTTTACTTTTGAGGTGTCTAGGATTCAAGACTAAGGACCACTAACTAGAAAGAGATACTACTTATGACTTACAGTGGCTGGCTCAATAGAAACAATTCCATGGAGATTCAACCAAACTTTTACTTTCAACTTAGCACGCTCGTCTTTGCTGGTCTGGAAAGGACCAATCTGTACAACAAGATATATCGCTGTCAAGAAGAACAAGAATGATATGGTGGGATGTTTTTGTATATGCTACTTACTGTGTATGTGCTAATTTTTGCTGGAACTTGCATATCACCCACGTCAGCATACACAACATCAACTATGAAAGTACTAGATCTATAAAATGCAAGAGCTTTGACACTTGGGATTGGATTCCCTTTCGGAAAAACAACTGAAATCTGCTGGTTTTCTGAACAAATGGTCCGAGAATCAGGGGCAGATCCTTTCCATGACACCGCTATTGAAAAAGGGAAACTCTCATGAACCTTTCACCATAGAAAAAATTGTGTCAAAGATAAGAAACCACAGGTCCAAGTATGTCCACATATATATAATAATATCCATAAACAAGACAAGGATCACATAATTAAATGAATGAACTGATAAAACAGGCAACAGCAGTAAATAAGATGTAAAATAACACTTATTGTATGACAAGAACAAGACAGATAGCAATCATCAAGTCATATTAGTTGAGTATTGGAATTAACAACAAAAGTTACATGAACAGGCGAGCTGTTTGTTACATTAAGCCTCATCCTGAATCTTAAACATAAACAACAAATTCGTCTCTATATTCTATTTCTTGCACTGTATAATAATTTACTCAAGAGAACTATTTGAGAAACATTAATGGCAATCAAAGACAGAAAATGGAAAAGAAACACTATTAAGTACAAAAGTTAAGACAACGAAACAGTGCATAACACTTTAAATCTCGACAACATAAACAGCATAGTTGCAGAGAGCCTTGTTAAGAGTGCAATGTATATCATACATCAAACAAGAGATTCAAACACCTCACCAGAAAGTGACAGGGGTAGACCAACAAACAACATCAAGTCACAAAAATCTCAAGAGAATAACTACATGTCTACCATGACCTTTCTGCAATGTATGGACCATTCAATTTTTCCTATACATAGTGTATTTAATGTTTGGCGAGTGTGAAATTAATGTTGATTCATGTGTTATTGTATTTGCTTCGATCTTGGCAACACCAATTTGTTCCCATCTATTATCCCTTTGTTGTGAAGCTGCAGGTTGTAGTTATACGCCCATCTGCTGCCATATTCATGTTCAATTTACTTAATTCTCCCTTTCAACAGCAAGATGTTTCTTATAATGCATTAAATGTCGCACATTATCTAGCAGTAGACTCGGACTTCTACTTGGAGCCCGACACTCTCTCTGCGGTGGACGAGATCGACCTGCTGACCATAGGGCCACTGATCCCCACCTGGCCATTCGCTACCAGCACTAACCTAAAAGAGTCCGATCCAAGCACCGGCAAGCCGGACGAGAAGAGGTACGTGGAGTGGCTGGACTCGAAGCCGGAGCGGTCGGTAGTGTACGTCTCCTTCGGAAGCTTGCACCGCTTCACGAAGCGGGAGCTGGTGGAACTCTCAGCGGGCCTGGCGCAGAACAGGCGGCCATACCTGTTGGTGGTACGGCGAGACAACAGGTAGGAAGCGGGAGTGGAGCTGGAGGGAGGAGGGGAACAAGGTCTGGTGGTCGAGTGGTGCTCGCAGGTGAAAGTGCTGTCCCATACCGCGGTGGGCTACGTCGTGACCCACTGCGGGTGGAACTCGATGCTGGAAAGCCTATCATGCGGCGTTCCGATGGTGGGCGCCCCGCGGCTGTCGGACCAGGCGACGAACGCGAGGACGGCGGAGGTCACCTGGGGGATGGGGGTGACTGCCGAGCTCCGTGAGGACGGGTGATCGGGGCGACGGGGTGAGGAGGAAGGCGGCAGAATGGAAGGAGAGAGGGTCGTCGGATAGGAATCTAAGGGCATTCCTGGAGGAGATTGGAGAAGGATCATGAACAATATTCTATCGCGACGACGATAAGGTTATATGAAGAAAGACGGCGAGTTCTTTCGTTTGTCAATTTGTTGGAAGGCGTATATAATCATTAAGTCAAAAGGATTACTCGGAAAAAATAAGATATATATTAGTGTTCATCACAACATCTTTAAATAGTCTATAATTTCTTCCTTGACATGTTAGGCGACTACGATCCCAGATTATAAATTTATCGATTGGCAGACAGGTAACCGGAGGACCCGAGAAAGCAGCACAGCCGCAGAAGGACCCCAGGTTTAAAACGAATCAATGCACGGGTAGCAATATGTACCGAGTTAAAGGGTGGGAACGAATTATGTCCTGTAAGGATCTGGCCGATCCATAGACGGCTCGGCTTTCGCTGTCCGACCCGAGAACAGGGTCCAGCTAAGATTAAACCTTGGGGTGCATCAGCGAGCTGGCAGGCGCTCATCTTTGAGACCTCAACCTCGCTGGCTGGTGGGCCCCAGTCGCAAGGTAACTTGGTGAAAGCTGATCCCTGCCGGGGACCGTACAGATGAGCTGCACCCGTCGTCCACCGTCAAGATCGGGGAGCTGTTTCCCATGATGGTAACTTGACCATGCGGGGAAATGAAATGGTTTTGGAAACGACATACGGTACGACCTAATCTCCTGCGGCCTCTTGTCCCTGTTCCTCTCCTCTTACTCTTTGATGTAGGCCACGTTAGGATATCGCAATCGTTGATTAATTCGTGACCAAGCAAGGCGGTTCGTAAAATCGAAGAGAAAAAAGAATCTCTTTTTTCATCTTCCCCCCCCCCCTCTCTCTCTCTCTCTCTCTCTCTCTCTCTCTTCATCTTCCCAGACTTCAAATTCCAGATTTTTCAGCAATTCCATCTAGTTCTTCGCCGAGTCGCTGCATTCATCGTCGTCTCGATTCCCCTCCCGAATCCCCATTGGAAGCCGAAGTCAGTACGATCTTCCCCTCTTTTCGTTGTTAGATCTCTCTCTTCGTGATATGTATGCTGTAGATCTTGGAAACCGGTAATTCAAGTCTTAGATGGCTGTGAGATCCGGATGTTCTTCTTGTGTTGTATTGGCTTAAGCTTCTGTTTCAAGGTTCTCCATTTTGGTCCCTAGTTTATCATTTTAGGTTTTTTTTCTCATTTAAATGTAGATTTCGAACAAAGTCTCTCGGATCAGGGGAAGATAGTTCGAAGGGCAATGGCGAACCGGGTGAAAGAAGATGAGAAGAATGAGAAGATAATTCGAGGGCTTCTGAAGCTTCCTGCCAACCGAAGATGCATCAATTGCAACAATCTCGTGAGATTCTTCTCTTTTGTTAATCTCGGTAGTAAGGAGAAGAGACAGCATATACATGCCATGATTGATTCTCCAATTACAGGACAAACTGATTTTATACTAACCTAGATTTATATTTGGTTTCTGAACATAAAATGATTTATTAACGGTGATGTGTTAGCAACCTGATGGTGCAAAATATTTCTGTATTAATTAGCACAGTGTTATGTGTATATCATATATGAAATTGTTCAGTTCTAGATAACATCAAGTTTTAACTCAGCAGACTATTCATAAGCTGTTGTACTTCACACTGGAAGTTAATTTAAAAAAGTTTGCAGCAATGATTATTTTTCATTAGTTTCTATTAACTCTAATTTTTTTAGATGGGACAAATCATAGTCAAAATGACTTTTCTTTTCACTGCCACTGCAATGATAAATGAAAATACAGAGATTGTATAGTTACATAGTCAATGATTTGAATTGTATAGATCAATTGTTTTGGACAAATGCAAAATAATGCAGAATAACAAGTAATCCACATTGAAACTGGGACTATATGATGAAATGTAAAAGGTAAAATAATTACTTCTCAAGAATAGGCAAAATCAAAGGAGTATGAGACTTGGAAAAAATAATATAAAATATATTCCGTGGATGGTGTAACAGTTGTCTCATGGGAAGTTAGTGGTTTGATGAATTCTAAAAAGTGAAGGGACATCCTATGATGTTTATGTTAGTGAGTCTAGGGATGGTGTAACAAATATATTCCTTGGATGGTGTAACAAATTGGCTATTGGGAGGGTTCTCACGACAGCAAACTGGGAGTCTTGATAAATCAAACAAAGGAGCATTTATTTATTTTTTGTCTTGTTAAAGAGTCTTGTAGTTTGCTTCTGATTACGTATAATTATAATCAACCTGTTAATTGATGTTGACCTTATCAGGGAGCTTTATGCGAAATTAGATTGTGGCAAGCCCTTTCTAGCATGGTCAGTATTATATGCCACATCATGCCAACACAGCTATTAATGACTGCATTGGTGGGAGCGAAACATGGTAAAACATTTCTAGTTAATTCATTAATGTAGAAAAAAGGGGGACTTTGTTCAGGTGTTTCACAATGGTCTTAAAGCTAAATTGACAAGTGTGCTAACCATTAACTTAAAAATAAGAAATTAAATTTTGTTGTGTTTAACAGTGAGAACAATAAAACCAAAATGGTCACTGTTTGCCTGTCAATTGTGATGATATGTTGGTTGCTATTTGTGAGAGATAGTGGTGCTCTTGAGAAAGAAGGGGAATTGGCACATTATGTCATGAGGAAAACCTTCAATGGACAACTTGTCATATTCTTGGCAGCTTATGTCAGCCAAAAACTTCACTGAAGGCATTTCCTGGACCATACAAGTGGTGGTTGGTTGGTTCCACCTCGTGTTGATAGATAGGGGCATAAGAGCTAAGTGGGAGCATGGAAGACCATAGGAAAATGAGAGGAGGCCTTATTTAAAATAAGAATAAGAAGAACAGGAAATTATAGGTGCAAGAACTGAAACTGTCAAATTTGGTTTGGTAGTTGGTATGCTGCCCAAACTCAAATTGTATCAGCTAGTATACCTGAAACAAGTAATGCTGTCTGATACACTCCTTGTACTGCATAATTAGGCATCTAGTTTGGTATATATTATGTATTACATCTGGTACATGCTGAAACTCTTATCTTCTGCTAATTACCTAGAATTAGCTCCAAGCTATTACTTTTGTTAAATTTCTGGTTAGGTTACATTTAATGAAATTCACATGCACATCTTGACAGGGGCCGCAATATGTATGCACAAATTTCTGGACCTTCATCTGTACAAACTGTAGTGGAATACAGTAAGTATCACTCTCTGTCCGCATAATGTTGTTCCCTATTTCTAATGCTACCTTGTTATGACAATTTTCTTTTTCCAGCCGAGAGTTCACCCACCGTGTTAAGTCCATATCTATGGCTAAATTTACTTCTCAAGAAGTTACTGCACTTCAAGAAGGGGGAAATGAGGTACTCTAAGTCTACATCCATTTCATTTTATATCTTGTATTAATTTTTAGCTACTCTTTTCAAGGGTGCTTTCGTGTGTTTCTTATAGCGTGCCAGAGAAATATACTTTAAGGACTGGGACCCACAACGTCATTCATTTCCTGATAGCAGGTGGCTGCTAATTCTCTATTTTGGTTTCCTTCAGTATCTTTTGATAGAGAGTAAATTTGATCTCCTTTCTCTTTCTTTTGAGTTCCAGTAATATCGACAGACTCAGAGATTTCATTAAGTATGTTTATGTGGATCGGAGATACTCTGGGGGAAGACATGGAGACAGGCCACAGATGTTGAAGGTGGTAACAGACTGAGGAATTGTTTGTTTGGAAAGTTGTGCATCTGTGTATGATAGACTGTGATAATATAAGCCCTTCCTAGTGTTCCATCTCATCATCGTTTCTTGTGTTTTGTGAGTCTTACAGGGTGATAAGGACATTTATAATGAAAACCGCAGGGCAGAACCATATAGAGGTGGTTCAAGAAGCCCACCATATGAAGATCGTTATAGTCCTAGTTATGGTGGTAGAAATGATGATCGTAGTTTCAGATATAACTATGGAGAAAGAAGTCCTGCATATAATCAAGGTGATTACAAGAGAAGTCCGGCTCGTTTTGAGGTGCTAGATGACAGACAGAGAGATGACAAGTTTGGAAATGGAAGCCAAAACAGAAAGACTGAAGACCGTAGGCTCCCAGATGCTCCAAAACCAGAGGGGAGATCACCAGATCATCAGAAAGATTTCAATAAGATGAGTCCCCCAATGGTGCGCCCTGTGAGAGATATTTTGGGTGATAACGCACCACAACTTCAAGTTGGTGGTGCTGCTAAAACAAATGGGATCAGGGGCCCTGATGATTCTGCAAAGATAAAGGTGAGTTATATTGTGATCTATGAGGTTGATAACTACTTGTGTATGTAGCTGGTGTGACATGGATTTTATTTCATGCAAGTCATGTTAGACATTATGCTAGTAATTAAGGATATATCCAACAAGTTTACCTATCATATGCTTGTTGCACATCTTCATTTTGGTCTACTTCCTGCCTGGTGGATTTATTTACTCATCAAAGACTTGAGATTTTGTCCTTTTATTACCAGCAAAAGCTGCTACAAAATGTTAATTTGTTGATGTTTCTTTTCTGTTTAAGTAAACAAAGCTGTAGAAAAGGATCATGGCCATTGTTAGGAAATGGTACAAGTACATCTATTATTTTCCTGATATCTTGTCGGTACTGATGATAGAGAAACATTATCTCTATATAATGATCAGGGAGATGTCCAACCATGGCTTGACAGTCCAGGACTTGTAATCAATATAGGTTAACACAAACATATCCAAGGATTAATAGTTTTGGGTACTGAACCTGAGCCGATCCATGACCAGCAGTAAGCAATAGCAATGGACATGCCACCAGGCGGCAATGCTAGGTGCAACGAAACCTTTTTTGGCATCAGCTGGGTGAGAAACCGGGACTCAGTGTCAGCTGCGGGAGAAACATATTTTAAAAACCCTAAACCCATAATGCAAAAAGATGTGCCAGATTGCCTGAAAAGGGACAGTCTGCATCTCAATTCACATACATGTCTGGTAAATACCGATCAGCACAAATCAGTCTGATGAAACGATGAACCATAAACACAACCTTGTCATCTTGGTGAGATAGGTCAAGACTTTTTAAATGGTCTAAGAAAATACTTATTAAATATAATAAAAGAACCAATAGAGCACTGCATCTTTTATTATTTTAATCATAATTACGAAAATATGAAACTTGAACAATCAATAAATTTGATTGCTGCTATTAAGTCTGTAACATGTGTTATACTTTACATGAATCACAAAGGATGCGTTTGATATTAGCATAAGCAATAAAAGATCACTTTTCTGATGAATTTCAAGGGGAGATGGTCGTGTGGATAGTATGAGATTTGTTTTGAATTGACAGTATTCTAAGATGTAATTCGTTAGGCTTATATGTGTTAAAGTAAAAGGACCAACAAATGCAGCAGAAGGCCAAAAGGCTTCTGTTGATACAATGGGCTCTGTAATGTAGTTCATGCAGTGGCATATGTTAGCTAAATATGCTAAAAATTTTCTTTATTGCCTCATGTAAGGCCTGCACAGCATCGTTATACTATATGGCTAACTATGTATGTATAGGACCATATATTTAATTACATTATAGCCATTCACTTCTTTTTTTATGTAAGTGCTGTCACATTAATTTCAGTCTATAATAGCCAGATAAATATGATCAAAAAATTTTCTTTATTACATGATGTAAGGCCCATAGATCATCATTATACTGTATGGCTACATATGTAAACAAATAAACTATACGTAATCACATTATAGCCATTCACTTCTTTTGTGATGAAAATGCTGTTGCATTAATTTGAGTCCCTGATAGCCATGAAATTGGCTTTTACATTTACAGGCAAAGATCTTCATTGCTACATATAAATTATATGGATTTGTTTTAATGTGCTTTCATTGAGAATATTAGTTTGTTACTAGTCACAAACAGATTGGTGAACTAATGAGTTACTATTGGAACAAAAATCTTGATTGATACATATGAACCATTATATTTTTGTATCAATCTTTGTGTTCCTAGCCATAACAGATTTGTTAATTAAGTAGCACTGTTGGAACTATTGGAACACCTATGGATGGGCTGCTCATTCTTCATCAACTTCATATATTGCAGAGTACCTTATCTTCAAACAGCACAGATTCTACTGATGCAAATTCGGCACAGTTGAAAGGGTCGTTCTCTGAAAGTTTGATAGATTTTGATGTGGATCATGAACCTCCTGTTGCTGCAATAACAGAACAACCAGTTGCTCAACAAACATCTGGTAGTGATGGTGGTGCAGACTGGGCAGCTTTTGGTACTTCTGGACAGCAGAAAGTACCTCAAGTGGATCCAAATGCGAACCCATTAGTGTCTGCTCTTGCCCAATTATCAGTTTCAGGGTCTACACCTGTAGGGAATTTGCCAACCTTGTCTTTTTCTCAAATTGAGTCCTCTCCCAAAGCTGGTGGTGGAGGGAACTTGCTCACAATGCAGCAGCAGCAGCAACCTCTGGTATTTCCATCCATTGATAATCCACCTGGTAATCAGTCATCCAACGTATCTGTTGTTGGAACTTCAAACAACCAGGTAAAGGCACTTGCTTTTCATGTTCATCTCAAAGAGTGTTCTGCAAGGTTCCATATTATACATGCTTCTTTCCAGACTTGGATGCCATCACCCGTACCACATGGGCAAGGAAATTTCACAGACCTAGCTATTAACCCAGCTGGACATCTTCCTCGGATAGCTACTAAGCTACCTCAAGAAAAAGTTGCTGGAGTTTCTTCACAACCACCTTCTACAGAGAGTAAAACTAGTGGAAGGAAAGAACTGCCAGTGGTAATATATTATTAGATCTTATTCCTCATCCTTGTTCCATGCTACCATCATTTCTTATGAATAATAATATTTACAGGATTTTTTCACTTCTCTATATCCAAGTGCACCTGTAACAGCTCAAGGTTGGCAAAGAGGGCCATATCCTGGCATGGGGTATAACATACAATACCCTTCTGGAGTGGTATGTTTTGTTAATTTGACATGGTTTTTGTTGCCATACTTGTATCTGTCTTATGTTTTACAACCTTGTGAAGCTAACTTCGATTTTTTTTTTTTTCCTTCAGGCTATGCCTACATTTTCTCAGACTCCAAAATCTGTGAATCCATTTGATCTTACCAGTGATCCAGCTGCAGTGGTATGGTAGTTGTAACAATTATATAATAAAACATTTAGTCTCTGGTTAAAACCCTCAGTAGAAAAATCTTCTTTCTGTTTCTTAGGTTTGTTCAGGAGGAGAAACATAAAAATAAACTTTATTCAGCAGGGTTATACTCAAAATGAGAGCCAATAAAATAGAAACCTGTTCATAGTTCCAGTTACTTTTTCACATGATTTCTTTTTGGTGGTATCTAACTGGATTAAGTAAATGGCAATATAAAAAAAAACACAAAAAGCCATAATTTTCATACGTGAATGTTAGCAGTGTTCAGAAATTGCATGATGATGTTAGTCACAGCCATTTACATATCCACAAATAAAATGCATGCCTTTGGTCTCTACTCATGATGACCAGACCTTTTCCTGTAAGCACTTTATGGTTGGCATGGAATGCATGATATGGTTCAATATTCTGTACATGATTTAGTGCATGATTTTTTTCCTCCTACATTTTGTAGAATTAGTCATTGTTGTGAAATCATTGTCATCTAGGCCTTTCCTGACAACATGAGGTGGGCTATGAATGAAGCATTGTTCAATTCTGAGAAGGCTCAATGAGAGATTTGAATGTATACAGGCACACATATATACTTGGGTATATATGCTGAATATACCACACACACTATACTGGTACCAATCTAATATTAGCCCTATGGAGTTGGTTCTGTATGTACCTCTCTCAGGCCGTTCTAGACAAGCTTAAACTCATTCAAAGAATAGTTAAGAATCACAAAGTCTAGTTTTCCAGGTTGAAGTCTTCTTAAATAGGCAGACGCTAGATGTCCTTGAGCTAATTTCTCTAGCTTTTTGCTTCTCAGAATCCTAGAGAGTAGTTTATCAAAGATACTTTTTCATGATCAGAAGCAGTTGCACGCTTTATCTAGAAGAAATGGACATCTAACTGTTCAATCATGAATGCCGATTAACCCAAATCCGCTAATGACTGCAAAAACGTCAGTTAAAGGGGTTCAAATCAATTCACCTATTTGGATACGCGAACATGCTGTCTATTTAATGTTCAGTAACTTTCTTATGGCAACCATTTTACAATTTCTGTTTCTGACCATTGCATTGGGAAAAACAGTTGGAAGTAATTTAAAGTGTCTCTGGTTCACATTTTCACTATTTTAAACTTTGTTGATCTAGCTTCTCCTTTTTTGCATCATCATTTAAGGATTTTTATTGAGAATATCCATGTGAATGAGAATGTTAACAGTCAAATTTTCTGGCACTTATTGGATTTTTCTTTGTTCATGCTCTTATGGTCTCTGAAGATGTGATTAGTTCTATGACTATGTAGTTAAGTTCACCTAACAGAGAAGCTGTTTTTAAAACATGCTTATGATTTATATAAATGTATTTAGATTACTTACTACAATTTTTTTCCTTTCACCCCATTTTGTTTGATGGATGACAAATGTTTAGTAGTTAATTACAGTATTTTTTGTAAAAATGTGGAATCTTAAGTTCAACAAAATTTATTATATGGTTGCTTGCTAAGTTCCATCTTTGAGTTTTGTTTTTAATAGGTGATGCAGATGGTTACAGCTTTTTCTAATAGATTGGACAAATTTGGTGCTAACTGTCTAAATTATGTCTTATATACTATAAAATTTTCCTTCCCAGCAGTCTTATACTTATGATTTTCCAATGAATTTCATTCTGCATGCTATAGTTCCCCTCAGTGACACCTCTGCAAGCAGCATTATCAAACATGACTGCTCCAGCAACCTTACTTCGAACTTCCAGTTTTGGAGCCCCTTCCCCACATTCGGTTCACTTGCAACAGTCACCCTATGCATCAAGTGTCTCTCCAGGTAAAATCTAATGACACCCTTATGGTTTTTTACCCATTGTATTTAATGCTCTAATGTCACTAAAATGAACATGATCACAGGTCCATTCATGATGCATCAGGTTCCAGATAACATGCCTCAACAATTTGCTGCTAGCATGATGCCAATGGGGTAAGTCATACTGAAATTTAATGGTTATTTTGCTGATTTTCTATTATCAGGGAGCGCTGTGAGAGCGGCATATAATTATTGCTTTAAATTACTGCTATTTACATTTCCTCAGACAGATTGTATGCTTTTTTCTCATTTGTCTGTTGCAATTGTGGTAAGAAGATGTGCTTATGTCATCAGCTATTCTGTTTTCCTTTGAACAATAGAGAAGGGAGAAAAAAGAAAATTTTCTGTTGGATATGGATAATTCATTATAGAGCAGGGAAAAAAGGAAAATCTCTGTGATAATGAATATCGATTTTCTTTGTTAGTTTATTTTCACAAAAAAGATCATTGTTTGGAATGAAAGCAATTGATGGTTATCTAACAGTCTGTTTAAGGGTAGTCTATTGTCTCAGATATTCATTATATCTATTAAAATAGAGCAGGGAAAAAAGGAAAATCTTCTGTTGGATAATGGATTCAATTTCTTTGTTCCAAATTACTGTTTCATGAAAAAAGTAATTATTAGGGAGCACTGTAAGATTGCCATATAATCATTGCTATAATTTACTATTTATTATTACATTTCCTTAAAACAAATTGTATGGATTTTTCCCATTTGTTTGTTGCAGTTTTGGTAAGATGATGTACTTGTGTCATCAGATCTTCTTGTTTACCTTTGAACAATAGAGCAGGGAAAAAAGGAAAATCTTCTGTTGGATAATGGATTCAATTTCTTTGTTCCAAATTACTGTTTCATGAAAAAAGTAATTATTAGGGAGCACTGTAAGATTGCCATATAATCATTGCTATAATTTACTATTTATTATTACATTTCCTTAAAACAAATTGTATGGATTTTTCCCATTTGTTTGTTGCAGTTTTGGTAAGATGATGTACTTGTGTCATCAGATCTTCTTGTTTACCTTTGAACAATAGAGCGGTCAGGTATTCCAACGAGTACACCAAATTCTTTCGGTTCTGTTGGAGGAAATCCATTTGGATGAACAAGATAAATGGAACTACAGCTGCAATTTGTGCCAGCATCTTGACATTTGTTCCTACTAAAGAAACTTTGATTGAAAACTCTGGCTTGGTAATGCAATTAGCACCTGTGTGAGAAGGATTGCAGTCTTTATCTACCTTTGTAAGACCGGAAATGCTGGTTCCTTTAGAAAACTAGTATAAAGAGGGGAAAGGTGATTAGATTTCTGATAATCGAGAAAGGTAACTCAAGGGTCGGTGTAAATTATTGTTCATTGTTAAAAAACATTAGTTATTCAGTCTGTTTTGAGTGTGTATTTTGGCTGTTTCTGCCTGGTTACCTTGTGACTGTGGGGTGCATAATTTTATCAGTGTTTGTAACTTTGCATTATGTTCTCTGTAAATTACATGTGATTTCAGAGTCGACTGGCTTTCGAGTTATTTATTGCTTAATACAGAGTCGACTGGCTTTCGAGTTATTATTGCTTAATAGTTGTGTACCAAATATGATTAAACTTCTTTTAGCTGTTCACACAGGTTATTTCTTTCACATATTGTGACTCATTTTCCAAAAGACGGAGTTAAATTCCCTTATTGCTGTCTTTCCTTTTCTTTTTAATGGAAATATCTAAATGGAAAACGGATAAACTTTTACTTTGGCCAAAATTTTTTGCACTACTGTATCTTTGAAGATTGAGAATACTCTGCAGTTCCGTTTGTTCCCTGCTCATTGGTGGTGGATGATAATGAAAATGTCAACGCACTTTTCTTTCCGTCTTCGGAATGCAAGTTTTTTTCCTCTTATTCTTAAAACGATTTAGTTTATTTTATTTATCAGTGTCAATACATATAAAAATATAAATCAGTAAGTAAAAACTAACCTATACTTTTGTATGTTTGACATAACAGAAAAAAGGAGAGGGAGTTTTGGTTGCACTTGTTTTGGTGCACAAGGCTTAGCCTTGAGCATAGTCATGTGAACGATGGCCAATTACATAATACATTTTAGTTAGATATTTTTAGTATTTTTATCCTTAAATTTAAAAATTTTATGTTAAAATTTTTATAATATATTTTTTAGTTAGACATTTTTAGTATTTCGATACTTAAATTTAAAATTTTATATTGAAATTTTTATAGTTATGAAAGTGAAATATTTAGTTTTATTTATCCTAACGTTATTAATTTTATTGACGGAAACATAAAAACGATGGATAAAAAAATAATTTTAATATTTTAATTATATTTTCAATGATGACGAATGATAACGTCGTTGGAGGTTGCGGGTGACTATTGTTGATGTGGATGAGGAGGGAGAGAAACGATAAGAGGTCAGGCGATGATGCAAATACCAACACTTTGCATCTTCATCGGTGTCGACGTAATTACTGAGTGACAAAAGGATGCTCGACATTTGCATCAGAGCCGATGCAAATGTAGAGTGGCGATGCCTGCATCTATGTCGACACTTGCATCTATGTTGACGTTGATGTAGGTGCGAGCAGTTCTTTTGTCACTTTGTATCTACGTCGGTGCTAACGTAATTATCGAGTGGCATCGACGCAGATACAGAGCGTTGTCATCTGTGTCGACGCCTTACCTCTTACCGTTGCTCTCCTTTGTTATCTATAATAGCTACTCGCGATTCTTAACAGTGCCATCGTCCGTCATTATCGAAAACGTAACTAGATATTTCACTTTTATAATTATAGAGATTCTAATATAAATTTTTTAAGTATAAGGATTAGGATATTAAAAAATTTAACTATAAAAAAATAATTTATAATTAGCCCTGCGGATGAGGTTGTGAAGTCGTCGTCTCTAAGCCCTAAGCTAGATACGCTATCCGAGATAGATAGGCCCACCTTTGTAAAAGATGAAGTCCTTTTCACCGAGAGGGTAGATTTATAGTGGGAGTTGGTGGACAAATTGAATGCATCTGTACAAAGTTTTAGCTTCTCTTTGGTGTGCTAATCCTGCACTAATGACTGATGTGCACTATCGTCAGCATCTTGCTCGAAGAAACAACATTTTTCTAACAGTATGGAGTAAGCTCAGAGTAGAAAAGGCACATATCCGTTTTAATCATGAACGAGTAATGCACATCAACAACCGAGTCCATCGTGTATGGAAGACATAGATCCGACACTCGTTTATCCCTACAAATTAAATATGAGGATACGGAAAAAAAAAAAAAAACTTATCGGTGGGCTAATTATAAATTTATATTGAAATCCTTATAGTTATAAAAGTAAAATATCTAATTTTATTCGTCTTAATGTCATCGATTTTATCGACGAAAACATAAAAATGATGGACAAAAGGGTAATATTAACGTCTTAGTTATGTTTTTAGTGATGATAGATGATGATATCGTTAAGAGCTACGGGTGGTTATTGTGGACGATGAGTGAGAATGACAACGAGAAATGTGACACAAGTAAATGAGAAAGAGGATGATACAAATATCGACGCTTGGCAACTATGTTGACACTAATATAGCACTGACAACAATACAGGGAAGGGCGACATGACTCTGCATTTGTATTAGTATTAATGCAAATGTAAAGCAACGAAAAGATTATTCAAAATTTGTATTAGTACCGACTTAGATACAAAGTGACGATGCTCTACATTTGCATCAATATCGATGCAAACGTCGAGCAACTCTTTCATCACTTTGCATCTGTATCAATACCAATATAATTGTTAAGCGACATTGACACTGATGCAAAGCATCGACATTTGCATTGTTCTCTTTCTCCTCTCCTTTTGCTTTATCTCTCGTCGTCGCTCTCTCTTCTTATTTATAATTGTCACTCGTAGCTCCTGCGTGATACCATCGTGTGCCATTATTGAAAACATAACTATAGATATTGAAATTATTTTTTTACCCATTGTTTTCATAGTTCTGTCGGTAAAACCAACAACGTTAGGATTAATGATGTTAGACGTTTCACTCTCATAATCATACGGATTTTAATATAAATTTTTTAAATATAGAATCTGAGCATGAGATAATTTATAATTAACCTGCTATCGATTGTCAAATACATATCATATCCTAGTAGCGAAAAAATATTATTCCACAAGAATAATTTGTAGGCTTTTATCGTAACATCATAATTTAGTTTTGTATAAGAAGTAGATAAAAAATTTTAATTAGTTTATAAGGAATTGATTAGTCCACTGCAATTAGTTTGGATTTAAATATTTTAAATTAATATTTTAGACTTAATAAGTTGATGGATCAATTATGCTATCGAACAACTCTCTCGTAGCCAATTAGCTATCATTACAAGGCCTCTGCCGAGGAAATGGGATAAGAGTTTCCCTGCGCAGCATCTATTCTATGATGAATGGATAACGCAAATATCTTGATGTTTTTGAATACAAGTATCCAAAGAAATGAGAAGACAAGCCTAAAACTAAAAGCTGCAATGTATTATTATCAGGGACAGGAATATTTTGTATGAGGAAGAATATTTTGATTATTATGAGGGACAGGAAAAAGACCTCCCTCCATCCGCCTTTGTCTTTTTGCACCTTCTTTTAGCCATGCCGGTGTAGTGCACAACATAATAGCGATGTGGAAGCAAATGCGATCGGGTGAGTGTCCTCACGAACATGGGAATCATTTGGATCCTTCTCCATTCTCTCATTGTCCAGCCCTGGCACTGATGAGAATGAGAAAGTAGATGAATTATGAGCTCGAACGAGAGGACGAGAAGAGCGAGGCATGTCGGAGTAACTTCTACGGGAGGGGTCTTCAAAGATCCTCGCATGCCGTCTTGCCTCCTATCCTTTCTGTGCTAAGGGCTTACGATCGTCAAATGGTTACTCCAAGCTCGTTCCTTTGGGATTTATCAGATTTTGCTGTGTATTGATTACTCATATTTTACTGCATACTAACTTCCTAATTAGTATAAATTTTTTGCTAATGATATACTTAGTTTCCAACCTATTCCAAAAAATTGTAACTAAGGATGCATATTTTCTCGCCTCAAGCTAATTACATATTACCTCTTATAATTAGTTCTATTTAGTATTTTGGTTCCAATACTTTTAAAAATTACGTTGAAATTTTTATACTTATAAAAATGAAACATTTAACCTTATTTTTCCTCACGTCATCGATTCAGCCAACGAAAATATTTTTCTGTACTTTTATAAGTATAAATATTTCAATATAATTTTTAAAAGTATGAGGATTGAAATAATAATTTATAATTAACACCCTCACGTATGAGTTAGCAAAAGATTTCTTCTTGATTTGACTAATTTATTTAGTTGATTGGCTTTTGATCAATAGATGATTTTGATTTTTCTTAACTTCTATGAGAGGAAAATATGCTAATATAATTTTTTTTATTAATTAAAAACCAGATATTTTCGGACCAATTGGATTTTTTTATTTTTATATGTAAGAGTGAATATATTAATCATTAAAATGTTACATAATTATTTTTTATATAATAATAATATTTTTTATAATAACCTAAGAAATATTATATGCAAAAGATTTTTGTGAGATCTAAGGATGCGCAATCTTATTTTTAAATATTTAACAAATTTATTTTCAGAATAATGAATGATCTCTTAAATAGCAAAAAAGGAACAACTTTATGATTGTCTCACTTAACAATATAATTTATTTCATTATATAAAACCTTCATGAATTAAGTCGTGGAAAAGTAGCATCGACGTTAACTTAGAGATGGTCAGTCATATCGTCGAGCGACTTAAGAGCACCGCTTGAAGCACGGCAAAGAGAAACGAACCAGAAATAAATGGCGCATTCAAGAACATTAACTTGTCTTCCACCTTGAGGACTCTCTTGGCTCCTTCCCTCCGCTGGCCTCCACCGTCCCCGTGAACCAACTGGAGCTGTACCCAGACCAACAACGTTCTCCATAATGCAGCCTGCTCGATCGCCACAGCGCCAAACGAGGAGGCTCATCAAAACCCGGACCCATCTCACCACCAACAGCGGTCAATCGATGAGTGGAGATGGGACCAAGCAGCAGTCGTAATGGGTAAAGATCCAAGTGCGGTCTGATCGATCACAGCCACTCTCTTGCAGGCTTCACCGACGATTACGGCAATTAATATGGCACATGGACGCCTCACCCACTCACTGCTATTCACTTTCCACGGTCGATGGAATGCTGACCGCTTACCACTGCAGGAAGCAGTTCAGAGAATTTATGTGATGGCTTAATGGACGTGACATTGCAAGTTACTCAAACCACAGACTGCACACATGAAAACCCGATCAAGACGAGTAGTAAGGCAGAACTTTGAGAATCCACAAGTGTTCGTGATGTAAAAATATAAAATGGAAAGAACAAAGTATAACAAGAAGATTACGACGATACCACAATTGATCTGCACGCATGTCTTGGGTCTCGTTCTCTATACATACATTTTTTTGTCCCTGCAACCTACTGTTCATTATCTTACTCTGTCGACAGTTCATTCACAAACCCATAAACCATTCCATAATTCAAATTACGTGGAGAGGTTCCTCTTGATCCTACCCTTCAGTGCTTCTCCAACTCTGCATCCATCACCATGACGGAAGTTGAATGCACTAAGCAGTGTTCTCGAACTTTGAGCTGTTCCTGGTGAGCTACGAAAGAAGCCAGAGAAATAACGTAGCGCCAATTAATGGAACACTTGATGGAGAAGAAGGCATGATAAGAATCCAAATGAATGAAGACATTTTTCTGATGCCTAATTGAAGGTAGGAGGAGGACGAGGACAATTTTCAAAAGAATCAGTGGAGAGGAGGGGGAGGCGGAGATGCGTATGAGACTCCGACGACAGGTGGCAATGGACCTCCGTAATAGGGTGTTAGTGGAGGTGGCGGTGGTGACAAGTAGTGATAAACCGGCGGTGGAGGCGGAGAGTTGGGTGGGGGTGGAGATGGGTATGGTGGCGGAGGAGAATAATAATGCATCGGAGGTGGTGGTGAATTAGGCGGTGGAGGTGGCGGCGGCGGTGAAGGAGGAGGTGGGGATGGGGGCGGCGGAGACGGAGGTGGTGGCGATGGAGATGGGGGAGGTGGAGGAGATGGTGGTGGCGGAGACGGGGACGGCGGGGGTGGTGATGGTGGCGGCGGCGGGGGAGACGGCGGAGGAGGTGATGGAGGCAGCGGCGGCGGCGGAAATGCCGGCACGAACGGCTTACACCGAAACCAACTGCAGTCCACCGGGTGCGACAAGAACGACTCGCACTGCTTCCCCGACCGCTGCAACGGCCGCTCGGGAAGGCAATTCCTCCGGTCGTCGAATGACTGCACCTTCAAGCACGACGGCGGCTCGCCGGTAAAGAAATTGTAGGAGAAGGTGAAGTTTTGCAGATGCGGGAGCTGGCAGATGGACTCCGGGATGCGCCCTGACAGCAGGTTGTGAGCGACATCCAACTGCTCGAGGCTGACCATGCGGCCGATCTCCTCCGGCAGCGGCCCCAGCAGCTGGTTGAAGCTGATGTCGAACACGGTGAGCTTCCTCAGCAGGCCGATCTCGGGCGGAAGGCAGGACCGCAGCCCGTTGTCCATGAGAATGATCTCGTTCAAGGTGTTCGACATATTGCCAAGGCTGGCTGGGAGGCAGCCGCGGAACCGGTTGTTGGCGAGGACGATGACGGAGACGGGGGAGTTGCCGATATTATCGGGGATGTCGAAGGCGAGCCGATTGTGGTTGATGAAGATGGCATCGAGGGGTTTGTCGAAGAGCTCGCGAGGGACGCCGCCCTCGAACTCGTTGAACCGGATGTCGAGGAACTTGAGCGAGGGGAGCTCGAGGAGGACCCTGGGGAACTTGCCGGCAAAGCGGTTGTTGCTGAGGTCGATCTCAAAGAGGCGGGTGAGCTGACGGAGTTTCTGGGGGACGGTGCCGCAGAAGCGGTTGGAGTTGATGTGGAAGAGGGCGAGGTCGGTCAACAGGCCGAGCTCCTCAGGGAGGTACCCGGCGATGTCGGCGTGGTTGAGGTCGATACCTGCGACGACGGTGAGGGATCGGTTGCAGGGGAGCGGGGAGCAGAAGACGCCGTAGTAGGAGCAGACATTGGGCCCGACCCAGCTGCCGGTGAAGTTGTGGGGGTCGGAGAGGATGGCCTTCTTCCAGGCCTGCAGGGCGACATAGGCGTCGCGGAGACGGGGGTTAGGGAAGCGGAAGGACGGGTCGACGCTCACCCGCTCGCCGCGGTCCCCGTACTCGTCGAGGTAGTACAGCAGCTGCCGCCTACGGATGAACCCGGCCTCAGCGTCAGTGAGGCCATGGCTGCTGAAGGCGGCCGCTCTCGCCGCCGCAAATGAGATCAAGAAGAGGAAGAGGAGATGAAGCTTTTCCGTTATGCCGCTTCCCCTCTTCATCTCATTCTCGGAACAACAATTACGCTTGTGGAAGGGCGAAGCAATGGAGAGTGAGGAGAATGGGGCAAAGGTGTTCGCTTTCTAGGTATGTGGAGCAGATAGGGAAGAGGAGAACACCAAGGACAGCTAACGCACAGCACAAAGCCCACCCCACAGCGACGAAGGGCATTCGGCTCCTCTTAATAAGCTCGCTTCCATGCGCGCGCGCGCGCGCGGAGGCGATCCGGTCGCTTCTCGCCAAATATTTAATCCCAAGTGCATCAGCGGTAAAAAAGAGGGGCAATCATGGGCAATTCCGACATCTTGGCATCTGGCATGCATGCGTGGATGGACGGACGGATGGATGGATGTCGATGGTGATGGGGACGGAGGGATCAAAAGGTCGGGGAGGGGGAGGGGGAGGGGGGGGGGGGGGAAGGAGGGAAGGGACCTACGAGAACCTCACCATCCCATGTGAGCGGGCCCCATGCGTCACTTCCGAGCGAGGCCCACCCGCCGCACCGCGTCCCCCGTGACGATGACCAAGCCACGTCACAAATCTCCCTCAGCCTCCACAACCCGTTGCGATCGCCGTCACATTTGGCCCGATTCTTGACTGGACTACTACGCGAATAATTATTGACCGGCGATCGCAAGATAATTCTCCCACTCAAATATTCATCTTCCTCGTTCGTCGACGGCCTCTGTAGTGCGAGGCCACACAGCTCATGTTCTCATCAGGACCACCGCAAAGAAGCAACAGACACTTCAAATCCAAGTCGATTGTTTAAGCCCGAGATAGAATATTGATATATGAAGAGCAGTGCTGGAAATTTGCAGGCTGAGGACTAAAGCATCGGTGATGCAGGCGCAAAACGTATTGCTGTGGAATTCTATTCCACAGCTGTTCAGTTTGTCTCCTTCGGCTTTACAACCCCATACACGATTCTTTCGCTAGATATAATGGAAAAGGATTCCCGTATGACCAAGAAAGTATAATAACTTAGGTCGTTCTGCGAATTCATTAGACATGAACTGTGTCACACATACAAAGCCGCATCCGACGCAACTATGAAAGCGTGTCACAAGAGACTTCACTAAGAAAAAGAAGTTAGAATCTTCCAAATGCCAGTGGGCAAGTAGCTGTTCTCCAATCATTCATTCTTCCGTGGCTTTTCCTTCTCCCCATCTCATCAGCCTTTCGTTCCTCCCTATCTTCTCACTTCAACAGCACCCCACACGCATTAAATAATATTATCATTATTACTGTCGTATTATTTTATTAGTCGTCGTAGTAGGAGCAGCCGCCGCCGCCGCTGCTTCTTGTGTGTGCTGGTCATCAGAATGATCTCCTCCACCTGCATGTGAGCGGTTCGCACGAGACAACGCTGTTTTTGTTTTGTTCTCCCAAACGGATAACACTTGACCCTTGCAGTTTGTCACCTCTTCCTTCTTTTGCTCGGAAAACTGAGGAAGAAACTAAAAAGAAGATTGGGGTTGGTATGGCGCGTCCATCATTGATTTGTGATTATATAATTTGAGCTCTTCTGGAGCTTCTCCCTTGATTATTTTCTCAGCTGCTCACGTTCGCTGTCGATGCTATACCTAATCTAGCTGATAACGTTTCAAGGTCAGCTTCGTCTCTTAGACATGGAGAGAGAAGTCGAAAGAAGAGCTGCGGAAGACGAGGAGAGTGGGTCGTCATCGCTGCTGCTCTCTTGCAACAGCTGGGATGGGAAGGAGACAGCTGACGAGAGAAGTAAACGCGTGGTTTATGGCAAACGGTTGCACATTGATTAATGGAACTTGGAAGGAGAGCTGGGAGCCAACTTCGGGCATGGAAGTCAACCCGATGATGGCACGGTGGTGGTGGCACGTCCATCGCTCGCCACCATGCATCGTGCACTAACTTATCTTTTACTTTGACTGGGCTGTACGCGTGAAGGATGGTAATTCAAAGCCAGACCTTGCTAGCGTAAGCTTCGTCTTCCTTGCCACAAACAAGTAACATGTGCTTGATGCCGCCTACTTAGTTCAGCTGGTGACTGGTTATCGCACTACTGAGACGCCGTGGACGCTTGAATCGTCGAGCTCGAGGTAGCAAACGAGCAGCTCCTCCACGCACCGTGAATGCATGTTCTCCATCATCATCAGCAGCAGCATCGACTGCCATAAAAAAAATTGTTGGTCAATCCTTCTGGTTGAGCAATTCGATTTTAATTTTTTATGATTGTTTTGTATTCGGAGTTCATTGATTTGAGTTTTATAGATACTCTGTTTACTTTGACAAGTAAAAGATTTAAATATTTGTCTACCTAAATAAAGTCTATGTTAATTTCACTTGGATTCATTCTTTGTCTAATTCCTTTGTTCGATATCTCAAGAAAATTATCTCAAATCATTCTTCTCTCATTATTTATGTCAATCAAAATATGGCCCACAAACCTCATTAAAAAATCTTTTGTTTCAAGACTCATTAGAAAGACATCACTCATGTCAAAAGCTTGATCTCCCATGCTCGGGCTAAGCCTAAACTTATGATTCCCCCTATGATCTCTATTTCCCAAAGCTTGTTTAGACTTCATTTTCTCCTGATTAAGTGTACATAGAAGGAAGGTGGCAACCTTAAGCATTATATTGTTGAAACTAGCACTCTATTGTATTGAGGAAAAGGAGTCCTCTTATCCTCGTAGTGAGGAAGAATATTGCACCTGCAATCACCCCATAACAGGTTGGTGGCGGCCCTTACTAGGAAGGATCACCTCTATTGGTGATCTGAGGCCAAAACTATATGGTTAGGGGATGGAGATAGAAACCTAACACTTTTTTATCAAACTATTCAACTTAGAAAAAAAAATAATTTTATCCCTTTTATTTGTTTTGCTAGTGGTGAGATTATTATCAATAACCAAGAAATTATGATCAGCTTTATCTGTTAGTATATGGACCCTTAAAAGTTTGACCACTTATCTCTTTTTCACGTAGTATATGGACCTTGATGTATACATATTTGAAATTTTCAACGATTTGTAAAATACAATCAAAAAAATCTTTTTCCATACCTTTAAAGATTTCTACCATAGTGGCTTTATTCCTCTTGGATGGGGGAAAACTCACTTGGTTTTCATCGCCAAGAAGAGTAATTATTTTAGAAGCAAAAATTATGACCTATAGCACTTTGTAATATTATTTATAAAATATTTATTGAAATTATTGTTAATAGAGAAGCCCTATCTTAACAACTTAATCTATGATTTTTAATAGAAATTATTGTTAATATCACTTTGTAATATTATTTATAAAATCTTTATTGAAATTATTGTTAATAGCACTTTGTTGGCCATGAGCTAACCCATGGCCAACAAACCCCTTACTATTTTTGGCTAAGATCTCTTAAAGGCTTTTAATAGTATTTCCTAGTTAGTCATTTCCAAAACACTCCTTATATACACTACTTGAGGATAAAGTAAATAATAATGACATTATGCCTTTCAATATTAAATGTATCAAAATTTCACACTTTCTTTGATATTTTGATTGTCTTTACAAATACTCTAAAACCTATTCTAACTTATGTAAAGTAATCTGAATTATTTTTTCTAAGACATTATGACCCCTAAATCAAGCATAAAATATACTCATTGTTGGGTATCAATGAAAGATCTTGACCAATATGATACCTTAGTTCATTTATCTCTTACAGATAAAGCTCTTCTTAAAATTCAAAGTTGGCAAAAAAAAAAAATCCTTCTCTCTGCTTGAAAACTTGTCTTAATTAACTTAATCATCAATTCTATTACTATTTACTATCTTATGAATTTTAGATTTTCTAACTATATCCTCAATAGGATTATGCATCTTTCTAAAAAAAATTTTGGGTCCAATTCTTCTAATTCAAAAAGGCTAAATTTGATAAATTAAAAGTATATCATTAAACACAAAAGAGATGGGATATTTTAAGTCAAAGACCTAACTGTTGTTAGAGATAAAATTTACGCTAAAAGACTATTTCATCTTCTAAACAATGATAATGGGAAAATGTGCACCCTTTGGACCAACCACAAGCCTAGGTTTTCCTCTTCTAACTAGAAAAATCTTTGCTCTCTTATTTTCAATATTAAATTTAACTTTAGGAACGACCTTAGATCTGTCTCTTCTATTAGTACTTGGGAGGACTCATGGATAGATAGCCTCTTTATTTTTTAGATGATCAATTTTTGTTAATATGAGGTTTTTGAATTATTAGTCAAAAGCATCTGATTTCATTTCTAAATAGATGCTATATGATATCAACTTTTGTTTTCATCTGTTGTTGGTCAAGACGATTAAAAAGATTCATTTTTTAAATTTTTTCTGTGATGATTTTTGGATTTGAGTCTTTACTCCGATAGGATCTCTATAGTACTCATCATTAGTTGAGAGAGAGGCATCATTAGAATGATTAAACCTGATCAATATTTTTCTTTAAAAATTTCTTTTGTTAGAGAACAGATATGTCGTGGACGGTGAGTCAGCATGGATAGGTCCACGGGTCGATTGTCGGGAGCTTTCCGTTGGATGATCTGGATGATGAGGTGGCCGAGCTCTCGGGAAGAGGTGTCGATTGACGCTGGCCAAGGTCGGGCAGGTTGGCGACTCCTGGGGCCTGGCGGGTCGTCCCCTTGTGTCGGATCCCTCGGTATTTGATGTTGAGTGATCGTCTTCCTACAAAAAAGCTCCCGTCGGGTGGTACCCAATCGTGGCCCCTCCGACACACAAGTTAGTAACCAGGGGAATCGGTTTTGTTTTCTCTTCTCTAGCTTCCCCCTTGACCGGAGGTCGGCCAAGGATTTTATACCGCGACGCAATGTTTGAGGGTACACCACTTTGGCGTTGTCGTTGCACCCGAGGGCCGGACGACCCTTCTGACCGGGAATTGTTTTGAGGCGTGCAGAATGGTGTCAAACGGCACTATCCCGAGCTCTCGAGATGGGACATGTAGCGCTTCCTCTATGTACGCGTTCTTTGAGCAAGACGTGCGACATGGGACTCTGACTTGACATGGGGTGTCGTGACGTATTTAAGTTGCCAAGATACATCGTATCACCTTTGACATCGCTTTCCCACCTTAGAATGTGTGTCCAAGATCTTACATTCCAAGCCTAACACATGTTCTCACTATGAACTGTTCCAAGATTCCATATCTCACATCTTCTTTGACTGCAAACTTGCTTACCAGCTTTGGGACTTGGTTAGTAAAAACTTGAGCACTTCTTTATAGATTTTGATAACTAGCAATCTTAGTTCCTTGGCTACTTGAGCATCCTTAAGTAAAACCGTAGCTACCTATTTGAAGAGCATTATCACAAACACCTTGTTGAACATAAACGATGTCATTCATGACAATCGTCGAGTCAACCTATTGTTAATTGTATGGAAGAAGATGATTACCACCACCTATGATCACTTCTAATCTATTCAAGAGCTTGAAGGGGGCAATTTGAGATCCATGAATGTTAACTTGAAATTTGTTGGCTTATCCCAACCTTCAATTGATGGTGCAAGAATTTACTTTGTTATAAAGTCTCATATAAACTTTATTGATTTCAGAAATCATAATCTTTTTCATAATATAGAAATTTTCAACAATAATTAGTTTCATACAAATAATATTGCAAAGCAACGCATAAAATTGACTACATTTTTCAGTAACAATCTATATAATATTAAGGATACTAATAGATAATATATTAGGAACAATAATTATAATAATATTATATCCATCCAAAATCATGCAACATTTTTATCCCTGTATTGAACAATTCATTGCTAATCGTAGTCACAACAACCAGATAATTAAATATGTTTCGTTCTGTAATGTATGGGAAATTGGGAGTTAAAACGGTTGCTTGCAAATCATTTTAAATATAAGCAAAATGATTATAATACTTAAAACTAATGGTGCATCATTTTGATGGCGTCAACTTGCTGTTCAGGTTTGTACTGCGTACACAGAATTGAACTATCCACATGCGTACACATAAGCAACTTGATGATGGATGGGCGTACCTCAGGCGAGTTTTTGCAGTCACCCGTGATAAAATACTTCACCTCGGATCAGAACAGGGTTTCTGCGACGCCTGCTGCTCCGTTTCCGGCTGCCGACCGCCTCGATCCCACTCGTGCCTCCGTCGGTATTCTCCGCGGGCCTTCCGCTGTTCCTCCGTCCATCTCTCTCTTTCTCTCTCTCCGTTTCTTTCTTGCAAAACTTCTCCGTTGTATTCCTTTTCCTGTGTTCCAATCCGCCATCCGCTCTTTTGGGTTTGTAAGAGAGGAAAAATCTTTGTTTTCCCTGCCCTTTCTTTTCCTTTTTCACTCGAAAACCCCAAAAGATTCTATTTCTAATGCACTTTCGATTTGCTTTGCGATAGAATTTTGGATTCCTTCGGGTATTAGTCAAAACTTCACTCTTTCTGACGGAACTTTTGGATCCTTTCGGGTTGTAGCCAAAGAGTCGGGTTGTTTCTTCATTTCCCTCTAGTTTTTTCGTGGTTATTTGGCGAAGATGGTAGTCACCGAGACCGCTGAGCCAATGGAGGCCGCGGAGCGGATCCCCAAGGAGGCCAAGAGGATTCTCTACGATTTGGCGTCGGAATGGGGCGACGTCGCGGATTCCGAGGCGTTGGAGGTGGTGCACCTCAAGGGGGCGATGACCAACGAGGTGTACCAGGTCAACTGGCCTACCTTGTCCAAGGACGGCGTCTCTCGGAAGGTGCTGGTTCGGATATATGGCGAGGGGGTGGACGTCTTCTTCGATCGGGAGGACGAGATCCGGACGTTCGAGTGCATGTCGCGGCACGGCCAAGGGCCGCTGCTTCTTGGGCGTTTCGCCACCGGCCGAGTCGAGGAGTTCATCAATGCTCGCGTATGTCTCTATTCCACTAAAAAGTCCCCTTCTTTTCACCTCCAAACCTATCGTCGTTGTTGTTTATGAAATGCTGCATCGTTTTAATTGATAGTCGCTGTTCTGCTAAAGGTTTTCTGGTAGCATTTAAATCTTATTCCGCACATCATTATTTATTAGGTCCTCCTTCTTTCATATGATGGTTGCTGTGATATATCGCCCAAGTTTGTTGTAGACCAACAAAGATGAATATCTTAGAAGAACAATTCTATGAAGCTGTTTTTCTTTCATGAAATTAATGAATTAGATCTTTTATTTTCCTTGAGGGAATATGCTTTAATGCTGCCTGGAGAAATTTGGAAGCATCTACTGCTTACCTGGTAGCAGCGATTCGGTGTTCCTTTTTCTATTAGTTCCATTATTTGCTTGTGGATTGTGCTATATACCTTATATCTATATGCTGTCCCAAATGCTATGCTTCACCATGTATCCCTTTTTGTAAGATATGAAAACGACACAGTTGGGTTCTTTTTGCCTGCAAGTCCAGTGGATTGTCAATATAATGCAAGATCTGATTGTCCCATATTTAGAAGCTCAATGAGACTACAGACCCAGCTGTAGTACTCGTACCATTTTCAGAACTGGAAAAATCATCCACATCTTTTTTCAATTTTCTTTTGTTTTCCAGAATATGAGTTCAGCACATTAGCCATAATGGACAGGTCACACAAGTATAAATTTTCTGTAGTAATACTTGTTCCGCTGCTTTTGGTATTCCAGACTCTCTCCGCAGCTGACCTTCGTGACCCTGAAGTATCTGCCCTCATAGCATCAAAGTTGAAGGAGTTCCATAATCTTGGCATGCCTGGTCCAAGAATAGTTTTCTTATGGGAAAGATTAAGGTATATGTTAATTACTTAATGATCTTCAAACTATAGTTTGGACATTCAAGTTATAGCTCATATTACTTATGTTGCTGTCAGAAATTGGCTTGGACAAGCCCTCATATTATGCCCCTCTGAAGAAGTTAAAGAATTTCGTTTGGATACACTTGATGAGGAAATAGCTACTCTGGAAAACATATTGTCGACAGAAGATCTGAGTACTGGCTTTTGCCACAATGATCTTCAATATGGCAATATCATGATGGATGAGGAGTCTAGACAAGTGACTATCATTGTAAGTTTAACCTGATCTTGATGGTGTTTTGAGATTATGATGAGTACATTCGGGAATCCTCTGCTAAATGGTTGTATCTCCAGGGACATTTTGATCCTATGTAGAAGGATGTCACACAAGATTACATGAGCTAAGAGGGTATAAGCGATGAAAAATTACTCCTACATTTATAAACAGTCAGAGCATAGCAGTTTAGGTTGAAATAGTGGTTTGCTCCTTGCATTTTGTTTCAGTTTTGCTTCTATAATTATCCTGAGAGAGCTTCAACTAGTAGTTGTTGGAAGGGAATTTAGAAGTATTCATTGGTTATTTCAAGTATTTCGCATTTTATATGTCTCACTGGCTGTTCAAATTTTTTGCATTTGTATAAAAAGGTATAGAAACTCAGCTTTCATATGATGATGTGATCTGGCTTTATTGGTCCATTTGCACTTTAATCTTGACTTCAGTGGCACAGCGGTGCATTTACAGGGCTGCTCCAAATTTTTTGGCATTATGAACCATGATCTTTGTTGGCTCTTTACTGCATACCTGAAGCAGGCATTCCCAGAATTTGACTTATTCCAGATCATCTTTCTCATTCCTCTTTTTGTTGCAGGACTATGAGTATGCAAGTTTTAACCCCGTCGCATATGATCTTGCCAATCATTTTTGCGAGATGGCTGCTAATTATCATACGGAAACACCTCACATTTTGGATTTCAATAAGTACCCAGGTTGGTGATTGTTAAGATATTTCTGAGTACTCCATTATAAAAATTTCTAGCATGTAGTACACCAACTTCAATAATATTATTTATTTGGCAACAGATGTGGAGGAGCGCAAAAGATTTATTCAGATATATCTAACAACTTCAGGTAATCTGTCTGGAATCAAGATAATACAACTCTCTACTGACCTTCCATATTCAAAATCATACTTTAATGGACATGAATTGCTGTCAATCCTGATCAGTTAGAAAATTCATCGATGCATGAATAAGAACATTCGTATAATCTTAGACATTCAATATAAATTGAAAAATCTATGACATTCTTAGTTGTGGCGAAGTTGAATCGAAGGGTTCGAGTAAAGTAACACTGGCCATCATCCATTGGTCATTTTGTTTGAAGTCAGCATTTAGTTGAGCTGGTGGCATATCATGGGGGCAGTGGACATGATGGATAAGCATCTAGTTTTACGTAATTGCTGAGCTGTGTTCTAGATGTTCATTTCTTGGAACCTCGTTAGAGATGACTATTATCTTGTCAACTCCTTTGTGATCTTAGGGAAAATTAGTGAAAAATGATGCAATTCTACAATGTCAATCATTTGATACTTTGGTGTATCTGGGAAAGTGTAAATTCATTGAACACAAAAATGTCAGCATCCTTAGTATATTGAGCAGCTAAAGTCATCCACAAATTTATATTACACAAATGAATTGTCATCTTTTGACATGTTATTATATTATTATGTTTCACGCATCTCATCTGATATATTATTGTTTCACGCATCTCATCTTGAATACTCATATAAATGATTGTCATTGCTGTAGGTGAACCATTGAAAGATACGGAGGTTGAGAAAATGCTGCAGGCTATTGAGAAATATGCTCTTGCCAGTCATCTCCTTTGGGGTCTATGGGGAGTTATATCGGTAGGCTTCCATCTTTTATTATGTTTGCTGTTGTCAGACATTGATTGGGTGAGACATTAACAATAAATCGGGGTTACCTGCAGGAACATGTTAATGAGATCGACTTTGAGTACATGGAGTATGCAAGGCAGAGGTTTCAGCAGTACTGGTTGATGAAGCCTAAACTATTAGGATCCGAGTGAACTGTATGTTTATACTACCTTTATACATGTGATGGTTGCTCATCCCTCCTATGCTGTGTATTCATGTAGTATTATAATTGCAAGTGCCCCTTATTTATTTTCATTTACTGTATATATCAAATATTTCTAATGAGTTCTTTTTTTTTTTTTCTGTTTTTGTGTTTCTGGCCGTGATAGATTTAAATAGAAAGAACGTGCAATCCTCCCAACTTTGCCATATAGTGTTTTCTGATTCAAATATTTCTAGTCTATCTTTCTGAGTCCAAAGAAAAGAATTACAGTCCATGTGGTATTGTGGCTAAAGATCTTTCTTGTGTTTGAAGCCTAACTTGGATTCAAGTCAGCTTCTCGATTATTATTATCACATGATGGCTTATATCGATGTCAAAGCTTCTCGATTGACTGACGTGCCAAGATGAATCGACATCTATGTTAGTGTTGAATTGTATATTATCATACTAGTATCTATTTAGTTTTATTTAAAATTTATCATCTCATTTATTCGTTCTATCTAAGATTCAATCCAATAAGATAGAACTCTTAAAATCTCTCCAAAAAATATTCTCATAGTTTTTAAAAGCCTTGTTCATCATCTAGCTGATGATAAAGGCAAGTATCTTATTCTTGCAATTATGTTGTCTATATACAGTGTGCTATCCAGTAATAGTGTTCTCTTCCACTAAAATCTTATAATCCCTTTATTACTAATACCATCTTCTCAACCATGTTTTTCGATGTTCTTAGATTATCAACAAAGTATCCTTATATATTCTGCATTATCAGATAATCTTCTTTTCGCTTAGCTATAACCCATGATTGAACTTCAGAAAGAAATTTCTATACATACATCCACCACACAGTCCTTTTTGTGGTTCAGCAGCAGAGACTCCAGCATCTCATAACACTACCAAATTTCATTCTGGAGTTGACTCCATCACACGTCTGTAGACTTTCTCTGCCACCTATTCAAAAACAAGTCAACCATATATGCACTTCTTCCATGGTTTAAGTCAACCATCACACTCTTTCAATCTAGCAGGAACAGAGTGATTTCGAGTTGTCTTTCCACCTTCTCTGCTTCCATCACAACCAACTCCAGCATCCCCGAGCAGTATCAGGTTCTGCCCTGGAGTTCACTTCCTTCTCATCACATCACAATTCTCCATGATCCATCAAGCAGAAATTGATCTTTCCTATATCTGATGACTTTAAAGAATTAATATTCCTATATTTCTACATTGTTAGCACTCTCGGGATCATATAACTAACATCCTTCGAGTTCTCTATATAATTCATTAGAATAGTTGATGGTTTTAATAGTAGAAGTTAATAATAATTCCAAATCTGATAATTTCACAACGAAATTTTGGTTTTATATTTTTGGAAAATTATTCATGGGTTAAAGAACTAGAAAATTAATTTCCTGATATTTTCAGATTCAAAAAAAGAACTCATAAATAACCACGTGTTCTATCGCTTGCGACGCCATGTGGCAAATTCCCGACACCACACCGCTTTATTGCTACCTAATCATAGAATTTCGATCACAACCGTTCAAAGACGATCGAACGCTGCGATCAGAGATCATCCAACAACCACTGTCATCGGACGGTCAAGATTAGCCACGTTTTGTTCCCAGACTAGGAGAGGAAAAGCACAGAACAATTCCCGTTGCCTCTCTCACCTCACGCTCGAGAGAGATCGAGAGCTTCTCTCCTCCTTTTGGTGCGATTTGGGGGCGAGGAAGCGATGGGTCCAGGATTGTACTCCGATATCGGCAAAAAGGCGAGAGGTACTCGTCGTCTAAGGAATTCGTGGTTCCTTTCAATCCCATTTCTTCTTTTTTTTTTCTGCATTTTTTTGCTGATTTCTTTTATTTGTTTTGGATGCAGATCTTCTTTACAAAGACTACCAGACCGACCAGAAGTTCACTCTGACCACCTACACTTTGAATGGAATCGTGAGTTGTTCTTTTGATTCCTCCGCTTATTGTTCCGTTTGTGGTTTTTCTTGAAGTACCTTAGGTTCTCATCGCTCTAGATTCAGTGCGTTTGGGTTTGGTTCGCTTTTGATTGATGTTCTCGTTGTAATGGGTGACAGACGTCAATTTTTGAATGGATTGAGCGGATGTTTTAATTCATTTGAATCATAAAGAATATAATCTTTCTATAAATACCTTGAAACACTTGCCCAAACTTTGGGGTTGGTTGATTCTACTTGGTGCTCCTGTTCTTGCGTGTATCTTATCTTATGGTTGAAGTCTTTTTTTCTTGTTCTTTGAGATTGTTTGTCCAGCATCTAGACTTAAATTGCAGCGGAATAGCAATATGCTTGTAGAGTTGTCGATGTAGGTTTAGGTTCCGAGCTTAAAACAAATACAAGAGAACTTTGGGCGGAATCTTGCGACACCAGCACTTCATCTGTATTATGATGTTTTTCGTGAATTAACCTCTTGTGTACGCTTTGCTAAGGAAGTGGGCGAATCTTGCGACACCAGCACTTCATATATATATATAGTATATATATATATGTATGTATATGTATGTATATGTATGTATATGTATGTATATGTATGTATATGTATGTATATGTATGTATATGTATGTATATGTATGTATATGTATGTATATGTATGTATATGTATGTATATGTATGTATATGTATGTATATGTATGTATATGTATGTATATGTATGTATATGTATGTATATGTATGTATATGTATGTATATGTATGTATATGTATGTATATGTATGTATATGTATGTATATGTATGTATATGTATGTATATGTATGTATATGTATGTATATGTATGTATATGTATGTATATGTATGTATATGTATGTATATGTATGTATATGTATGTATATGTATGTATATGTATGTATATGTATGTATATGTATGTATATGTATGTATATGTATGTATATGTATGTATATGTATGTATATGTATGTATATGTATGTATATGTATGTATATGTATGTATATGTATGTATATGTATGTATATGTATGTATATGTATGTATATGTATGTATATGTATGTATATGTATGTATATGTATGTATATGTATGTATATGTATGTATATGTATGTATATGTATGTATATGTATGTATATGTATGTATATGTATGTATATGTATGTATATGTATGTATATGTATGTATATGTATGTATATGTATGTATATGTATGTATATGTATGTATATGTATGTATATGTATGTATATGTATGTATATGTATGTATATGTATGTATATGTATGTATATGTATGTATATGTATGTATATGTATGTATATGTATGTATATGTATGTATATGTATGTATATGTATGTATATGTATGTATATGTATGTATATGTATGTATATGTATGTATATGTATGTATATGTATGTATATGTATGTATATGTATGTATATGTATGTATATGTATGTATATGTATGTATATGTATGTATATGTATGTATATGTATGTATATGTATGTATATGTATGTATATGTATGTATATGTATGTATATGTATGTATATGTATGTATATGTATGTATATGTATGTATATGTATGTATATGTATGTATATGTATGTATATGTATGTATATGTATGTATATGTATGTATATGTATGTATATGTATGTATATGTATGTATATGTATGTATATGTATGTATATGTATGTATATGTATGTATATGTATGTATATGTATGTATATGTATGTATATGTATGTATATGTATGTATATGTATGTATATGTATGTATATGTATGTATATGTATGTATATGTATGTATATGTATGTATATGTATGTATATGTATGTATATGTATGTATATGTATGTATATGTATGTATATGTATGTATATGTATGTATATGTATGTATATGTATGTATATGTATGTATATGTATGTATATGTATGTATATGTATGTATATGTATGTATATGTATGTATATGTATGTATATGTATGTATATGTATGTATATGTATGTATATGTATGTATATGTATGTATATGTATGTATATGTATGTTGGTGCACATCTCATCCCTTCGCTTGCTTGTTTGTTCTTTTCACCTGCTTTTGCTGTTTTCACGTAAGACTCAAAATCGCCAAATGATGATGTTCATTTAAGAAACTGCATACTGAAGAGTAGGACTGCTTTCGGAAAAGGGAGCTTGAGTGAATGTGAAATTATGAAATGGTTTGAGTGGTTGGTAAAAAATAGATGAAAGCCGCATTTTAAATGCACATTGAAGCGAGTGTTATTTGGTAAAATTGTATTTCAGAAGTTCATTAAATATTGTGTGACAAATATATCCTTCTAAAATTTTGAATATTTATTCAAAAGTGAATATAGATTTTTTATTTCAATTAATAAGTAAATAAATGAATGTATGTAATCTTACAAAAAATTTCATATAACCTAGATATATAATAAATAAAAACTATAATCATATAAATAAATATAAAATAACTTTTGAAAATAATAGATAAAATTTCACCTTTTAAAAGACATAAATCATGTTAGTTTCTCACTAATTCATATTGGTAGTTTTGTTATTTTAAATAATATTATAAGGTATTTTGAAAATTTTAAAAATTACATTGGCATCCTGCAAATGTCGAAATGCTAATGCTATCCTAAGATAGCATTAGCATTTCAACGTTTGTAATACAGAATCCAGGCCAAATGTAATTTGAAAAAAACTTATCAAACATTAAATTTCATTTGAAATGTGTATTGAACCCTCATTGAACATTTCAAATGTATTCCCAAACATCCTCTTAGATTGTTGGATTTGAAAAATACTTTAAAATATCCACTATCTATGACAAAGGTTAGTTAATAGTGTTGGTTGGGTAACCAAGACTAATGGGCTGGGTTAGACTTTAATCAGGATCATAGACGTGGCCAACTTAGCAAATGACCATGATAAGCCAACCCAGCCCACTTGGCCAACCTGATGTAGCTTGAGCCTGTCTAACCTGGTTTTAGTTTTTATCTAACTCGTCATTGAGGCACCCCAAAATCTGATCAGACCCAATCCCTTGTAGATTCAATCCCTTTCAAACCCAATCCTTCCAAAACCCTGATCTCATCCTCTTGCCTTTTCCTTGTGTTTGCAAACCTTCCTAGACCTTAATTCACTGGATGCATCGCTTTAGAATCCAGTGATTTCCTATGCAAACCTTGTTTTGAGTCATGAGAACACCTCGATCGAGCTCTGCTTCCCATCTCATTGTCATCTTGAACTAGCTAACTCTTGAGTGATGCTTGACTACATCAATGCAAGATCTGGGAAGCATCAGTATACACAACCTTCCTCTTACAGGTAGAAAGACTATTTCGATGATCCGAAATTCTTATGCCTATATCACAAACGGAGCATTCTTACCCGGACACAGATATTTGCTACTTTCTCAATTCTAAGGGTTGCAAGGAAAAAACACAGAGATGGCAGAGAAGTAAACTACGCCATGATTGTTATGGGGTTCCTGGGCTCTGCACTGGCACATATCTTAGATGGCCAGAAAGCAAACTATACTTGAAATTTTGAGTACACATCTGATATTTAGTGGCTTTGCACTGGATATGCATGAAAGCTTCCCTTCTACTTAACTCAATTTTGAGAAAGACTGTAATATCTCTTGTTGGTAATGTTAAATTACTGCTTCATACTCCATCAGTAAAATTTACAAGTTTTCTGTTCCTTCTAACAGAAATCTTGGTGCCCTGTGTTTGATATGTGTGAATTGCACTCTCTATCTTGAAAGACAATGTATAGAATTGGATTGTGAACTTCCATGATTCTCCATTGTCTTTTGCATTTATTTCTGAACTATGGTGTTTCAAAATAATGTCTGCAGCAGTTTCAAAGATGGTGTATGCTCTGTCTGATTTATGGTTCTATTTGACTTATTCCATTAGCTTTCCATTCTTGGTTTTAAAATGATTAGATAGTACAATTTAACAAGAAATACACAGAGAAAAATACGATTTTATTGACCTTTCATTGGAGTGTCTTGATGCACAATTTGTAGTTGCTTTTTTTGGATTTCTAATAGATGTTGAGATGAACCGATGGCACATGTTAACTTGGTTACTGCACTTATTTACTGCTCTGTTGTGCCTAAGTTAACTTATTTACTGCCTAAATACACAGAAAACAATATGATTTTTATACTCTTGTCTTTTGCAGGCTATCTCTGCATCAGGCACAAAGAAAAATGAACTGATCTTCGGTGAGCTTCAGTCTCAGCTGAAGAATAAAAATATCAGTTTTGATGTCAAAGCCACTTCAGACTCTAAGGTAAGTTGTAGCTTCATATTCTATGCTTCAAAATTTTCCATTTTTGTTAATCTAGTTTTCTTCCTATTTTCTGTCACATGTTAATCACTCTGTCATCGTGTTGGAAACATGACCTAACTAGGTATATGATTGATTTCATGGTGGACATAAATTTGTTAATCCTGCCATTTTATTGTGTGTGTGGAAGTTGCAAGGTATATTGCTAGTATATGGAGCCTTGAAGTTGAGACTGAACTTACTACTATTGCTTTTTCTTTCACCTTCCAGCTTCTTACAACTGTCACAGTTGATGAACTTGCAACACCTGGGTTGAGATCAATTTTCAATTTTATCGTACCGGATCAGCAGTTGGGAAAGGTAGATATCCATTTAATTTTTTGTTGGTAGGAAAAGATCATATTTATTAATGCTGTATGCTTGTTATGCATCATTCTTTTCTATCTTTGATGTTTTGTAGGTTGAGCTGCAATACCTGCATGATTATGTGGGTGTAACTGCTGCTGTTGGATTGACTGCCAACCCTATTGTCAACCTTTCTGGAGTGGTTGGAACTAATGTCTACTCTGTCGGAGTTGATGTGTCATTTGATACCGCAACAGGAAACTTCATCAAGTGTAATGGAGGGTTGAGTGTCATTAATGCTGATCTTATTGCCTCATTAACTGTGTAAGTATATCCGAAATTGTTCATCCTTCTTTGTGGATATGGAAGCTATTTCCCAATCTTACTATGACATGCTAGAGGAATGTGTAATGTTGTCCTGTACTCTTCTTAGCTACTATTGTGAAACCAAACAAAAGATGTTATCTGGGTTCTTACTTGCTGATTCAGAATTTTCATGTAGAAATGATAAGGGAGACAGCATAAACGCCTCGTATTACCACCTGGTGAGCCCATTGTCCAGTACTGCAGTTGGGGCAGAGCTAACTCACAATTTCTCGACCAACGAGAACAGCCTAACCTTTGGGACTCAACATGCCATGGACCCCCTTACCATTGTCAAGGCTCGCCTCAACAATTATGGCAAAGCTAGTGCACTGATCCAACATGAGTGGAGGCCGAAATCATTCTTCACCATCTCTGGGGAGATCGACTCAAAAGCCATTGAGAAGGGTGCTAAGGTTGGGCTGGCCTTGGTCCTCAGGCCCTAATGAAAAGACTCTGTGGGTTATTTAGCATCGTCCTTCTGATTCCAGGACCTGTATGTTCATCTTCCTCGCTCCCTTGCAATGTCAGATTCTCTCTGTTTGGTACAAACGTGGCCTTGTAGGAACAGTAACTGTGTTTGCTCCTAATGGGTATCAACTTCTGTCTTCAAGTCTCAAAACAGGTTAAGCTCTGCAATCCACTATGCAGTTTCTTTTAGCAGTGCAAAACCTTGTTATTAATAGTGTGTCTTGAACTCCACGAGGCTTAGCAATCTTTTATAATGTCTTTTTCTGTTTTTGCTTGAGGACTGATGATTCGAGTTTCTCCTTCGTATTACTAATGCGGATCTTTTTGTTTGCATGCTTGGGTTTCTCTGCTTCCTTTTCTCACATTCGTATCTTTCGTTCGGTTCTGGTCATGTAGCTGGTAACGCAGTATATTGTGTGCTTTAAGTGGTAGTCCAACTGGAGTTGGTGGCGTTCTCTATGGGTGTCACTACGATTTATGACTGTCGAGTAAAACATCATCCATGAAGGACACGCAAGCCTGAAGAAGTGATAAATGTGCGAAAAGCTGCAGTTGATGTGTGTGGACGGTTGAAACAGTGCTGTGGATGGAGAAAACCGAGATATAATACAAAGTCAACAGTGAATGAGGAGAAGGTTGACATTCAATGTGTTGGGATCGGTAAATCTGTGTATCGTTGTATGATCGATGCATCGATTCATCAGTGGTTTACTCGCTGATGGTCTTCGATGGGCAGCATCGTCACCCACTTGACTATGGAATAAAATAATTTAATTATCTTTTCCACAATATCCATAAATTTCATCGCATATTTGTTTTTTTTATCTGATTAGCTAGTAAATTATCCGTATTTGTCTTACATATATTTCCCATATTAATTATTTGTCGACACACTTCCCAGGTCCAATTAACCAGTATTATAATTAGATGTAAATGGATTGAATGACTAACTGTGATCCAACATCTCAAGTATTCGCAGCCAGAAAAAATCAAAGAACTCCACACCTAATTCTTATCCTTGCATGAAATCCTGCTTGAACGCGTTGACAACAGGTTAAATTGGACCCAGTTTCCATGGACCCAAAAGGCATCATCGTCATCATGACATCGGCGAGGACGGGGGACCGTAACAGAAGTGACACACCATGCCTCGACTTATCTCTCTCGTGGGCCCCACCCGGCCCACGATTCTTTGCCTCCCCTCCCCCCTCCCCACCCTTTCGGATTCTTTGCATCCATTCCCTGAAAGGGATGCCATGCCATGGCTGGGTCGTGGAGCTCTCGTTCACCTCACGCCCCAAAATGCTGCCATCTCCATCTTTGTGTACTTCTATGGTCCTTTGGTGCAACAACAGATCATGAGGATGCGTCACTGTTCTCTGCCACGAGAAGCAGCTCACCTCTTGCGGCTTATGATGCGAGCAGGTCGTGTATTGCCAAGAATTTAGCTCCATGTGGGAACACTGCTGGAAGTGTCTTCGGTAAAGGATGAGCTGCATGTGAGAGGGCTTGGTTATCCTCTCAGCTTCATCATGGCTTTGGATACCAATAAAGATGGGTAAGCCATGCCATTAGGATGCTTGTTTTCTTGCAGCACAAGGTCTTCGAAGCATGAACATCTTGCGGAAAAATTGAGCTTAAGATCGATCAAAGAAACATCAAAGAAGCAGCTCATTGTGACAAACAACAACTGATCCCCGAAAACTTGTTGTGGTTTCGTAGTTTGTTTCATACCATGAAAGGCCTTCACAAGTCGCAGGAATCAGTCAATTCTTGACAGCAGTCCGCCATTCAGCTTCCCATGCAATGAGTATCCGAAGTTCATCTGCAATAATTTTGTGTTGAATTCAGAGTTAGAAATCAGAGGCATAGTTAAGGATCATCTGATCCTGCAAACATCGGATTCTTTTGTTGAAGCTTAGAATTCAACTGTCAAGTTGCTTCATGTATCTATCTGATGATCACATGATCCCCTGTCTTTTGAGTTGGATGAACACTAAAAATTTGGAAGACAGGGCTCTAATTAATCCACCATTTTCAGTGCTTGATGATGCCTTTTCTGCACAACAAGTTACTTCATTTGGAGTATCTTCTCTTTAGTTCGTGACACCTCTTCTTACGCTTCAGAACATCTACATTTCTTCCTCGTAGTAAGAAATGATGGTTTGTTCTGCTCATTCAAGGCATTTCTAGATTAGAAAGAACAGGTAATTTGCAAATATCACATGATGGTTTGTTCTGCTCTTTCTTTTCTTATTTATTCTAAATCATTGAGAAGTCATATCTTTATGATTGTGGTCCTAAAAGAGAATACGATGCATGTCTGCATTCGCATATGGTGAAATGTATGTGGAGAATACAACCAATCCAAGTAGAAACTTATGTGCTAATTTCCCTGCATGACACCAGAAATTTCCTGCACAGGAGAACGCTTAGGATCTTCTCTTCTTTTTTCCTTCGGTGTGAAGAGAAGGGGAGAAAGCTGGAGGGTACTAATGTCATTATAATCCACAAGCTTTCTTATTTCTGGACAAAGAGATAGGAGAGCGAGCAGGTCCCTATGCTTCCCTATATAACGCCATCAAACCCCTTCACAGTCATGGAGGATAAGAGAAACAGGAATTCAAGTACCTAAATCAAATTCGATCATCAACATCTTCTTCTTCTTCTTCTTCTTCTGTTTGATTTATGATGTTGTAAAGTTATCTGTCAGCGCCGGTGGAAAATTCTGGGACTCATCGCTCCTTGTTTGTTCCTTCCATTTCATCCTCCCCTTCTTTTCTCATCCAAGGGATAGAAAGAGATGCGCTTGAGTGACCCTCTTCCCCAGAGTCCTCCTCAAGTATCGGCTGTGGTGATCACCAGCTTCTTCCGTCACTCAATGCAGAGAATTCATGTAGTGATTTGGAAGTGAGCATCTCAACAGAGAAAAAGAACTCCTTTTTAGATACGACAGATGATGGAAGGAAGGATTGATGAGAGTTCCGGTATGGCAGTCTTGTTCACCACCGACGGGATTTGCACCAATGCCATCGAGGCGTTGCTTGCTCCGGGATCCTTTGCTGGTGGATGTCCTGGTAATTGTCTCTTTTTCTTCTTCGATTCTGTTTCCTCTGTTTCTGGGCATCACTTCTGCTTTAAGAGGCATTACAACTTTGCCAAGAAAGCAGTATCTATTCCTCTCTTTGTTCCTTTTTCTTAATTTGGCTATTTTCTAAAATGTTTATATATATATAATCTTGAGATTCCCAAATTTGATTATGTTGAATCCTCTATAGAAACATTTTAGAATCATCTGTGGAACCATCTTAGATACGTGAAAGTATTGCCGGTTGGTAGCTTTCTTATCTTGTTTCCCTTCTTCCCCTGTTTATGGATTTTTGCTTCCAATCTTAGAGCAGTTGCTTGCATGAACAGCTTTGACTTTCTCTCGACTGTCAATTTATGACACATCTTCAAGTTTTAGGTATCATCCATCAAGCAACATCGGTCGTATCCTTTAGTCGTGATTGCACTCTTTGGAGCACACAGTTTATCCTTGCACTACAAGTTGCGTGTAATGTTTTCCCAGATCATGATCACCGTACATTCTGCTTCAGGGTCGCAATTCATGGTGAATTCCGACGGCAGTCATGGGAACAGTCTCAAGTTTGGGCTGGAGGAAACTGCTGATGATGACTTGGACGAGTACCCTCAGCGGCCGGGGAAGAAAAGGCGGCTGACGGCCGACCAAGTCGAGTTCCTGGAGAAGAACTTCGAGGTTGAGAACAAGCTTGAGCCGGAGAGGAAACTTCAGCTCGCCAAGGACCTCGGCCTGAAACCTAGACAGGTCGCCATATGGTTCCAGAACCGCCGTGCGCGGTGGAAGGCAAAGCAGCTTGAGAAGGGGTATGAATCCCTGAAGTCCAGCTACGACTCCCTCAAGCTTGATCATGATAACCTGCTCAAGGAGAATGAGAAACTCCAGGCTGAGGTGATGCATCCATCAAAACAAGTCCTTTTCTTTGCAGTCGGATGCCATGATCAGCAGATGAAATCCACACACAGTGTATGTGTGTGTGTGTGTGTTCTTATTGATCTGGGTTTCCATGCGTCAGGTGGTGCATCTCAGTAGCAAGCTTCTCCAAGAAGAGAAGGATAGCAGCAGCTGGGAATCGTTCCAACTAAGGATCTGCCCTGACAAGCTGCAACCAGGAATAGATGCTCAGGTCATGCTCTGCAAGCAAGAAGACTTCAGCTCTGCCAACAGCGCTGTGTTAGAGTCGGAGAGCCCTCGGCATGTCGATGATGGTGGATACTCCAACCAATCTCAAGTCGTGGGTTGTTGTGGCTTCCTCAGGCCCGAGCGCCATTCATGCAGCAATGAGTTCCAGGTGGAGGATCAAGCCTTGTGGTTCTGGCCCTGATTAGAGCTTCCACATCATCCATGACCAAATTCCTGTGTCTTCTTCATCCTGTCTTCGTTTTGCTTGCTCTCGAGTGGTGAACTCTCGGCAAATAAAAAGCTTTTCAGGCGACATGCCGCATCTCATATAATAGCTCTTCATCTGTATTCGCATTTCTCTTCCTCGAATCAATTTGCAGATACTGTAATGCTTGCTACTTTTGGTCCATACCAGAGTAAAGAGCGATCTATCCTTGAACAGCAGCAGTAAAAATTGCATTCGTTTGTGGTTGCTATTTCTTCTTTGACGGGTGGTGGTGGAAAGCGGTAAAGGCATAGCCCTGGCTGCCACAGCAGTCTGCACCCTAGCAGAAGGATTCTGATCACCGCTTTGATGTTGATCCGGATGTGACGGATTGTGGTGGTGATTGAGTGTTTGGTGATGGTGCCCTCTGAGAGAGAGAGAGAGAGAGAGAGAGAGAGTGAGTGAGAGAGAGAGAGAGAGAGAGAGAGAGAAAGAGATTTAGATCATCTTGTTCAAGATGTATCCAGAAGACAAGAACAACAATACATGCTCTACATGAACATGAGAACAACACGAAACGAAGAGTAGACCAAATGCTGCTGCAATTTCACTCGGAGTCCGAAGAAACGTCAACTCTGCCTTCCGACGTGGCCATTATTCTTTTCTGTCCATAAAAAGAAGGCACGTGTTGGTGGGTCAAAGTTACGTGTACACGTGTTGGTAGCCCATCGAATCGCATGCTTCACGTGGTAGTGGGCCATCGAACCCCAGCCCAACACGTTTCACCATCACGCGGGCCACCGTGTCGGCTTGTCCCGTGGGAAAGACGATCGCTCCTACACACCTAGACGGTTCGCGTTCAGTCTTGGATCCACAAAGCCGGCCCCCACTTCGTGGAAATGCTTCGGTGGCAGTCTTGTGCGCAGTGACTGTCGAGTCAACAATTGATGTGGGCGTACAAGTGATGAAGTGGATTGTCC
>CM017194.1:29431285-29786285 GCA_004837865.1 Musa balbisiana | reverse complement strand
TAAGACAGATCATGGGATAAGACAGATCATGGGATAAGACAGATCATGGGATAAGACAGATCATGGGATAAGACAGATCATGGGATAAGACAGATCATGGGATAAGACAGATCATGGGATAAGACAGATCATGGGACATGGGATAAGGTAAACAGTTCCATTAATTAGATCTGTGTCCTCATTAAAAAACTACTACTGAAAAAGCCAAACAGTCACCATTGAATGCTGACAACTACCGCACACTAATTGGCAGTAGGTCTTTGGAGATGACCACGCATGGATGTTCACAGATCTGTCCAAGAACCAGCTTACATCTCCTTGTTGATCGTCCCATTTGAATCAATGAAAGACTCAAGTATTATTGTGTTTCTTTTTTCTTTTTCGACATAGAACGAAATATTGTGTGCGGAAAAAGTGTGTAGAAGCATCAAGTACATCAAATAATTCATCAAACAATGACTTCTGGGAAGGGTTTTTATCTAACTGAGGTCCTTATCTTTCTCCAACTTGATTATTTCTTCCGGCTGGTTTGACATTAGCGTCGAAAAATCATCCTCATATGGTAGTTTTAGATCCGTGTGAAGGACGGCTCTTATAGTAATGGTTTGCTGTAGTATTTATGTACGCATGTATCGATCAGCATGACTACTGCTCAACTTCCAGTGATAACCCTATCTCATCTGATTGCATGTTAATATTTTGAAGAGGTTTGTTGGGAGTCTGCTATAGCCAAGTATGATGCAAAACCAGTCTTATTGTAAATTGTGTATATATCATCATCATCATCGTCGTCGTCTTTGTGAGGGCCAGCACATGATGCATGGGAGCTTTAAGGTCAATGGATGGCGGCGCTCCCACAGGAACTGATTCCTGTAATCTAATGGATCTGCCCGGGTGTCACGAGACACAGAACAGTGAGCATCATCCATGCATGTCTCCAGCCAATCAACGAGGTGTAGATCTCAAAAGGACTATATAATGTAGTTCTTCCATGATCATAACAGAGTTGACACCCTAAATCATGCATGTGATGCATGAGCATAACAATTGCAGAACGTCAAGTTCTCATTGATCAAAGAGCTTTTCTATTGTCTGCTTGTGACAGTTACTCAACCGCTCGATCAACTGGTCAAACCTTGGATCGCCATTGACAAGTTCTTAGTTTGAATCTGGAAAGGAAGCAAGACAAAGCAAGAGAAGAAAGGGGCCTCTCTGGTGCTGTCAAGTTTGATTTCTTGGTCAGCAGTTACTGCGAAAGCATAGAGACTTTGATCGTCCACATTGAACTCAGAGTCCACATGGTTGCTGGTGGCCAATTGCAAGAGTTTCCCCATCTTCTTCTTCTTCTTCTTCTTCTTCTTCTTCTTCTTCTTCTTCTTCTTCAGTGCTTATGGCCCCATGTATATGCAATGTTTTGTGTCTCAAGAACAAAATGAGATGGACGTGATATCGTTGGAGAATAATTCGGAAAGTGATAGAACTCAGTAGGTCATAAAGAAGATATATGGAGAAGACACTAAACTCCTATTTTCATTCATCATCATTCTATCAATATCATTAACCACGACATATAACATGAATTGTAGGAGATAATGATCGGTGCAACACACTCCAACTAACGAAAAAATAGAATAAGTTAATGATCTAATAATGAACAGTTCATCAAATAATTTGACTTGGAACTACCTTGCACAATGATTGCTTTACACAAATCAAGTCAGCGAGCTCCAATTATGTGTGTCCGGGCCAAGTGATTAGTCTTCCTCTTTCCATTGAAGAGGTTCTTGGTATGAGCATTTTGTGCAGATGGTCCCCTGGCATGCATGTGACCGAGATACTTGTTTAGATGGGAGATTATTAGCCTCTATAATTCTTTAAAAAGAAGATCAAAATCAATCTTTGATCTAGAAAAGATGGATCATCGAACCCAGTCAGAAAAATAATACATATCTGTGTTGCAGACTTGTTTTTTCTTTCCATGCATGTGCTTTATCTTAAATGTTTTTTGAAGCTAGTGCAACAATGAATCTCTCACATTTTGTTACGAGCATTGCCAGTTCCTAAGACAATCTTGCTCAGCCAAAATGCTTCCACATACATCAATTCTCTAACGAAAACAGCGACGAAGAGAAGAGCTATCAGATCGATTTCGGTGTGTTTTTACAAAGAGAAGCAGATCTACTATTTCTTGGTTGTAACCTAAGGCTTTCATGGACAAGAAAAGGACTTGTTGTTGGAGAGGAGGACTTCAAATTTCCAAACGTGATCAGAATTCCGACGATTATTCATGTCTAAAAAACTATTATAAGACAAGTGATGTAATTGATTGTTTAGATAGTAGTGAATTGCTGGTGTAGAACCCAACCACAAGGTTAAGCTTGCAATGCTTTGTTTACTGTCAACTTGCACCGTAGTCAAAGCAGTCCAAAAAACAAGTGTGCATGTGATCAACAAGAATGCTATTGTGTCTTCCCTTCTTCTGGTGAACAATATGCAGGAAAAGGTTTAGGTGCCCTTAGAGAGCGGCGCAGGGAGCGTTGCAAGTGTGAATTTTGAAGGAAGCCGTGGATGCCTTTCTTGTACTCAATGAAGACTAACAAATCCTAAACGTTGACACCCTACAATATATCAATGCAGGAGGAGAGAGAAGGGTCGTTTTGGACACACAGCCGTATAGAAGAACAAAATTATAGACTGCACTCCCCACGCGAGTTGGCCAATCAATTAGAATGACATTTGAGTCTAATTTCTGAAACTGTTCCAATGGGAACATTAATCAGCTAATTAATAGGAAACAGTAGTTGGAGTCTCAAGATTCAACTCAAGTCCTCTGGTACAGCTAATGCAGATCGATCTCTTACTTGCAGGTCTTTGGCTACCTATCTTCTCACAAAAAAGAAGAAAAAAAAGACTTCCTCTTGCTACTATTTTAGTCTTCTTCGATTGCTACTTCATTTGTTGGTATGACTTTGGATCATAATGGTTATTCAACATCAAACAACATAAAATAAAACGTTCGATTAACCTGCACCAACTTGGAGCTGCTTAAGAAAATACATGTACAGTGCAGCTTCTCATTGATACAGGAATCATAAGTGCACATATGAGCAATGAAAACCTTGTCTGATAACAATTCAAAAGAGTAACATGGGTAAAACCTCAGCTTCCTCTGTCACTTGAGCAAACAAAAGTTACAGAAATCAACAGCTATATATATATATATCCTTAGAAAAGTCTGTGGGCTAAATCATGCAGGAGCTTCTCACCCAAAGATCAAGTGGGGAGGTCATAATAGAGTGTCAACTGCACGTCCTCGCATGGATCTTAAAGCCTGTTCATCATATCACTTGATGATTAAGATTAACATCTTGAGAGTCTTTTATGACTTCCCTACATAACCTAATCTACGTCAAGAACTGTTGCTAAATGCTGCACAAGTAAGAAGGATTCCTATGACTTCCATGCGTGGGTCACGCACACCTTCCGCAATGGTCCCTCCCGCTCCCATCTTCCATGGATGAATGGTGGGCGGTGGTCCACGGCGCCGATGGTTGACCGGCCGTGGAGGAGAGGCGGGGCCCACGCCCACGGGATCTGGCACCGGCTGTGTGGTGGTGGTGGGGTTTGACGAGGGGCGCGGAGACGCCATGTGACGAATGGACTGAGGAGGGTGGAGATGCGGAGGAGCTTCAAATGGCCCTACGGACTGCGGCTCGGGGGAGGACGTAGGAGGTTCCCGGTGACTAACCTAACGCCTCACGACATGCACGTCGCAAACGTTGAAAACCCCTTTCAATTCTTTTGTCTGCTGCCTCGGTGACCTCTGCAGCTGTTGACGTCGAGAGATGTATGGCCTTTTAGATAAGCTCTCAGATCCAGTCGTCTTAAGCAACTCAGGAAGAGGAGGTTTCCCTTTATAAGCTGAGAAACAGTGTGCACGGCAGACAGAACCTTGAGACTGATTGGGCGGCCGGTTTGCCTCCGATGGAGGTAATAATGCTCAAAGCACCTGCTGCTGAGGATGAGATCTGTCCTGCTCATGAAGAGGGTACTGTAGAGGTTGGAAAGGTTTGGCTTCTTCTTCTCTCTTATGTATCTTTGTTCTTGATTCATTAGGTAAGAACAAAGTACAAAAGATCATTTCCTCTTTTATGTATTCACTTAGAAACATGCAGTATTGTCTTCTACTTTCTGTTTGTTGATATCAGCTTGTGGCTAACAGCCATGTCCAGTCCAGTCCTTTTAGCCGACTGTTCCATATTCCTGACAAGACAAGTTGGACTTTTCCTCGGAGCATCTCTAGAACGTGAAATCAATGAACTGTTCATGCGTTGAAATATCATTATCGTACCTGTTTGTTTCGTTTTGTAGAATTTTCATTTCATCTTGTGGAAATTTCATGGACTCCTATGAACCTTAAATACTCTTCCATGATCATTCATCAACTGAGCATTTCCCAAGTCTCCTTCTCCAAACAAGTAGGTATGCATCTCTCAGTTCTCTGTTATTACACAAATAGTCCATCTGTGCTGTTCCATGTTAATTCTAATTGTTTCCTTTGAGCCCGAAGAGATTTGTGCATCTTTAATTCAATTATGATTCATCTGAAGATAGCAAACCACCAAAATTTTTGGTGTTACTGCCTGCCTTTTCATCCAAAATACAAGAAAAAGATCCCTATATATTCTGAATCCTTGATACAGTTTAACAGCCTAAGTTAGAGGAAGACAAATGATTGAGAGTCCCAATGGTGATAGTATATACTTACATAGCTTCCAAGACAATAAAATCCTCAGCTGGTCCTCAAACAGGCCACCAATAGATTCCATGTACCCAGAGAGAGCTATGATAAATTATTATTCTTGTTTGATGATGTAAACCTTACTATGATTTTTCTTTGTTTATCTATTTATTTTGAGGGGGAACTTTGAGACCGAAAGACTAAATTCCAATTGTGCAACCAGCAATTTACATAGATGAAACCCTCAAATAAATTGAGCCCTATTTCTTGGCAGAGATTTCTAACCAGTGTTTCTCTAACAGGTTTCCACTGCCACCTCAAGTGAAAGATCACCCATGGAGGCAATCTCAAGACCATCTCCTTCCAACACCAAGGAATCGATTACAACCAGCCAGGTTAGAATGTCCACCATGCAAACAGTACTCAGATTTAGAGTGCAATCAATAAGCAAAACTAAACATATTCTTATAGGCCAATATATATGGCTTTTTCTCAAGGTTATGTGCATCATGCAGAATCACAATTAAGCCTTATATTTTGTACTAATTTTGCAATCCTTTTTTTGTTATTTGTATATTTCAAAGTTTCTGTGGAGGATTAATGTAGACATTTACAGCAAAACCTTTTTCTTTTTGTAGAAAGGATTTTATGATCACTGACCAACCAAAAAAAAGGGGCCAATCTGAAGATAGATTATGTATAATGTGAAATACACCATTCAAAAGCCTTAATCAGAACTAAATTCTATAGAGTGAACTCACAAAGGATATATGGTTTGACAAATATGAAGCATCAAAATAAATTGATTTTTTTTTTGCATACATTTACAAACAACATGATGCAGATGAAGACATAAATTGTAGGATCCTTAATTGAAGTGTTATCATATGATCTTCAAAAGGTCATTTATGTTCTCTCATGGTATTTTGCAGGAAGAGCAACTCGAGTACACTAAATCAGAAATGGGTGAAGTGAGAGAAGAGAACCAAAGATTGAAGATGATCTTAGCCCAAATCGTCAAAGACTACCAGTACCTGCAAAAGCAGTACTTCGATATCATGCAGCAAGAGCAATCTAAGAAGCCTCTTGTGACAGCAGAGCCTGATGGCGTGGAAGAACCTGAGCTTGTTCTGCTGAGCCTTGGCACCAGTTCAACTGGGCAAAAGAAGGAAGAGATCAACACATGTAAAGATATAGGAAAAGACGGAGAAGGTCTAACTCTTGGATTGGACTGCAAATTTGAAGGAACCAGAAAGAGTCCCAATGAACACGAGTCAACCATTAGCCCAGGCAACAGCTCTGATGACCCCAAGGAAGAAGAGCCCGGGGAGCCATGGCCGCCAAGCAAGATACTGAAGAATCCCAGGAATGGTGATGATGAGGGCTCGCAGCAGCCCCAAGTGAAGAAAGCTCGTGTATCCGTGAGAGCAAGATGTGATGCCCCAACGGTACGTGTGTACTCATTACAGTGAGCACATTCTCACTAGGATTATGAGCCGCTACATGTACGGATGATGTTTTGTTCTTGTTGCAGATGACTGATGGATGCCAATGGCGGAAGTATGGGCAGAAGGTTGCCAAAGGAAATCCATGTCCCCGAGCGTACTACCGTTGTACGGTGGCACCAGGATGCCCTGTGAGGAAGCAGGTAAGCTCCCATCTTTCCTCACTGTTATATTGCATCTTTGGCACATTAAGATCTTAGTGAGGGTTTTGCTTTGGCATAGTATGATCCATTTGCTGTAGTTTATATTGGTTTGATAATAATGCAAGTTGATCTTATCATTAGAATTTCCTCTTAACAACTTGCATCGGAAAGTCTCTGACCAAATCCTAATAGAGAAATGTTGCATATACGTTCCGACTAGTTGAAGAGGACATTACTGGATGCAGTCGTACACGCAATCTATAGACCATTCAGTTTTAGATTCTATTTCGAGGTGTATAATTGTTGTTCACTACTAGCTTTCTGACGGTGGATGTTCTTAGTCTTCTTTCTCTTCATCCTGACGACTGAGCCGTGCTAATCCTTAATGTCGACTTCCTTCTCCATCTGTTAATATCTTTCTTAGTCATCATAATTAGAATGAGAAATATCGTGCACTTCAATCTGTCAAAATCCATGTTCTCAGGTGCAAAGGTGTGCGGAAGACATGTCGATACTGATCACCACCTACGAAGGAACCCATAACCATCCTCTACCCTTATCAGCCACCACCATGGCCTGCACCACCGCAGCCGCCGCAAGCATGCTGATGACCGGCTCGTCGACCTCGGGACAAGGCATGGCACCACCAGCCATCGGACCACTGTGTTCCTCCTCGACTGCGGCCGCAGCAAGCACCAGCCTCCATGGCCTCAACTTTGGCATGTTAGGCAGCTCCAATGGGAGGCAGCCATATCTCCCAATTCCTTCGATATCTTCCACTCCTTCCTATCCCACCATCACACTCGATCTCACCGCACCACCCTCGGCCACATCCCAGCTCAACCATTTCACCAGATTCCCGAGGTACTCCTCCACAGGCTTCAACTTCTCCTCCTCGGAGTCTACCACCATACCAACATCTTGGAGCAATGGGTACTTGAGCTACGCATCTCAAGCATACAACAAGGGCTCCAACACGGGTTCTCTGAGCCTCGGTAGGCAGTCTCAGGACTCCTTCTATCACTCCATCCTACAGAAGGCCATCAACTCAGCTGCTGCTGCTGCTACTACTGCTGTTCCTTCTCCTTCTCCAAACCAGCATGCATTGACTGACACAATCGCGAAGGCCATCACGTCGGATCCCAGCTTCCAGTCGGCGATAGCTGCCGCCATAACGTCGTACGTGGGCGGCCAACCTGGGAGAGAGGGTGCAAGCCATGGCCTCCTCAAGTTGGGAGGGCACTTCAACTCCTCGGCGGTTGCACAGCTCTCAGCCGCCGTGAATGGTTGCGCCTCCAGCTACTTGAACAGGTCGAGCAGTTCGAGTTCCAGCCACCAGCCCAACCTGCCTCTCCTCCAGCCGCCACTGGCCTTGCCCACCCCCAAGACTGCCTCTGCTGATCGCAATAGTGAAAGCATAGACTGATGGCTCTCCTTATGAAAGGTGATTGATAGAAGATAAGCATACAGAGGGTACAAAACTTTTATGCAGGGGAGATTTGCAGGAAATCACCCCGCATAAAACTTTTGTCTCAATAGAAGGGAGGTGAAGGAGGAATTAAGTTTGCTTTGTTTCATAACCTATAGTGCAGATCATAAAAACAACTGTTAAGACACATGAAGAGATTGATTAGGACTGAAGTAACAGTTCAAGTGTTCTATTGTGTTTCAAGTGCTTCATTGCTGGTCAAAGTTGGACAAGATTTCATGGCAAGGCATACTCCTCCTAAGTTTATAGTGTCAATCACATCGAACCAAAGCCCAATCTTCAAACAGTTGCATCAAACTCATAACATGAGAATCTGACGAAATATTCAAGTTGGGAAGCAGTTCAACACCCAATCGACAGTCCTCTTGGATTGATGATGATTTGCAGGTGAGAAAGAAGGCTATAGTTGATGATACTATCACCTTCGCACACTGCAACCAAATTGATGAGCATTGAAAATGAGGAAGCAAATGACATCTCTTCATTTGGTTTCACTTTAAAGATTTTAATTCCAATCAGTCACAGTCCACTGTTGATAAAATGAAACATAAAAGCTAAGTATGTATTCACTTGGAATCCACTTTGATGCTTCACCAAAGGCTGTGCAGGAGGGTATCAAGATAGATCCATTGGCTGCAACAGTTTGCAGCATCCAGAGAAGGTAATTGAGTATAACGAGCAAGCTGAGATAGTTCTTCTTCATCTAAATAGACTACATGTTCGACGAATGAAATAATGATCAAATATGTCCAGATGCAGGGTTATAAAAGAAAAGAATTAACTTTTTTTTAACAGTCACAAATCCAGATACTGTAATAATGAACATTTTTTCAACAGTCACAAATCAGTTGATTGGCAACAGAAAATTCAGAAGACTCAGATTTTGTAGTTAAATACTTTAATCGGTCACTCCATACACACGCACACACACACTCACGAGGCAAACCGCAGCCGGTCACTCCATACACATAAGCCAACTAATTCTTCCTGTAGAAGGATAACAAGAGTGCAGGAGAAGAGTTTGTTAGTAAGTAGGTCTTACAACTGACATAACCATATAGAGATTCATTAATTGTTTCTTAAAGACATTCATTTATACAAACAGTCGCAAGTCTTATATTCCTCAATATAAAATAAGTTGCCTGATCCAATAAGGTTTCAAAACAATTCACTTCTTTAACAACTTAAAGAAAATTTAGTAACACAAAAGTTTGGTAAAATTGATAAATACACTTCAGAGAGGTAGCACAAAAGCTGACTAACATCATTCTCTTCTTTAGTCACAAATTATAAGATACTCATTTAACAGGACTATTCAACAAATTTTCAAACACTTCCATATGCGGCAGCTCATTTATCATCCCAGACAATGATAACTAGTTTAAATATCACAAAGGACACTGCACAACAGAAGTTTTAGGTCGGTTAAATTTTTACAACAGCAACCCATGAATATGAATGCACAAGTTGGTTAAATATTATAAGTTTATGCTAATTTTGTTTCTGTCAATGTTTTGGCAGATAAGATCAATGATGACATTAAGCAATTCCAGCAAGTCACAATATTAAGGCCAACAGAAAAAGTGAATGACCTGCCTAGAAGCATTTGAAAATTACTTGGTGGATGTACTTCCATGCTTGCTGCGGGAGTCCAACAAAACATGGTACATTGGATCTTCCAATGAGAGCCGGAGAAGTTGAATGACAATGTAAGCACATGTTGTGATACTGAAGCAGGAAGACAATGAAGACATCAATATCAGTAATGAATGTGAGGAAATAATACAAACAACAGGTTACCAATTCTTTGATGCACATGAAGAAGATATTGAAAGTATAACATCAAATTTCATAGTTCCATTTCCACAAACTTACAATGTCATAGATACTCCTTTAAAGTTTATAAACATTCATAGACCCATTGGAATAGTATTTATCAACACTCCACTATCATCCAGCCGTGAAGGTAGCAGTGGCTTGGTTTCCCAGTTCACTGGTACATGTTGATGATGTGCTGTTAGAGAGGCTTATTACAGCTCAGGAGATATTGCTGGCATCTTACCTTGCATTTGTTCTTCTCCCTTCGCTCTTCTACTCACCATCTCCCACAACTGTCTTTCATTTTTATAGTCTCATTGTTGTCAAAAGATTTAGGTGTGGATGAGAGGGTGAGGTCATCTAGATGGGAGGTTAGATTTTGCAGAGGATGGGTGATGACCAGACTTAAGAAGTAGGTTTTATCAGTTGAGTTAACACCTAAGATGTAGACATTTCGGTGGTGGGCTCAGTCCTTTGGCTTTAGTAACTTTGTTTAGGTTACTATGACCTTGAGTACATTTACCATGTGTTAATTTGAAGGTCCATGACTAAAAGAGTCGAGGTGTCCTTATGAGAACCTAGCCCAACCTGCAACAAATCAACATATTTGTATGTAAACCAAATGCATAAATCCGATGGGTAAGTTACAAAGGTTAAATGGAATTCACTTCATAGGTTTATAGGTGGAGTTTCTCAACTTACAAGAGTATTAAAAGAATGAAGGGAGATTAATTAGAAGGTGAGAGATTTTCAAAGCTAGAAGCTCTTTTTGAATGTACCAAGCAAGGTTTTTAATTTCGTACCGTACCGACATATCGAGTCTTGCTCAGTACAGTATGGTATCGGCATGTCGAGCGGTACGCTAAGATTCTAATGATAATGCCTTCAGCAGAACTGTCATGCAAGTGGGAGGAATCAACAACAAAGAAGGTAGCAAAGCTATTCTACATCTCATATTAGCATATTTTTCATGGACATAATCTGAACTCTTACAAAGGCACCCTAACAAGTAATATTTGTATGGCTATCAGATTTACTTTAAGTCTGCAAACATTGATAGTCGAGCGGCCTCGAGACAAACCGCATCCCACCCCCTCGCTTTCTTTGTTCCTCTCTCTCTCTCTCTCTCTCTCTCTCTCTCTCTCTCTCTCTCCCCCATCACCTTTTGTGTCGACGCTCACCGCTTGGTCGCTTTCCTCCACTTCCGTCGCGTCCCTCCCGACAAGCTCAGTCGCCCTACCACGCACCCGTCCGGCCTTAAGACGCACAACCCTATCCCTCCCCCACGCTTTCTCCTTTCCTCTCTCTCTCTCTCTCTCCTGCTCCTCCCATCACCTTTCGCGTCGACGCTCGCCGCTTAGTCGCCCTCCTCCGCTGCCATCGCATCCCTCCCGATAAGCTTCATCGCCCTCCCACGTACCAATCCGGCCTCAAGACGCACAAAACCCCCCCCCCCACCCGCCCCCTCTCCTACTTCTCCCATCACCTTCCGTGTCGACGCCCACCGCTTGGTCACCCTCCTCCGCTGTCGCCGCCCAGTAGCGGGTGGTCCGCTGGGTCACCCTCCTCCGCTTGGTCGCCCTTCTCCGCTTGGATGCCCTCCTCCCCTAGTACTGCTTGGTAGCAAGCAGTCGGCATGCCATTTTGGTATGTACTATCCGTACCGAGCGATACGATAAGGTTTAAAAACCTTGGTACTAAGTATCGACAAGACTCAACAATCTTCTAGAGGCTATTCTCAGTTTTGTTTCCATAATCCTTTGGGTAGTGATGTTTTAGGGGAGAGTAAAGTATGGGTAACCCTTACACATAAAATCAAATAATATTTTAATAATCAATTAGTTATAGATTGTAGTGAAAATTTATATAGGAAATATACACCACTTTGATGAAATATCAAGATGTCGACCAACTTACCTATAGTATTATCCTGTTCCAAAATATAATAACAACCAATATGGATTTGTACCAATCAAGGTTTGACTAACCTGTCCGAGCCGGTGTGCCGACCGGCCGACGGCATGGCACGTGTCACTCCGTTGTACCGACACATGGTACGCTGGTGCGTACCGATGTTTTGACGAGGAAGAAAAAGAGGTTGAAGAGGAAGGTCCAATGGAGGAACACAGGAGGAAGGAGAAAGGAAGAAGGAAGAAGGAAGAAGAAAGAAAAGGAGGAGAAGTGCAGTGATACCATGGAAGCAACGATAGCATTAAAGGGAAGCAATAGCATCACAACGGCGAAGAGGCGGTATTGCTGCAGCATTGCAACGGCAAAGCGTCGAAGAGGCAAGCATCACTACAGCATCGCAGCGGTGAAGCGACGAAGAGGCAACACCGGTGTAGCATTGTAGAGGCGAATCAGCAAAGAGGTAGTGTCGCTGCAGCGGCCAAAAGGCAGTGTCGCGGCTTTGGATGCTAGAAGAGCCCTTATATGCTTTTTTTCTAACGCTGAAATGGATTGGGGCCCATCATTTTTTATTTTTTTTATTATTTTAATGTAGACTGCCTGAAACAGGGTGGTCCGCTTATCGGTCCACACCCGGATTAGTACGTACCACTGAAACCATACCATTTCGGATGGTACAACAATCCCTGACCATTCAGTACGGATATGATAAAATAAGTCAATACTGTTTGGCATAGGTTCATACATGTTCACAACTCAAACTCAACTAATCTTAGATCGAGTCTATTACTTAGCAGAATTTTAAAGTTTATCCACGTACACTAACCAGTAGTCATTAAATCTATCTGAATAATATAATATAAGACCAGTACCAAGAATATGTTAGATATAATTAGAATCCAATGGAGTTGCCAATAAGCCCTCAAACCCCGAACATGATCTTGAGGTGGTTCTGTAATGGTAAGGTTGGATTTTATTGCTCTGAATACTTGATCTATTGTATTTGAAACATGTTAAGATGTATTGTGACTTTTTATTTGACTTATTAAGTTATTGCAACGTTATTTTTTATAGAGATATTGTACTCATGATATGTTATTATTATCCCAAACAATCATATACATCTTATTAGACATCCATTATAGGTGATGTGTAATCCTCCAAAATAATCAATATAAGTGGAAGAGACATGATAGACAATATAAGTGGAAGAGAAATTGTCATTTGATCTAACTCTTAGTCAAACCCAACCATATTAAGCATGTCGAGCCTAATGAGCTAACTGACTCATCAACTTTGTTGAACTCAAACCATGACCAAAATATTTAAGTTAAAGTTGATAGTAGTACACTCATCAGACCCTTATAAGTTAATCTTAGTCTTACCCACCTCCACTGTGGGATTATTCGGGGTGTTATAATCTCCCCCACTCAAGAGCTTGATGTTCTCATTAAGGCCCAACATAGCCCAGATCAAACCTTAGCATAGTGCATATGAGTCATAGTCCAATGGTGGCTCCACGCCGTGACGAGTCTCTGACTTCATTCACGGGTAGCCCTTTCCTACTCGAGCCACTCACCATACCCCAATACTAAGTCGACTCTGATATCATTTGTCACAACCCGGGCATGATGGGCTAACTGGCCTGTCAACTTCGTTGAACCTAAATCACTAGTCAAAATGTTTAAGTTGAAGTTAATAGTAGTACACCCATCAAACCCTTATAAGTCAATCTTAGTCTTGCCCACTTCCAAATATAGGACTAATCAGAGCGTTACACTCAGACTCAGGTATAGTATGATATGTGAACCATATCGTTTCAAAAGGAGACTAGTACGTCCAATAAACAATAGGAAAGTCCTTGCAATCCTTGACTATTTGGGTAATTTATTTTCAGATTATTATACACTTACCTAATGCAAAGAAATTTATACATACAGATATCATCACTTTTTTGCTAATATATGATTAGGATTTAGGAGTAATGGCAATAAAAACCTTTATATTCAGATACATACCTGCCAAAGCATATCAACAAACAGATCCAGAAGAATGCACTGATCCAAGTTGACTCCTTGTGAACAACCCATACCTGGTAAACAATAACAGAGATCATTTTCTCTCTGTAAAAATGGGATTACTAGAGAAGTATACATTTGCACAGACTGTACAATAAATACATGATCAACAACTTCGAACCAACAATTTCATTTACCCAAACAAAACCAAATAACAGATAACTACACAAAAGTTTCAGGTAACCTATAAATTATTGTGAAGCCACTGTTAACCAGACTAATACAGCTTAACTTCATGCAGCCTTAAAGTGCAAATTCACATGATCAGATTTTCAAATTGATGCATACATGCTTTGCAACTTTAATACTGAGACATGATATTTGACACAATTATCTCATGAAAATTAGGCGCTTTGTTAATCAACAATACACAAAATCAGCATCAGCTATTTAAAACAAAGCCATAATATGTCGTCAAGATTGTAATCACATCACCAAGATCAATAACCTCAGTACAGTTTAAACTTTAAAATTTAAATGTTGTCTTGGCCCTACCTTCTGGGACTGTAAAGCAATTATGCAACACTTATTTCATGCCATAACAAGAAAAGAGTTTATTTGTTCATGTTGGTTTCCAACAAAATCTTTTAAGCAAAACTTTAAGAGAAATCAGATGACCTACCTGAGATACAACAAAGCAAGGAACCAAGACATGTTTAAATGCAATATATATTGTATTGTAGACTTGAACCACTTAAATCATATAAATGTTGACAATATTAGGTAGGAAACATCCACAAAATAGGGTTTTCTAAGGGCTTTGAAAGGGCACCTGACCCATGCAGGCATACCATTTGTCAATACACTAGGCACGTGTCAGTTCGGTTGGTCAAGTATCAGCCTGGTCGGGATAGGCACAGTTCCAATACCTGAAACATCAGACCATAACTAAGCTCAGGCTAATAATATTACATCTATCTGACCCTTAGAAACCAATTGAAATCTCCTCCCTTTCTGATGTGCAACAAAACTGAGGGTGTTGAATTATATCACCATAGTACCATCATCGTCCTCTAAGACCATAGCAATAGTGAAATCCACTATGTCAAATTGAGTAGTCTTCAGAAAATACTAGAGCAACCATGTCAGTTTGGGTACCTTGGGGAAAGGAATCAAGTTCAGGGTTTGAACAATATATCTGGAAAGCAGGTCTAGGATACGTTTTGGTCTGACAGTTTTCGGTTTGACCAAATCTTTATTTGGGTAGGACCAGATACTTTTAGCACCCCTAGATGCAGGTTTGTTTGGTATCTTGTATTTGAATTAGATGCATGGATATGTTTCTGCGTTATAATTTGACATTTTCTTATGCAATGAAAACTATCATGTAAGAAGATAAATAGTAAAAGAACAAGATAATTAGGTTCTTAAATGCAAGTGGTCTCATTAAATAAAAATTAAACTAATATACTCCAATAAAAATATATTAAAATACAAAAATAATATGTAAAAACATTTAATACCTAATTCAATCTTTAGGTGCATGAATCCAAACACAAGATGTACAATACAGCATCTGGAAAGTCATAAAATGTGTATTGCTCATGCATACATTTACTTATACACATGTCAAGTTCTGTATCAACCCAAGCAGCTAGAAAATTAACGATCCTAACTTCCAAATTTCTCAAAAGGTTCTCTTTCAAGATGGATAGTAACAAATTTTAAACACATATCTACAATTAAAAAACACTTAGAATGTCACAAATGTTCAGCAAAAGTCATGTAAGACATTGACTTACCGATATAGCAAAGACATTGATATAGAAGTCAATTAAGGTTGCAGCCATCCACCTATAAAGGTTTTATAACAACTCTACCATTAGTTTTAGTAGGCATATCTTGATATCTAACAAGAGAAGACATAACAATGCTAACATCACTAGAACCTTGTTTATTAAAATTCTTAAAGATTTATGATTAAAGAACCTTGATGTGCAAATTATAGGAGTCAATCGAGTCAAAGACAGATATATGCATATATTATAAAGCAGCAATCATAATTCATATTAGAAAGCACAATTCAATATAAAACACAAGCAAATATAACAAATCTAAAATGAATCAAGCTGGATTTATGAATTTTTTTAAGATGTAAAAGAGAATCTAACTTTAAACGCAGATGCAAGACAAGAAAACAGGAACCCTCTTTTAATTTAAATTATGTCCACTGTTGGATGTTTTGCTCCTAGAAAATTGTGTAATACTTATATATTTAGGGGTTGAGCTACCATTGGCTATAAACTTCATGTGACACATGAGGTGCAACAATTATGAGAAATAATTGATTGAGTTGTCATTATAAGCAAGGAATTAGATTCAAGTGTTGAACCCATCTATTTCCGACCAAACCAGTGCGGTATCACCCTACTGGTGGAACATTGATTGGTCTCGATCAGGAAAAAAATGCATATATCTTGTTTACTTTATAAAATCTTTTTATATTTTTCTTAGTTTGAATTTTATGCCAATGAAAAAAAATCTCATAAGAATAACAGATGGGATGCTTGATCTGGTTAGTGCTTGATTTTAGAAGTTATTATTTCTTCATTCAATTTTCCGTTTCTTGTACTTTGCAAAACTATATAAAGGAAGAAAGTATTATATTCAAGGACATGGTTGAATCAGTCAAAATTTAACTCTCTCTTATCATGTGCAACTGATATGAGTTATCATCTGTATGTGAGGCATATCAAATGTAAGGCCAGGACTTCTTTGTTTGACACTTAGGAATAAGGATAACTCTAGGAATTATCTTCTCCCTCCCTCTTTTCTCTTCCACCATTATAAAATCCTTGAAAATATGAGTATGTATCTTGCTATAAGAGCCCCTTCAGGATCATGTCCTGCATTAGTTAACATAAAACAAGGAGGGTAGAGATGAAATAACTGACCTTTCTTCTTCCTTTTTCTCTACCTTACCCTGTAGAGGTCTTTTTCCTTATCATCACTGCTTCACAGTGGGAAAGTCAAACTGATACCTTAGCCCATGAAAGATTTCAATCAAGTTTTACATTAAAAATGATCATAACCAATTTAGTTTGTTAAACTGGTGACTTAGTCAGCTAGTTTAGGCCAAAATCGATTGATTTAGACACAAAATACACTTAGAGGCGGGCCTTTGAGGTACACCAAAACCAGTACCGTACCAAGATTCAAAACATTGAACTTCTTGTAAATTTTCATCTGAAGAAACCAACATAGGTTAATAAAGATGAACAAGAAAACATACTTTGATCTGTATAGCGTAATAGGTTAACTTCTTGGTGATGAAACTTGTTTTGATCAAAACAATAAAGTTTGTAATTTATTTCTGAAATTTGTTTTGATTAATTATTCACTATTTTATAACCAAAATCCACTTATATTTAATTATTTTTACTCTAATTAGGTAGAGTTCATCCTAAACTACGGTTTCTTATTTGGATCTGGTTGATCCGGACTAGCCAAACCTGTGAAAACTGGTAGGTTGGCATACCATGTAACAGTATACCAGTTTGTACCGAACCATACCAATTCATCCAAGGACCGTATGGGTCTGGTACCATATTTGATATCTTGCACATGATTTCAAATACCAGTCAATGCGGTGCATATGGACTGATATTTTATCGGTCCACACAAGGACCAATATCTAAACATATCGTCTAACACCAATTAATATTTGAACTTTTAATAATTTCTTCTACTGATATCAGGTAATATAGGTCAATGTACCACCAGTACACTGACATCATAGCGGTTCAGTAGATTACCAAAACCAGTACCAGACCAAGACTCAAACACTTGAACTTATGCTTGTAATTTGCATCTGGTTAAACCAACACAGTTTAATAATTTAATCAGTAAAGTGTAACATGTTAGGTTCTTTATGATGACCAATCATATTTTCAACAATATATAATTTTTAACATTTAAACATATCAAGAGATTTATTTTTGCTTCCAGAGATAGCTTATCAAGATAAATATCATCATCTTAACATTTTTACTAATACTGATAAAAAAAATTTATCTGCAGCGCTGAACATTACGTTGCAGGTCAAGCATATATATGTCAAGAAATAATTAAAGATTATTTATTTGTCAAAACATGTAGAAAAACAATTAAAAACTAATTAGGAAGAGGAATACAAAAAGAAGGTGCAGATATATGCTTACGGTGTCAACAACTCCATCCTGAAAGGAAGTCCATCCGTAATTACGGTATAAACAACTACTACTAAAACAACTATACCCAAAGTGCTGAAGAGAACTCTCCCAATCATAACAGAAGAGCACTTGACATTATGTTCATGATCCTTCCTGAATGCAAAAGAAATATACACGATAATAGATATAACAAAACAAAGAAAAAAAAGATATCACCAAGGAAAATGTGCAGTAAAAAGTTCCTCGTGCCACAACTACATTATGAATTGCAAATTACGGAATAATTGTACTAAAAAGTCTTAAGCCTTTGGTTCTTCTTGGAATTTTTCTAATAGTAATTTTAACGAGTACTGTCACATTATTATATTTTTCCTTCACAAATTATTGAGAGGAGCCAAGATTATTCATATTTGCATTTTGGAGGATCAAGACTCATAAAGAATTAGCAAAAACTGATGCTACGTTTTTGCACTCAAAAAGTATTTTATAATATTATCTCAAACAATTGCATCTAAATTTTACTTATATCCTTTGCATTTCTTATAAAGCCCTTTTCAATGTGCTTAATTTGTGAGACTGCACACATTTAACCCTCCCTATATAACAGGACCGCTCTACACGACTACCACCACCACCACTTCCCAAAAATGAAAAGGTAAAAAAAACACAGAGTAGAAGTGAAGTCAAACTACCAACACTTGAGGTTCCATGCATGGAAACTTCTGTATGATTCATTAGAATTAAATAGGAGAAACTTCTAAATAAGTTGATGTTATACCTCAACAAGAGTTGGCTTACAGGATCTTGTAGATGTTGGGATGTAATATTGAACAGTTTCAGAGTGATATAAGCACATGTTGCTAAGCTGAAAAGGAAAACAAAGAAAAGAAAGTATCAGCTCATGATGCACCAAGTCTATGGAAGACCAAATATGTTGTTTGAAATTTGAATACTTCAACATAATATAGGTAGAACAATGACTTTCCAAACTAGAACACTAAGAGAGGTGCACAGAAAGATTTTCATAGAATAATATTAAAACATGCTTTTAATGGAAAGGGGAAGTGGACTATTGCAGTAGAAATATATCCATTCATAATCCACTCTCTGATAGGTAATTCCAAAAAAACAAGTATTACAGAATACAGATAATTACCATTAAAGAGAAAAAGATACTAAAAAAAGTATTATATTGGCAACAAATAAGAATCAGACATCCATGCAGTTTGAAAACCAAAGATAACAAAGAAAAATTCCAAAGTGTCCATTTAATCATGGGAAAACATAACTATATTGTGAGATCTCATTATCACTCAAAAAAAGCATATATACTCTTAATTCTTAAGTAAGAATTTAAATATCAGTTAGACTGGTACCTACCAAATGCTATGCACCAGTCCAACTAAGTACCAGTAATAAAATATATAGCTAGATACCAATACAATGTTGTTTAATTTTGATTTTAATTGTTTTATTTCAAATGGTACCCTGCTATACCAATACCGTACAAGTTTGTTATGTTATCAGAACTGGTATTTCAACCCTCACTCTGTAGAAAAGATAATATTTACTTATCAACAAATTGGTACAATAATCATTATTACAGCAAATTTAAGTAAAATATATAATCTCAATGTTTCATGAAATCAGACATAGAGAAAGTGATACTGATTTTGCACCGAATATGAAACAAAGATACCTGCCAAAACATACTAACAGAATCACCCATAAAAACGCTTTCATCCAGTTTGGTTCTTTGTACGCAACCCAAGCCTACCATGATACAAAAACCACAATAGTATAAGAACAACAAATTCTTGGACTGGATGCAATATATTAGCTAAGAAAAACTTGGGCTGCATTGCATTTCCCATGTAGACACAACACAGATTTCTGGATAAACTGATGAGTTAAAAAGTTCATGTTTCACATTTGAAGGTTACATAAAAGGAAGTAACCAGGAAGAAGCAACAATTATAGTTGTTTGTAGTTCCACCCAAGGTATGCAATTTTGTACCGTACCAGAGTTTCAACGTTCGCTCGGTACGGTACGAAACTGCATACCGAGCGGTATACCGTTTGGTATATATATATATATATATATATATATATATATATATAAAGCGACGTTGCCTCGTTTATATATATATATACAAAATATTTTTATAAAAGGCAATGTCGCGTCGCCTCGGCGAGGTCGCCTTTTCCTTCTCCCACGTGAGGTGACATCGCCTCGTGTATATATATATATATATAAGGCGACGTCACGTCGTCGAAAAAGGTGACGCGATGTTACCTTTTATAAAATATTTATATATAAATAAATATATATATATCATTCCACCCAATAAAGGGCGGTCCGTGTACCGGTAAGCTAACAGGAAAAATTGCATACCTTACTTCCACCAATATTAATTAATAAAATAACAGGAAAAAACTAATTTCATAAGCATGGGGTGTCTCTTGCTAACTAACTGTAAACACAGATGCATTTGTGGTAAAGAATTATGTTTAGATTCAGAGAAAGATAATTGGTCAGCTGATACTGTTTCACTCTTCTTGAGTTGCTAGGCTGCAGATATTCAAGTGGGAATACTAAGTCATCCAAAGGGCAATTCCTACAATTTTGTACAAGAAAACATATGCTAAAGCAAGGTTCACCTTACCGGTCTGAACCGGTTACCAGCCAACTGGCGGTATGGTACATACCACTCCATACCAACATATCATGTGTCGGTATGGCAAGGCATATTGACGACACGAAAAAATGACCAAAAATAACTCTAAAAATTCTTGAATAATAGAAAAAAGTTATATTAGGATTTTTTAGTTGGAAATAAATATAAATTTAGTATAATTTTAGAAAAAAATTATCTAAATTAGGAAAGAATGTGGCACACATCTTTTTTGAACTTTGAATAACTTTGTGGTACCTTCCGTTGATATTGAATTATCTACAAAGAAATTATTTGAATTATTAGATGATTTATTAAAAAACTTAAGCTTTAAGATTTAAATGAATCAAGTAATCGATGGATGAATATACCTAGTTGTACCACCAAAAAGAATGATGAGACTCCACAAGCGATGGATCGGGGTCCTCGATCATATGTATTTGTATATCAATTTGATATATTTGTTGAACCCAATCCTGAAATTGATCGCACGGCATAGTATACTAATATATTGTATGCCATTGGTGCATCAATATGGTGATGATCATAGTCTGATCGTCGTGAACTACACATGTTCGAGGCGGCTCCTGAGGCAAGTATAATTATGGCATATATTGGTACGAAGCATAAGAATGTCAAAACTTCTTCTTTCGCCACTAATCTGCTGCTTACATATCATAAGATCGATCGTCATACTACTGCTCAGAGAAGAATGACCAGCAATCACCATACTATTGCTTAGAGAAGAATGATCAACTATCATATCGAGCACCATGATCTAAATCTTGGATGACATGCATAGAATACTGCTCCTCGATCCATGCACCAGCCTCAAAGGCTTAAACTATGTAGAAGGGACCATTGACTCCCCAGCATTGTTGCCATCGTCGGTCGAGGCACTACTATCCACATCGTTGCCATGTCTCCAAACCGAGCTAGTTGCTGCATATGAATGGGAAGTTGTCTACATACCTTTTATTAAGGAGTTATTCCTCTATCTTGGGTGTTAATCCTCCATAATTAGCCTCCCAAGCTTGATCCAATCTACAAATCGCAACTTTGTGAAGTTTTAAGAGAGTGCAAATGTGAGAATGAGAGAAAAAAGTGAGCGAGAAAGAGATTGAGAGAGTATAAGAATTTGAGAGAGTGAAAGGGGGTGAAAGAGGGGGGAGGAAAGAGTTTAAAAACCGTTTCAAATGGATCTAACCGTTGAGAACGGTTGAAATCCGACTATTACTGACCGGTACAAGTCAATAACGATCAAAATCCGATCATTACCGAGCAATGCAGGCTCATATCGAGCAATACAAAGCCTTTTAGTATATACCACCCAGTACATGGTGGACCACGTACCAGTCCCATGGGAGACTGGTACATATCGCCCATACTGAGCGGTATACCGTGGGATAGTGAACCATGCGCTAAAGAACCAAACTTCTCAAAATTGATTTCTCTTCCTATAAAAACACTTATTCTAAAAGTTAGTGCTTCTCACAAAAGCCTACAATGATCATTCTGGAAACAACTGCCTCTATTTGAAGTCTCAACATTCTGAATATAAGACATGTCTGCATTATAGAAATAGCCAAATTTCATCTTAAGAAGTCTCATGTTGAAATAGATATGCTCTTTCATGCAGCAAGGATATGCAACGTTAAAGCACTTAATAGTTAACAAAGTTACAAAACTATTTTGGTTGTTAGACCAATTATCAAAAGCTAAAGGATACTAGAATGTGTTCAGTTGTTCACCATTATAGAGTGATTAAACATGACAATAAGACATACAAAATAACAGTATCGACTAACAGTAGAACTGTTAGACATATACTTGATTCAAGAACTTTTATTGATTTCCTGTAATTGAGTCCTTCACGTCAATTCATTACAGTCTAATGATCGACTATTTCTGTCTTGTTGTAGCCTTGCTGTGCAGCAGATATATTATCTGTTCTCTTCACAACATTTTACAGATTAAAAACAGAATCATATATGAAACCTACATCAGCAGGTATTACTATCAGACAAGATGGTTTTCCAGCTTTGGCTCACTAGATGAGTGTTGGGCAAGAAAAAATGTTCTCATGTCCTATGCACACAATCCTTCTTGTCCCTAATTCTCTTTAATTAGAAAAACATTATTGCTAAAACGTCTGTTTTAAAATGCCATTTAAGTCTTTTTTATTTTATGACATGTCACAAGAGCCAATAGACCTAGCATTAGGATCATGACAGTCATTAACTAGTATCTTGTGTAGTGTCAGAGATCTAAATGTTTGTCTAGATACTTCTATATTATTTTTATTCTAAGACAACAAAAAATATATATACTTCCAGTAGCAAATGCTCTAAATTATAATGAATAATGTTTATGATGTTCTAATTATTCTGTCCAACCCACCATACTTAAATCAACACTACACAGCATTGGAGCGGATATGGGGTACTGGGTATGGGTCAGACATGCTCATAACCAGATGGATTTAACCAGAATCCATTGATTTGACCCACCAGCCAGTCTGCAACCAGCAAGGAAGAAATGAAGAAGAACAATCGCAGCAGTAGTTAACCAATGTGAATAAGGAAAAAGAGAAGTGAAAAGGAAAGAAAAAAAGGAAAAGAGAAGAGAAGAAAATAAAATAGATTCAGAATAAACCCATATTTAGATCTGATATAGTTTTAGAATTGTCAAATTATTTCAAATTACTTAAGTAGTACTAGAAACCAAAATAGACAAATACATAATCATAGAGTTTAAGTTTTAAATATTTCAAAATTATATTTTGAAATATTTTAATTTGCACCCATATACCATACCTATATTTTTTTAACCCTTTTAGATCGTACACACATATCCTATGTTAGAGCAATGATCATCTTGGGCACAAGGATCAGTATCATACTCAACATCCCATACCCATCTCCAAGCACATAGGAAATTACTAAAACTCTTTGTTGCTCAAGATCTTGACCTCACCTAATGATATCAATTAAAAGAATTTGTTATCATTGTCCCAAAATTACTTTTTAAGTTTATTTTAGAATGTTATTTGAGTTGTTAGAACAAAATATGGATGCAGATTTAGGTGAACAAATGATATCACATGCTAAAGTAAAATGGAGGCAGAAGCTCCAAAGTGCTTCATATCAAAAATGGTTTTACAACAAGAAGCAAACCAATATGTAAACTCTCATTCCCTCCACTTTCATGTAAAAAACAAAATGTCAAGCTTTCCCTTTAGGGGACCACTTATACAATGGGGAAGTGATACAATACAAGATGTACCATGTTCAACACTTGTGAGCCCAAACATCTATGCTGGCACTATTTCATACGCAGTCATGTCACCTTCCTTGTGGTGACAGCATGTTATGAATCCTTGTATCAACAAGACAACGGGCACGAGCAAAGCCAAGATGTTCATGCAGAGAGGCATCATTCTAAATTATCAATTAGTTAACATTAAGTGTAATTAAGTTACTTTGTAGATAAACATACCATTTATATTTTAAACATTTTTACTGGATTTTAGTTTATTGAATAATTAACACTAAAATTATAAGCATTACAGATGTCAGAAATGTAAAACTTATATTAGTTTGCATGGTATGAGCTACTCCATTTTTCATGTGTTCACCTGTAGTTGAAACCATATTGATTCATGAGTCTTGTCACAATGTATGAGCTCAAGACTATTTAGTGAACTGCAAACTATTATAACTAATAATTGTAACAAAACATATTTGTTTTTTACATTAGGCTATCCCCATTATGACACTAATAAACAAAGCAACTTAAACTACAAAGAAGAAAAAAACTAAAAACATTTATCATTAGGCAATTTGTTAGTATATGTCTGGTCATTAATAGAAACTGACCAAGGTTTCAAGTTTCTGTTCAAGACCCATACCGGTCGCCAGTCAGACCAATATGGGTCCATTATATACCTATGCATCAACAAACAGTGTGCTGGCATACTGGTGAAAAGAGGGAGAGAAGAGGGGAGGAGGACAATGACAGAGAATAAGTAGGAGAAGAAAGAAAAGGAAAAAAGAAGCGGATGAAGAGAAGATGGACAAGGCGATGGTGGAAGAGGAGAAGAAGCATAGGAAAAGGAGGCATATTGGATCGAAGGAGAGAAAACAGTGATGCGACAGGATGACGATGACAAGGTGGTGAAATGATGGTGGCGAGGGTGCAAGGATGAAAATGGGGAGACTGACCAACGAGAGAAAGAAAGGGAGAATGCAAGGAACATGAGGAAAAGAAGGAAAAATTAAAAAAATAAAGAGTTGCCAAAGTTTTTAAAAGTACAGAAAAGATGTGGGTATTGAGTGGTAGGGTTTCTATCCGATACCCCTGGTTTTAGTCATTAAAACCAGATACTAAGCCTGGTTTGGTAGGGTTAGCAAGAGGTACTGGTCAATTTTTGAGTCTTGTTTCTAATGGTCCAATAAATACTCATCAGTGCAAACAGGTTCATCCGGTTTTTAAATCATTGCAATTGACTCACTACTTCAAGCCTATGAGACCAAGAAGAACAAAAATAAAAGAATTTTTTTCATTGCATTTCTTTTAATGTCAAAGAAAGAAAGCATCAAAGAAAGTAGAAAGTAAAAGTTTTTTTCTTTTTAGAAATCAATTGTGTAGCAGAAAAAGAGACCTTTCAATTCAACTTTTGCAGTCTACCATGTTTGAAAACAGAAAATAAACAAAAGACTGAAAATGTCTTGTAATTTAATATTTTCTTTCCTTTTCATCTCATTGAGCATTGGACATACGGAAGCCTATCCATGTTGATCCTCTTTTACTTCAGTTTTTGTTCTTACAACTTGTTTACTTTTTGCACTTCATGTGGACTATAATCTGGTAGTATCCATTTTTTCTAGTTTTTTAGCAGACCCCTAAAGTTTTGGATTGTCTACAAAATCCTTTGTTTCTAAAACATGGAAAGAGAGAATGTTCCATTTCCACATATCTCAATCATAGAGCACGCCAAAATTACTGTCATCAACATGGATTGAGTTGGTGATAAATTAGAGCACAAGTTATTTTCACAATCACAATTTTAAACTTAAAAATTAGAGAAAGCATATTGCAAACTCGTGAAGAATCCAAAGGCTGAAATTATCTATTAGTTATCATTGATTGGCATGAATCAATGCAACATGTAAAAATGTCTTCCCTATAAACTAAACCTTAATAAAAATAAGATAGATCAAAAAGTAACACAAAAGATTTTGAAAAACAAAAAATCACAAGATCTCAAATTCATAAATTTCCAGATCCCACAAATTTATCAGAAAGGGCCAAAACCTTACATATTAGTCCCTTCTGTATACAAAGAAAAATAGTAGTATAAATTCTGCAATTAATCTTGAGTAGATTTCCAACTTATTAATAACCAACAAGTGACTAATCAGTAAGATAGGATCAAATAATTTTTTATTGTCTTTTGCTTCAATGACAAGGAAACATAATATAGAAAAAGGCAAAGTAGAATAATGTTCTTTAGATAACATCAAGCTGTGGGACTTACCACTATAGCCACAACATTAACGTAAAAATCAATCAACGTCGCAACCATCCACCTAAACAAGATAATGAAGCACAATTATAAATATACAGATATGGACAAGAACATGCAGTTCATAAGTCATATTTGTGTTGACAAATACTTCATGCACTTATGTAATAATAGATATATACAGCACTGCTTAATCATGTAAACAAACATTGTGAACATGTAAACCATGGTACACTAAGTCCACAATATATTTTCCAAGTTGTAATAGAGTTTTCAGTATAAAAATATTAGACACTTCTAAATGACCAAGCATTTGTACTTAGATATTAGCTATATATATATATATATTATTGTGTTCCCTATGTAAAATGATATGGTAATAGTTAAAACAAGGGAAGCATAATTATTGACCCTAAAAGACAGGATCATCTAATTAGAAGGAAACTTGAGAAAAATGTCTATGCATGAGGGTTGAACTTATAATCCGTAAGGCTGTTGCAGTAGAAATATGCTAATACAATTTCTTTTTTGTTTTTTGCATTTTGCAGTCACTAGTTAGTCTTTGTCTAAAGAAAATGCTACTCATCATACTATTTTTTAATGGAGAAAGAGAACTGAATAGAATTGATGTAAGGATCGACCGGAAATGGATCAATTGGAATCAACAAGGTCGGTTGGTCCATGTTGGTCAGCTCAGAGTCAGCTGAGAAAATTAAATTAAAAATAAATAAATGACTAAAAAATAATAATAATAGGGACAAACCAATCCAAGTGGCACCCACTAATATACGATTTGGATAGGATAAATGTATGCAACCTTACCTCTATATTTAAAGAGATTATTTCGGAATAATCATATAAAAAAATATTAGAAAATTTTATAAATCATATTTGAGAAACAATAACAATTATACATGTAAAAAATTACCTTCAAATTTAAAATTTCTCAAAATATCTTAAGTTGAAAAGAGACATAAATTGTTATGCAGAACACAAAACCCTGTAATATAACAATAAATGACAAATAAAACAACATATCTATTCTATAATTCTTATAAATCACTCAATGATTTTTTTTATAATAGGAAATTATTATACATACATAATAGAGGAGACTTAAAAAACTTATTCAACTGCAGCTATGCATAGAGTGATGGAACCAACTGTAATCACAATGTTTCTTTAAGCACCATCAGATTAAGTATTAGGTAATGCAAGGACAAATAAGAAAAACTTCATTAACAAAATCTGATATTAATCATGAAATCATAAATCTGAAAACATCTCTCTTTTCTACCATCATATAATTACTTCCTAATAGATTAGGGATTACTCTTAAATATCCTTTCCTCTTAATTTTCCCAGTGATGGACAATGAACATCAACATTCTTGGAAGACAATTAATTGAATAATTGCAGAAAATAACAAAAATAATAGCAAAAGTATCTCCTCTAATCCCACAATCATTGTTCCAGGTTTCTTTTTTGCCTTTCTTTCACTTTGACCTTCATCTTCTTCTTTTCATTCCTTCAACCTTTCTCTTCTTTTTCATTTTTTTGAGACAGTCAAATTGCTTTTGCCACTGCTTACATATTACATAAAACGGATATTTTTTATTACATTGAACATTGGTGTAAAAGATAAAAGAATATAGAAGAAAGAAACTAATAAGTCCAAAGTCCAAACCACACAAAAGAGAGAAAACTCGCAAAGAAATAATTAGTAAGTTATTAGCTTTAAAAGTTACTCTGAGAATCATCATGCTTTAAGTTAACCGAGTGCTTCTAGTCCAACTAAATGGTCATGAAAAGCAATTAGGTTATGTATTCTACACTAATTGTTAATCACCAAATTGCATATGCAATAATAATGGTTGAACATAGATTATTCCTAAATATTTCGGTCCAGAAGTTCATTCTTGCCTGCTCTTGATCTCTAAATTCACTATCTTTGAAACAGAACCTCCATATCTAAATTTACCATATATCCCACTAACCCATTTTATCCAATATGTTTCAAATTTGTTTTCTTTGCCTTAGGTTCCCACTCTCAAGCAATACCCACGTATTATATCAATGCCATTCAAGTGTCATCAAATCCTTTTGAAGAGTTTAATAACTCACACAACATCGTTTGCAAGAAACATCTGTATCACCAGACCTCACATCCTAATCGACAGCTTCCTGCACTCCTATTAACTAAGTCATGTAGCTTTAGTTTGTCAGATATGGAGGGTTCCATAAACAAAAAGTTGTCTTTGGATCAGTTATATACACGTCAAGTACAACAGCAGTCATTCCTAATTCCAAAGACATCATTGTAGATTGTTGTTCATTATACACATCATGCCTTACAAATGAGACAATGACAAGATATGTTACGTTGCAGATCCTTATCTATCATAATCCTATACCACACATGGTACCAATCACAATTGAACAGGAAAACAAAATTAGTATAATCGTCAAAAAGAGAACTTACGGTGTCAAGAGCTCGATTCGGAAAGGTGACCCATCAGTCACAGTGGTGTAGATGAGGGTTGCCAGCATGAAACAACCTAGTGCAAAGAACACAACTCTGTAGGCTACCATGTTCGCAGATGCCGCCATGCCCTCTTCCAGAGAAATGTCGGGAAAATTCCACTTTTAGGGATTCTCTAATGCCGGCAGAAGGAAAGAAAGAGGGGAAGCCGAGAAATTAGAACGTGGAGGAGAACAGTACACGTCATCGCAAGAAGAGGAGGAGTCCGTCCCGTCCACGAGAAACCACAATAGCCGCAACGTGAACTATAATCCTACCTTCGAAACATCACATTCAAGATTAGACTGGGGAGTCGTCGGACGGCAATGTCTATCGCCATCCGGCGTCAAATAACCCGAAACCACGCCGCCTTTCGCACCAAATATCGTCTTCACGAAAGAGTTGACTGGTCGTAGTTGGAGCACGCCATCTGGGGCGAGCACTGGATCTTGAAGGTGAAGGCGATTAAAAAAGGTTACGCCTTTGACCTGTTTGAGGATTTTCCACTTAAGAGTGAGATAAACCACAAACAAAGCGCACCACCTCGAGTAAGCAGCGCGTTAGCACGATATAACTTCCAATATACATTACGAATCAACCCGACAAACAATGTCGTATCTTTCGTCGGGCAGCATCTTCGTATGCGCTTTGACGAACGAGGACCAACTCGACACGTGCACCTTCCGGCCACATGAAGTAAGTCTTGTTAGTTCGCTTCTTGAGTCATGCTTCAAGTCGTCACTCGGGCATGGATTATTAGGATAGCGGAGTTTACATTATTTTATTTATTTTTAAAAAAAATTATATATATATATATATATATAACCACTTCTAATCATAGTAATCAATTAGTTTAGAAAATAATTTGGATTAGAGAATTATTATAATCAATTTGAATTCCAATATCGAGGATTAATTACAATGGCATTTGTAATCTATGAATTTTGTAGGCATATATAGGTATATATTCTAATATTTGAATTTAAATGGACAGAATCACTACAATTTTGCCTTAAGATAAGTACAAATAAGTGGGGAACTAAAAGATTAAAGTGAATTGCATGTCATATTATGCACAAAAATCTATAATGGATTAAATTTAAACACTATAATAGATTTATTAGAGCAAAATATATAATAAAGATTTCTGGCTTTCTTGCATCAATCAGTCCCATTAGGTTGGACCGAATCATCCATTCATTCATTTATTGATCAAGGAAAAGAACACAGGATAATTACAATGGCATTTGTAATCTATGAATTTTGTAGGCATATATAGGTATATATTCTAATATTTGAATTTAAATGGACAGAATCACTACAATTTTGCCTTAAGATAAGTACAAATAAGTGGGGAACTAAAGATTAAAGTGAATTGCATGTCATATTATGCACAAAAATCTATAATGGATTCAAATTTAAACACTATAATAGATTTATTAGAGCAAAATATATAATAAAGATTTCTGGCTTTCTTGCATCAATCAGTCCCATTAGGTTGGACCGAATCATCCATTCATTCATTTATTGATCAAGGATTTAGGCCATCAAATTATCTCTCTGTTAAAGATTCAATCTAATTATTGGATTAATAGAAGATTCTCATATTAAAAGTCCTGCCTATTATTAAGTAGTTCATCGTCTAAAAGGAAAACTCAGAAATTATGTTTTCGAGAGTTTTTGATCGTATGATAAAAAAATCATACTCCATAAAATTAATAAAAAATTTCCTAAGTCTAAGATTAGATTGGATTAAGAATATACTAAAATGCACTAAAAAAATTAATATACACATGCATATAACCTATTGTAAGTTATGTGAAGGTAAAGAATTGGAATTTCTTCCTTTCCATGAAAATGTCTAATTTATGTGAAGGTAAAGAATGTTGTATCACTATATACCATTTAATACAAGTGATATATATTGATCCAATAGGGAATCGATATGCGTGATACATTAGAATACGTCTACGTACTATATGTTAATATGTTCGATACGATTAGATACAGTTTTATATGTATCGTCTTGATAGTTGATGAATATATCGATATGAATCGATAAGGCAAACCATGTCATCTACTTCTTTTATGTCTATCTCAATTTTAGGTAGGAAAAATAAAAAAGAAATTCTTTAATTCTCTGTTGATGCAATCTTAATATTTTTTATTTATTATTTTATACATGGGCCAGTTCATGCTCCAATTTGGGCTTCTTTTCACATGAACAGGTAAATCTTCAAAGATTGGAAATAGTGTATTTACTCTTATAAAAATTGGTACACAGCAAATATCCATCCAAATATTAAGAATATACATGTATTCCTCATGTAAAGAAACCAGCCAAATACATAAGATCAACAATGGCTAATTGTAGTTAACATTAAACAATTTAATTTTAAAAAATATATAAAATATAAAAAAAAAACCTAATATTATTATATAATGAGTTTTAAAAGAGTACAAATATTATTTACAGTTTTAGAATATATTTAGGTTATGGAAATTAAATATATCTGACTTTTTGGATTTTACAAGAATATATATGCCAAACTAGGAATACATATGAAGATATCTTATTTTTAAAATTGATATATATATATATATATTTAAAAGACATAGATTTATAGGGATAAAAATAAAAATAACTTATTAGTTGAGGAGAATAAAAGTCCTTTCTGAGGGTCCTATAAACAAATATACTGGATAAGATAGGATCTATAGTACAGAAGATTTTCAATTGATATTATATAATATTATAATTAATTATTTTAAAGGTAAACAATGAAGGTGAAATTTGATCCTACAAACTTTGCATTCCAATTACTACTACTATTTCAATGAGAAAGAAGATGGTTTTTTATGCGCCAGTGTGGAATCCTGCTTCCCATGTCCTCTCGACACATCATTCTCGTGCATTTTCCATGAGTATTCTTTGACTCCAAAGGCAACTTTGTAAGTGGTGGTACAAAGTAGATTCTACTCTTTCTAATTGAGAATCTCCTTTTTCTCAAGGAAAAAAAAAATGGCAGTAATATGCCACATTTTTATTCAACCACTCTTTCCCACTCACAAAGTTGGGGCACTTTCAAGATTTGTTTTGTTTTTAGTAGGAGTTTGGTGCATTAGATTTTTTGTTTGTTTGTTTGTTATTTTGATGTATATTTTCATTCATCCATATGTCATCCAATGGAAGCAATAAACTCAGATTCAGGGAAAAGTGAAGTGAAATCAGAACTAATATCGTTTAAAGTAATGATATACATCCGCTTTTGCCTTTCCCCTCTCTGCTTGAACTCGATCTTTACTTGTCAAGTTCTTCCAAATGCGTATAGCTTTAGGAGATATTATTGTCTGCGAAAGAGAATATATGGCAGGAAATAAGACCATTTCGCAGATATGATTTGATCACTAGCCGTGAAGAACATGCATCTATTAAACAAGAATAAGATCTACATCTTGTCAGCTGTGAATTTTCTGCGAATGCAGAGAGACTTGGCATCTTCAACGTTCAGCAGCAGGCCCAGAATAATTCTGCAGTCAGTGCTTTGCTTGTGAAATGTTCGTTCCCTGATGTATATTTTGCTGCCACTCCGAAGTCAACTCAGGTGCAACATCCATCCAACACGAGCTCCACCCGAGACTTTGCTTCGACGGATCTGGCCATTCCCCTTGTCAATCCTGTCATCGACGCTGACATATTTGTTAGATTACAATCCAATCTTGTAAGCTTCTTTGCCCAGTTGATATGCACCATGGAAGGTTGACATCAGAGCTGATACTTGTATACCAGGCTTTCGGCAGAGTCGGATCGTAATCCTGGTCTACTGCTTAGATGCAGGAGGTGGAAGGCTAAGCAGAGGAATTAATTCCAGGAGACCTTGCCGAGGGGGTAACATGTCCCTTTCCGGTATTCCTGGATCTATGTGAGATAGCAAGAGCCGTATCTTGCTCAGATCTCTTTGCCCGACTTAAAATAGACATCAATTAATAGGCGCCCCTAGTTTTGTAGTGGTGGACCTCCTGTTTTCTCTCCTGTTCTTCGCAGCCCGAGACAACCTTGCGGCATCTGGGGTAAACATCTCGACTTCAACCCCCATGTTCATCTGTGATCCTCCTATATGCTGTCGCAGTTGCTGTCACCTGTGTTCTCGGTACAAATTAATGGAGAAGTTTGTCCTCTAGTTCACGTGGCATTTTCCTTCTGGTAGATTGCTCGTTCACCTCCTCTAAGCAAGCAGTTAACCTACGCTACGAAGGTTGGATAAGACTTCTCAGCTTCGGCTTTATGGTCCAAAACAACCTTAGAGAACTTTCAGCAAACATCTCGACTGCAACTCCCACACCTGTGTTTTCGGTCCTAATTAGTGAAGCTTGTCCTCTACTTGCAATTTACCTTCTGAGAAATTGGTGGCTCATGCCTCTTCGGAAAGGCTGTTGACGAAAGAGTCCACGAAAGGAAGGCAATGGATGGTACTACAGAATTTGAAGCAACGCCCATAGATTGCAAAGCTTGGATGCAGACATTACAGCTTCAAGTTTGTAATCCGAGACAACCCAAACTTCCCAACCGCAACACCCGCATTTATCTATGACATATGCATGCTTCATCAGTTGTCGTCACCTGAGCTTGTCTCCTAGTTCATCAGGTAAAACTCGAAGCGACACTCCTAGATTGCAAAGCATGGAAGAAGACATCCACTGCTATGACAAGATTTTGCCTGTACAACTTTATTTATTGGAAGAAAGCCAGCTGCTTCTTGGTCGGTACTAATATACTACTTTTCATTGCCTGAGCTTCCAAGCATGTGTGCAGGCAATTCATCTTTAGCCTCAAAACCTGCTGTCTTCTTTTGCTCGATGAGCAATGTCGAAGGGCACAGGGATGTCCTACCTTCCTGATGGCCATGTCGAGGTGTTTGATCTCTGCACTTGGTTGGCCACACATCAACATGAAACCTACTCAAGTTTACATGGGGATAACACAAAGTCAACCGTTAGAGACATGATTAATTAAGAGCTGCATCATCAGATAACAGCCTTCAGTGAGTAAATTACTTGCAGACATTTGCAGAATCATACAAGCTTGAAACTTTAGAGAGAATGGAGAACATCCACAAGAAGCAATGGGTGTAGAATTAGGATGCAGTAATTGCCAAGCACACATTTCAACATGTCAAGCGCATTAAACCATGCCACAGCAAGCTAGATTGGACCATACAAGGACAAAGTTGTAGGATTTGTTGCTCACGTTGAGTTTACTTCCAGCAAGCATTAAGCCACTTTGAAATGATGAATAGTATGCATCCTAACATGGAGTTTACTGTACTCAGTCAGTGACATGAATTGCATGTCATATCATGATGATTTTATATTGTGCTAAATATCTCTTGAATCCCTGTGTTGCAGATACGCAGGAACAGAATTGAAGATACAAAGCAAAATCAACTGGCAACTAATATATCAGCTCATAACTTCTCGAGTGGGTGAGCAGTGACTTCTCCCCCCCCCCCCACACCCCCACCCACCAAATCCTTGACATTTCTGTGCTCTGCTTTTTGTTTGCTGTGAGGTGTGAGAGGTGAGTTTGCTTTGAAAGATATGTTTAGTGTTAATGGACAAGTAATATGGGCATCGATAGAGTTCCAAACTACATCAATGAGAACTATGCCGTGTTGTCCGATGCATCTGACATGAGTCTTTAGAATTTGGCAAGGTGAGAAAGAATTCTAGAGGATTCAGTGAGACCACTGTAGCTCATTGTTTGGCTGAACTGCCAATATATTAGAGCTTTAAATCTGATTGATAGGTGGTCCAAATCAAACTTGTGGACAAGTTCCCACCAAATCACTCGACGGGCCAAGTCGAGCACTGTACAATAGCAACGTGCTTGTGCAGAATGCATGCATGAGAATATTATCGATCGCATTCGTTTCAGCAAGATATTGTCCTAACATAAGCTACTCGTTTAGAAGGACACAGATGTTTTGATGTTAACCCCAACCCCCTTTTTCGTTCTCAGCTACTCAATCAGTCGTGCTCCTGAAATGAGTTCTTGATGAAATGATGAATGCTTTATTGCACATGATATTTTTGTTAATGCTTTACAGTCTCATTTTACCTTGAGTTTGATTTGTCTAACGATATGAATTCTTGATTTGTCTGTCCGTAAGTGAAAGAAAAAGTCAAATTAATCATCTTTTTATCAGCATAATTTGTGTCTTTATGATGTCATGCTTCATGATATGCAGGTCAGCACTGATTGCACACATACCGATACAATATTTATATTGCTTCTCCAAAAGCATAGGAAGTTTGATGAGGTAATTGTCTTCCCATCTTGTCTGGAACTTATCTATTGATTGTTTGACCAAGAACATTAAATTTTGGTTCCTCAAGAGTCACATTTGATGTCTGACCCTGTACACATGTATGCCTTTTTTTTAATAGAAAGCTGTACAAGCTTCTCACACTTGCTATAACTTAAAAGACTAACTTATCTGCCTCCATGGATTTGAAGGGAAAAAAATTAAAACAAAAGACTTTAAGCTAGAGATTCGAAAGCAAAATTTCTAGCAGACAGTGATTTCTTGCCAACTTTGACCAAATTCTACATTTATGAGACAGCAGCACTGTTCAAATGTCAAAGGGCTTCTTTCCTTTTTTTTTCTTCAAGACTCTTATGCTTCCTCTAGTGAGAGAAAACATAAAATTGGGAAGAAATCATGTTCATCAACCAGTCTACTCATTGTTTTACTGTGTCTTGGTAGTTCTACATAATATTGTTGAGCTGGTTTCATTCTGCATTTAACATTACACTATGCATCTCACACTGGATATGATACAGAAGAGTCTCTTATAAGATTTAATGAATTCGACACTCATGATATATTCTTAACTTCCACAAAAATAATTCAAGGCCCTGTTTATTTTATTACCTAGAGAAGTTGTGCGATGCAATATCTTTTGAGTTAACATTTTTGCATAGGAGTTGGATCAAGTTGACTTTTCATATAACAAATACTTAGTCGGTTGATGTGCATTCATGGAGGAGCAAAACTTCCTCTGTTCTGGATTACAAAATCATAAATTAGTTCATGGATAGGGGAATCATGTGGCAGGATGCAAAAAAACAACCTTGAAAATAGTTTTCATTGACCTTTCTTCCGATCAAGTTCACTGAACTGACAAGGCAGATCCTGTGGCTTTGTGCTGAAACAATCAGAAGAAAAAGAAGAGTAGAGAAGCTCCTCTTTTTCATGTCTTGCCCATAGCAAGTTGTTTATAGGATGGCCATGGCAGTATGGTTTTGCATTAAATGAGCCTAGAAATTCAAACTGGGAGAATGGGATAAGATTCCTTCACATTTTTGTATGATTCCTACACCTTTTGTTTGGATATATCTCTAATGCCAAGCAAGAGAAGATAAGAACCTTTGTCTATGTCATCTATCTTAACCTTCCCCCTGCTTTAGGTGCTTTGGAGGGGAGTTTCCTGCTTCTAGGTGAAATTTTTGGCTGGAGTCAACATGTAAGACATGGCAAGAGAAGGGACAAATACTGGAGAAGATAAATTAACCTAACCCAGAAAAAGGAAAAAGGTGATAAAAGATTGAAAGGTAGCAAATCTAAGGGATGCACAGTTGACATGGACTCATCCTTTGTTGCAGTCACTGTCACTGGTAGGACTGGGAAGGCCTAGACCTTTCTCTTATGTAGGGCCTCCTTCTGCCTTTAAATATGGGTCCATCCACAACTCTCTCTACTCAAGACACCAGAATTGCTTCATCCTCTTCTCCAAGTCACAGACCCAAGTAGGTTTGCTGGGAAAGCAGAAGCAATATGGTGGGTTGCCTTTCACTCTGGTTTCAATACCCTTCTCTTTATTCTCGGGATGCTTTTGTTCTTCCAAGTGGATCACAAACTTTATTTTCCATGGCAGGAAGAAGGGCGTGAAGCAGAAAGATGGGTTGGCTATGTGGATTGGAGGAGCAGGCCTGCTTTGAGGAGCAAACATGGAGGCATGCTTGCAGCTTCCTTTGTCCTGGGTAAACTTCCAAGCTCATGAAAATTTCCTCAGTTTTCTGTGTCTCTTGCTAGTCGATAATTCCTAGGAACTTCATACTTTTCCTCTCTCTCTCTCTCTCTCTCTCTCTCTCTCTCTCTCTCTCTCTCTCTCTCTCTCTCTCTCTTCCTTCTTGTTTGAGGCAACAAAGTTGATAGTTTGATGGTTTTTGAAATCATCAATCATCTCTTTATCAGAAGAAAAAGTAGCAACAAAAGGATATCTGCAGTCAGTTCATTAGTGGAATTCCTGCATGCATATCATGGATAGTTGCTTATCCTAAATGAATGCCATGATTCATTTTATGGAACTACATTCATTGCAGAAGCAAAATTTTCTTTTCTGAGAGCCCCAGATAACTCTCCCACAGAGAAAATTTCCCTAGAATTAATTCTGCAATCTAAGATATGGCATCATAGAATTCAATCTATGGTGTGATGGGGTGGTGTCAAAGAACTCCAATCTCCCACCTGTTATTGTGTGACTGCTTAAGTGCAGAAGAAGCTCTGAGAACAACAAGAGGCCACTCCCCTCTGTCTTTGTTTCCTTTGTTAGTAGTTCTGATGGAACACGACATAACATATGAGCATATGAGCATCATCAACATGCTCATGTTTCCATATGCGCATGGACAAGGCAGTGATCAGAAATTACTACTTGCGTGCAGTTGTGGAGATAATGGAGAATATGGCATTTCTAGCCAACGCAAGCAACTTGGTCACCTACTTGGCAGAGTTCATGCACTTCTCGCCCTCTCGCTCAGCCACCACTGTTACCAACTTTATGGGGACAGCCTTCCTCCTGGCCCTACTTGGGGGCTTCTTGTCTGATGCCTTCTTCACTACATATCATATCTACCTGATAAGTGCTCTTCTGGAGTTCCTGGTGAGTGCATCCTCCATCCATGAGTTCTCCTCCTTTTTGGTTTTTCAGCATGCTTACTCTATAATTCGCGATAAGCAGACAAAAACTTTGTATGCACAAACTACTGATTTAGCATCAGCAGAACATGTGATGTTTTGGTTCACAAGTTGGAGTTGGATCACAATCAAACAAAACCTAAACTTTTTGCATGGATCAGATTTGAGCCCTGACCTACAAGTAGATCATGCTTCTGTGGTACATGGAGTGTGTGCGTTTAGGAATTCTCTTCTGACCATGGCAGTTTTTGTGTGACATATCAGAGGGCCTCATTTACTGATCCATCTCTTTAGTCCCATGTGCTTCACATAGCCCCTTCATGATTTGCTTCCCCGAAGCGTAAGCTAGAAACCAAGTGTGATACCAAGGGATCATGAGATGTTGCACTGATCTGGTTCCACAGCCATGGAATGGGTCAAAGGGAATCATAGAGGCCTTGTAATTAAGATATGGTGGTCCTTTTGTTCACTCTAGAGAAATAAAGACAAGTAGCATTACTGTGGCCACACAAAGACATGCTTAACTTGTTTCTTATTCTTCTGTGTAGCATGCATAGTTGACCTCTTGGGAAGGAATACACACGGTTTTATGTTCCATGCGTCTACAAGTCTTTTTTGGTGCATGTGTGCATCATGCACACAAGAATATTTGCATTAATCTGGAAATATATATATATATATATATATATATATATATATATATATATATATATATATATATATATATTATATATATATATATATATATATATATATATATATATATATATATATATATATATATATATATATATATATATATATATATATATATATATATATATATATATATATATATATATATATATATATATATGTTATCCTCTCATTACCAGCATCCGATGTGAGATTACTTGGAATATTGCAATGGCTTTCTTTTACCGAGTCAAAAAGGAACGAATGAGAGAAGCCTACATGTTGTGGTGACTGAGAAATATGAGCTAGTGGATGGGAAATTGAGTAGCTCGTCCGTGATAGCAAGCAATTTCCCTTTTTCTTCCTTTTTTAGGTTCAAAGAGAGATGCTGCAAGCGTTCAAGCTTGTCCTCTTTGGATTCAACATCTCAACGTCAGCCACCTGAAACAAAACAGGGTTTGTGACCGTCCAGATTGGGACAAGCCATGGTGGTGATGCTGCAGGTCTCTTAGAACCCTGGACCTCACGCTGTTCGCCAATATACCAAGAAAAAGTAGGTTCACACAAAAAGCTCATGCACGTAATGTATTCTGGCCAATAACTCTTTTGTTAGGACAATTGTGAGTGAGAAATATATATATATATATATATATATATATATATATATATATATATTTATATGAATTATGCTGCTGCTATCAGAACACATTCTGATAGGAAGCTGGATCACGGGGGTAATGAGTGGTTTGGTTGATTGGTTCCTGGAGGAAGGATGCCGTAAGAACGCGCTCTCTCTCTGGATCTTTACACTTTTCCCTTTACATCAGAAAAAGTGCAGAGAGGAGAAAAAAAATCTGGAGCTAGCTGACTTCAAGGATGGCAGTCAGCTGAGGAAAGGTCTGAGCATTTACTTACCCGGGAAGCTTGATTCACGTGCCTTTCCTGTGAAAAGGATCCCTTGAAGTTACATAAAGCACCTCAGCCGCAATCCCTGGCTGCGGAGGGCTCACATTGCTTTGGCATTGTGATCATAACTCTGCTGCTGCTGTTGCTGCTGCTGCTGCTGCTAGCAAGTGTGGGTTCCAAGAAAAGTCTCTGCCACTGACTCTCACTCTCCTACAACCTAATCATAGATTTCATCGTTGTAGATGGTTGTTGGTTAGTACAAAGAGTCTGCTTGATGATCTCTCATAGTCCCCTTCCTTGTCTCGTTGGTGGGTTACACTTGCACAGTGTATCAACACCAGCTCATGTACTTGAGAGTTCGGATAACTTGTTGCACGATAGCGACTAGACAAGCATCCATTTGAGCTCATGTTTGTTCTAATACCATCGGAAGCTTTGATTGGATCCAGAGTTGCAGACTTCTCGGCTGAACACCTCCGAGGCCCAATTAACCTAAACCATATGCTGCTCGTCCTGGGTCTCTGTAATGGGCAAAGTTTAATTGCTAATGCTTTCTTGATTTGACGTCAACAGGGACTCGTCATCCTGACCGTGCAAGCCAAGTCCGCGACCCTCAAGCCGCCTGCCTGCGACATCTCGGACGCTTCTCAGACTCCATGCCAAGAGGTCACCGGCGGGAAGGCTGCAATGCTCTTCGCCGGCCTGTACCTCACTGCCTTGGGCGTCGGCGGGATCAAAGGATCCCTCCCTGCCCATGGCGCAGAGCAGTTCGACGAGAGCACCATCCATGGACGCAAGGCACGATCCACCTTCTTCAACTACTTCGTGTTCTGCCTCTCCTGCGGCGGCCTGATCGCGGTGACCTTCGTCGTATGGGTGGAAGACAACAAGGGATGGCAGTGGGGGTTTGGGATCTCCACCGTCACGATACTGCTATCCATCCCGATGTTCCTTGCAGGCTCCACAACTTACAGAAACAAGATACCGACGGGGAGTCCTCTGACAACCATAGCCAAGGTGCTGCGAGTTCTCAGGCTTGGACAAACCACAACCGGGTTGGGCCTTCTCCTAACTCGTTTCCGTTTTAACAGGTTCTGCTTGCTGCAGTCTTGAACCGTAGCTGTCATCAGAACCCGAGGAATGCCGTGATCGACATGGTGCCAAGCCCTATGAAGACACTCGAGATGGAGGGGAAGGAAGGAGAGAGCAGCAAGGAAGACATGATATGTACCGAAGGCCTCGATAAAGAACTGAAGTGCCTTAACAGAGCAGCGGAGGGGAAGCCCATACACACAGTACTCGCGTGCACCGTAGTAGAAGTCGAAGATGTGAAGATAGTCCTCAAAGTCCTGCCCATATTCTTGTCTACCATAATGCTAAGCTGCTGCTTGGCTCAGCTCTCGACGTTCTCCATCCAGCAAGCAGCCACGATGGACACCCGGGTCAGCGGGCACACCGTACCGCCGGCGTCGCTCCCCGTCTTCCCCGTCGTCTTCATCATGCTCCTGGCACCGATATACGACCACGTCATCGTTCCCTTCGCACGCAAGGTCACCAACACCGAAATGGGCATATCTCACCTGCAAAGAATAGGCTTCGGCCTGGTGCTGTCGGTCGTCGCGATGGCCGTGGCGGCGCTGGTCGAAGTGAAGCGGAAGCGGGTGGCGAGGGATGCCGGCCTGCTCGACTCCGCCGAGCACCTGCCGATCACGTTCTTCTGGGTGGCCTTCCAGTACCTGTTCCTCGGCTCCGCGGATCTGTTCACGCTGGCCGGCCTGCTCGAGTTCTTCTTCAGCGAGGCGCCGGCGGGGATGAGGTCGCTGGCGACATCGCTGTCGTGGGCGTCGCTGGCGATGGGATACTACCTCAGCTCGGTGCTGGTCTCCATTGTGAACAAAGTGACGGGCAGAGGCCGCCACCAGGCATGGCTGTCCGGCAGCAACTTGAATCACTACCACCTCGAGCAGTTCTACTGGCTCATGTGCGTCCTCAGTGCCTTGAACTTTCTTCACTTCTTGTTCTGGGCTACGAGGTACAGGTACAGATCAAATGGCCATAAAAGCTAGTGGAAGCGTGAGCGTGCATGGAATGGCATCGATGGAGGAGCGATGGTGGTGGTAATCTCCACCATGAAGTGGTCCAACTCATTCATAACACGAATGAATGGATCCATTTGCCGAAAATTGTATTCCACAAGATAATACCAGTAAGATGTAAATGAGGATCACCGGTGCCTGAAACTTTCCAGTCCGAAAGCCAACCTCAAGATTCTTGTTTATCCTAAAGTCTGCATCACCGGCTATTTGGATTTGACTGGGTCTTGACTCGAGGCTACCTCAATCACATTGATTGAAATTGAAGTCTAGAGGTAGACGAACATAAGCTCGGCAATGCGGCCCAAAACCTAGACAGGGTCAAAAGCTCGAGCTAGGTTTTGGGCCACATCTTCCAAACTACGTGCTGTGAATTCTGTCATCTTCGTGCGTGAATTTGTTGCTTTGGATTGCCTTATCCTCCATGTTGGATTCTTTGATGATGCTGATACCCTGTAGCAGGTGCAAGGAAGACATCAAAGCTTTGGAATTTATTCCCAAGAAACGGTGAAGATGACTACCATCAGCCGTGGACGAAGAGAGTTGTGGAGGTTCGTTCTACCATGTTTCTGGATGTTGGGAATTGCTTGCTTGTTTCCTTGGTCTAAGCTATAACATCCATTGTATCTATCATCTTTGACTACACTATACGTGTAAGTCTTTTCATCCACTAAACCAGTAGTTTTGGACGTCTAATTAGGTTCTAATTATTTAGATGAAATTAGAATTAAATTGAAACTTCTTGATGGATTAGAAATAGGATTTAGATTAGGTATTCAAGTAGAAAAAAATCCACAATTTGTTCTTATAAATAATTTTATGTGAACAATAGGTTTTGGGCTTAGTTTGAAGGTAACTAAAGGAGTTATTTCTCGTACTGATCTTGTCCGTATCACTTATCCGATCAAAGATGGGAGAGAGTTTGATGGTACGAATTAGTGTGGATTGAATTCCACATAAGTTCATTTGTCGATTCTTCCTTGGTTACGAAGGAACGAACTCAAATCAACAAAACACGATGTTAATGTTTTGATGAGTCCTCAAGTAAAAAAAGTCCTCAAGAATTAAAATTTATTCCTATGATCCAAGATACTTTGGATAGTCTTAAAGAGGGTTTCTCTCTAGTGGATTTAGAGACAATTGAGAGTATAATTCTTTCTTATATTAATTCTCTCTCTAGTGTACAAGAAGTTTTGAGCTTAGATTTAGGTTAACTGAAAGAAGAATTATTTCTTATATTAAATTTTTTTACATAATAAATAATTTTATTCTATCGTAAACATGTATACGGGGAGTTATCGAATAATCTTATATCTTGCATTGAATTTTTCATATATATATATATATATATATATATATATATATATAATATATATATTACCTTTTTCCTCCCCAATAGTATCTATTATATGTCTTTAAACATTTGTTTTGTCAGATATAGAATCAGATCCTCTTTTATCTCACTTATGTCCTCAAAGATGAGAGTTTGATGGTATGAATTAGTGTGGATTGAACCCCACATAAAATCATGTTTCGATTCTTCCTTGGCTATGAAGGAACGAATTCAAAGTCAACGGAGCATAATCTTAATGTTTTGATGAGTCCTCAAGTAGAAAAAGTCTTTAAGAATTAAAATATATTTCTATAAATACACGAGTCTAAATGTTTTGATAAGAGGGAGACCCAAGATACTTTGGGTGCTCTTAAAAGAGATTTCTTTCTAGTAGATCAAATTGAGAGTATAATTCTTTATATTTATGTGAAAATTGTGTATAGGAGTTTATTTAGATTAACTCAAAGGAAAATTATTTTTTGTATTGATATTTTTATATGATAAATAATTTTATTTTATCATTATATCTTGCATCAACTTTCTCACATATATATATGTATATAATTTCTGATATTTTTACTTTTTCCTCCCCAACATTATCCATCGTGTATATATCTTTAAGCATTTGTTTCAGAGGCTATGGAATCGAATCCTTTGAGGTCTACAACGAAAGAGAGTTTGATTGATGGTCTGAATTAGTGTGGATTGAAGAACCTCACATATGTTCATTCTTCCTTAGCTATCAAGGAACCAATTCAAAGTCAACAAAGCAAGATCTTAATTATGATCGTTTCATACTTCCCAAGTATTCCTAGCATTCATTCATTCTCCTAAGGCACGAGATCGAGAAACTTGAAGATGAGAGGAGGAGGTCGGACGGCGTCGTATGAGAGTGACCGATCTGACGTCTTCGTAACTCGGAAGATTCATGAACTTGCATTCCATGGACGAGGCTCAGCCATCAGTACCATCAAAAACCTGCAGCTCGTACAAACAGGTTGTTTTTGTGGCTTCGATTTATTAAGCTGACGATCAATTTGATCGGACAAAAAGTGTGAACCGACTTCGACACCAATCCAACTCGAAGAAGACGCCACTGGAATTGTCGTGTTGAATCCATGGCGTTCGAGAATGTACTAGAAAGGTCATCACCCTCGTCAGAACGATAGCCCCATACGCCACAACAGACACTAACTATATATTATCACCATCCTCCTCCGGAACCAACACCCCCCCCACTTGCCATGGACGACAGGCGACCATCGCCACCTCCACCACCGGTAGCTCAAGACCGGAACGCTCCCTGCAATTAGCTCTTCGATCCAATGGCCACCTTCGTTATTCTATACCTTGTCATCAGCGTCATCATCATACCCGTCTACAGGTCTCGTGGCGATCCATCAATGCTCGGCTTCGTACTGTTCTCCTGTTCGGACCTGCTGTTCCTCTTCCTTTGTCTCAGGAGGTTCGACCGGCTCGCTCCGGGAAGCCCGCCGGCCGAGAAGGCAAGGTTGAAGATGGCCGTTTGGCTGCTGTCGGCCGCGCTCGTACTGGCTTTCAGCTGCAGAACGTCCTCGGTGATGCCACGGGCTTTGGCGGCTTTAGTTTGGCTCATGGCGGGGTCTGTCTTGCTGGGGGGATTCTATGGACTCTTCCTGTACAAGGAGCAGGACGATGAGAGGGAACGATGACGCTCTTCTTCTCCTCCTTCCTATTCTCTTCTCTTCTTCCTCACCGACCTAAGCTCGAGCCCCGCCACCTTTGCTCCACCATCTTATTCTTGTTAGAGTGTCGAGGATGCACTTTAGGATAACCCAAAGTTATTGTAACTGATCTTATAGTGAAATAGTTATATATATATATATATATATATATATATATATATATATATATATATATATATATATATATATATATATATATATATATATATATATATATATATATATATATATATATATATATATATATATATATATATATATATATATATGAAGTTAAATTAATCCGATTTAAAGTTACTAAGAATTCAAACTGAAATTAAATTGAGAGATACAGCTCTTTCTCTCTACATTAAGATAGAGGTGCCTTTGGTGATGTCAGATGGATCCTTCCATACATACATAAATGAGTGGAGATACAGTTTAAGAGTGGAAACATAGGAGAGAGAAAAATATATGTATATATATATTATTGATAACTAAAACTCGAAAGTATTTTTAGAATATGAATTGAATTTTCTATTAAGATGGTGATTGACATGATCAATTTAGCATAATTAATTTTATCATTTATGCTCACATATGGAGTTGAGAAATTATGATTTTATTTTTATTTGAAGGAATATAAACTGATGAAACTTTTCAAATATATTATCTGAGATCGATCATGTGAACATGAATAACTTGCATGCTAAGTTTCAAATGATTTTTATGGAGCACGTTAGATCCAAAAAAATCATATCTATATATTGATATACTACTCTCATAATTCACCATAATCGTCTCTCAAATAAATAAATTTTTATAGAGTAAGTTATATTCAAAAACCATATCTATGATAAGTTATATCTAAGAAACATAATCGCATCTACATATCGATAGACCTCAATCCGAATTCACCATGATCATCTTTCACTAGTTGCAACGCTTCATTTATCGATAAATGATTCTTATAAAGCAAGTTATATTCAAGAACCATGTTTATATATTAATAGAGCTCTCTTAGAATTCATCACGATCGTCTCTCGCTAACTGTAACACTTCTTGAGTAAGTTATATATGAGAACTATGTCTATAAATTGATAAAGCTCTCTCAGAATTCATCATGATTAACTATCTCTCATCAACTAAAACACTTCATTTATCGATAAATGATTCTTATGGAACAAATTATATCTAAGAACCATATCTATATATTGATAGAGCTCTCCCAAAATTCACCACAATCATCTCCCACTAGCTATAACACTTCATTGGTCAATCAATAAATGATTCTTATAGAGCAAGTTATATCCAAGAATTGTAACTAAATACTGTGAGAACGCTCTTAATTCACCATGATCATTTCTCACTAACTATAACACTTCATTTATAAATAAATGATTCTTATGGGATAAAGTTATATCCAAGAACCATATTTATATATTGGTAGAGTTGTCTCAAAATTCACCACGATCATCTCTCACTAGTTGAAATACTTTATTTACCAATATATGATTCTCATAAAGCAAGTTATATATATATATATATTTATTTATTTATTTATAGAGAGAGAGAGAGAGAGAGAGAGAGAGAGAGCTCAACCTGAATTCATCAAGATTGTCTCTCATCAATCAATATTTTATGTATCAATAAATGATTCTTATGGAGCAAGTTATGTTTAAGAACTGTATCTATATATTGATATAGCTCTCCTAGAATTTCTACCATCGTCTCTTACTAAGTGTAACACTTCATTTATGGATAAATGATTCATACAAAGTAAGTTATATCCGAGAGATATATCTATATATTGATAAAGCTCTTCCAGAATTCACCATGATTCTCTCTCACCAACTACAACAATTCATTTATCGAGAAATGATTCATACGAAGAAAATTATATATAAAAATTATATCTATGTATTGATAGATAAACTTAAGATGCAATACGGTTTGTGTGTGTGACGAGCAGCTTAGCCTCCTCCCTTCGATGGAACTCACTAAACTTGACTTTCCACTGTTAAGTTAGGGAGCACTCTTATCATGGAAAGTCGAGCTTCTTAAACTAAAAGTATTGATGTCATGATGCTGGCGTAGGATATGCTGTCACAAGAATGCCGATGTAGATACTGGGACATCGAACACCTCCATGGAATATGACTACTGTATTGACGTCTCACCGGTGCATAGAATTCTTCCCTCGTCAGATGCCTAATACAAAACCATGGGTTTCTATGACAATAGCGTGATCCTTGTCTAATGTGATTCGACACTTCGTGAGGCAAACATGAAAGCATTAATCCCCAATTTATTAATATTATTAAGAGCATAACTATCATTAGGATGATTTTTTATAAAAAAAAATCTGTCTTTTTTTTGGCCTTTTTTTCTCCAAAGAAACTATCATTTTTTATATTTTCTTACTTGGTCTCTTTTTTTTTTCTCTAATATCCTAAATATCTCTCGCATTGAGGTAAAGATTTGACGGACGATAGATATTTAGGATATTAAACAAAAAACCAAATAAGAAACTGAAAACTGAGATGATATTAGAAAACCCAAAAAGAAATTTTTTTTTTTCAAGAAAACCGTCTGATAAATTAACTTTGCACAATGACAACGACTAACAGATTGCTATTGGAACATGCTGACCAATAATACACTGTATAAACATGAATAATAATGACGAATAATACACATTACCGCATCGAAAGTTGTCTCTTGCTGACTTCTAAACGACAGAAGTAAATAAAACATTTAATTTATCTCCACAACCACAACGAAGCAACAATGTCAAACACCTAAAATATCCTACCAAAAGAAGGGCGAGGATTCGAAACCTCATGAATTACAACATTCAGTCTCGAGTGATAATTTCGAAAGCTCTACATCTCAGGGATGCAGAGCACGATGGCACAAGAAGTGACTAAGGCAAAAAGCAAAAGTTCCCTTGCACATGCAACCCAGCATAACAAGTAGTAGCAAGTCTTTCAATTGCCGACATTCCAGCTGCTTTAAATGCAATAATATCTTCCTATATGGATGCCAAAATATAAATTACAAGATCGCCAAATGATAGTATTATTGAAGTACTATAACAAAGGGGCAAAAAAATTAAGTCATGCAGTAGTGGACAGTATCATCTAATCTGCAGTGGATGCCTTCTTGCAGATTAGATATCAGAAGTAAACAAGCCAATTGCAATATGTTTCCAATTGGATATATATATATATATATATATATATATATATATATATATATATATAATTGGTCTCCATAACTGAAAAGAGCAACAAGAGGAAACAAAGCAACCAGAACAACGACCGCCAAGCAAGAAAAGGAAACTGGGTGAGGGCAGTGTGTCAGCCAGCTCCTGTTGTATATGTGAGATAGAGATTAGCGAATCATTTTGTAATCAAGTGTTGTTGGTACATTCATCCATATCATCAGTAGGATCATTTGGCTGCATGACTACTTTGGTGCAGAAGCTACCTGGATATCATGACATCTTGAAAGCTCTACATCTTTGAACTGTAAGAGTGGATCCAATATGACTTCCCCTATATCTGGGCATCCTGAACGGTAGCTGGGCGGAAGGGGAACTTTACTAGTTGGATTCTCAAGACCGGTGCATCTGGTTTCTTATCATCGAACTTGTATCCTGCATGATCAATTCGGAACTGTGCAATTAGGACCAAATTCGTACCATCTATTTTCCATTCATTTTATACACAACAAGGTAATCTTGCATAAGATCAACTAGCTACATGTAGCAGAAAAATACTTAAAGAGGTCAATTTTATCTCAATTCAATAAAAACATGCCAATCATCATAAACTATTAATAATGCAAACTGACACCTGTATCCGGACTAGTTACGAGTGTACCAAGTGCATAAAATATCAGGAACTTCTAGACAATCACAAACAGAGTATGAAAGTACCATGAAAAGTTTACCTTGGAGAGCTTCAAGTGCAGTCAAAGCACATTTGGCATTGTCAAACTCCACAAAGCACAGAACTCTAGCCTTGTCCCCGGTCTGCTAGCAGTTTTCAGAAACCAAGTTAAATTGTTGAAAATATAAATCAGAATACTTAATCATATCTTTCTTTTGAAAACTTGCAACTACATTTTGAAAGAAAAAAGGTTATTATAAGCTTATATTAAACTTAATTTCATAGATTCACATGTGAGAAATTGAAACAGAGACAAGGTGTGAAATTTTAGATAGTCATTTAAAATGACACATTTCTGTTAGATAAATTATCATCAGTCATTGGAAAAAAAACTATCATCAATCACATGAAGCGAAAAACAAATTTTGTATACCAACTACATGCCAAAAGTAACAGGTCTTTTCATTTTAAAAGTTGGTTATTGATAAATGCAATAAGAAATAGTTGGGACTTACGGCTTTGTCGTTATTGTTGATAAACATAATAAGAAAGAAAAATTCACGTGGCCTAGTAGATTTGACTAATAAGGCACTTGAACAACTATAAATATTTTGGTAAAAAAGTTCTACATTATGAATTTCCATTTGTGAATCCAATGTAATTACTTCTAAACTGTGTCATCAAAAGCAAGTACTTCATCTGCTTAGCTTGAATGGTCATAAGTGGTTAGAGTAAGGTATCTGTTCGATAGTTTATTGTGATAATGTTCCATAATCCTACAAAAATCAAGGGATAAAGTAAATCCAGAGAAGAACATGATAACATTAACTTCAAATACAGGATAAATGTTACATCTCTGTTAATAACCCACAATAAGGATGATTTTTCTTTTTTATCTTTTTTTTGTGTCAATGGGATCAACTTAAAAAAACAAGAGTGGTAGTCAGCCAAAACTTTCAAAAGAAGAAAAGAGGGGTAAAGGAGCATTAGCAATATGTCTTCCAAAAGTTATCTAATGCGTTTCACGATGGGCTTATATAGAAGAAGTCAAGAATAAACATTTAAGAGTGGTACATATTTAGATCCTGTCAGCATTAAGTTCAAAACCAAGCAAAGGATGGAAAGAAAACTTGGCAAATCTTGATTAGCTGCAGAAGGAAACACTCTAGTATGGTACGCAAGTTTTCATGAGTGCACACCCTCTAATCAACTTCATTACTTTGAATCTGAGAGTAAAACCACCAGATCATAAATCAGAACAAGGACATAATCTAGTAATTAGTGCATTCTGCAATAGTGCCTTGTGTCAATTTCTTGCCATCCCCTCGCCCTCCACAGAATCCCTTCTAGTAATTAGTGTGCCATTTGCTTCTTCCCCTCACAGTGTTCAGCTACCTTCTCTTCTCATATGTGCAACAACAATCACTTGAAGATTGGCACATGGCAAGTTCTTTCAAACTAATCTACCGGTTGAAGGATCACCCCAACCCAAAATGGTAAAGGAAAGAAAACAAAATAAAATAGTAAAAGTGGATGGCATCAAGGAGTGGTAGGTGGCATTGTTTGCCTTACAACATCAGCCCTCTTCACAACAAATTTGGATTTTGCCTTTCTTTTCTTTTTTTTTGGCTTTTTTTGTGGCTGTTGGGATACTGGAAAGAGACACCAACAGAAAGAAGTCTACTATTCCCCGTGGCCTTTAATATTCAATTACAAAAATAATGTTAGCTTTTGATTCTTCTGTTGGAATGAGAAACCCAATTGATACACAAATGTGTGAAAATAGGAAAGAAACAATATGTTGGCACATCTGGGAAGAATGCAGGAAAGCAAATACTGAAGAGAGGAGGGAAATTTGAGAATGATAAAATCCTCAACTAGCTATCCTGCCTTATCATTCTTAACAATAAAACATACTATACTTAATAGATGACAATCTTTATACCAAATGACCTAAAAAAAGGATATATATATGTCATTATGTTGTTAAACAAAAGTTGGAAAAAGGTTGTCTTAACAGTGGATCAAGATAGAGGCAATGAAGAATCTAGCATGGCTTAAAATACCGAACTTCATATTGTGAAAGGTGTTATCGTGTCTTTCTCCAGAAATCTCAAGTTGAATTGAAAATACAGAACTTCAGATTGTGAAAGGTGTTATTGTGTCTTTCATTTAGAAAGGAAGATGCAGATAGATACAGAAGTAGAACTTTATGTCAAAGTTTTGGTTTTTTACAGTACATAAATTTCTAAAAATCATAACCAGGATGTTACACATAAAATAATACATTGATACACTTTATTATTTGAAGCATCCATCCACTGGAAACTATCAGAATATAAGATTTGCACAATCTAATGCCACTTGCCTGAGGTTTTGAAACTAATCACTGTTAGGTTTGCTTGTTCCATAAGACCACTTATGGAAATATAACACAAAGTTCCACATATATAAATAGCTCCAGCAAGAAAGGGTTTTTAGATTACTGAATGAATCAGGAAGAAGGCAAAAGTGAAAGAAAACTTTAAACTGAAACTGCAACCTGTTTGCAGACAAAAATATTATCTGATAGTACCATAAATTGATTTTAAAGGAATTTTCCATCAATTGTTGCAAATTGACTACATCAGCAAGTAGGAAAAGTTCTTCTCCAGGACAATCAATCAACAGTAACCAATGACATCCTCAAACTTTTAATTTCTTGTGCACCTTTCTGAAGCTTTTAATATAAGTAGAGGTAAAGATCAGGAAACATACCCGACGAGGCTCCTTGTGCACAACTCGAATTTCCTTGAACCCAATAAATGGGCGAAACAAGTCTTATAAGACTTACTTAAGGATTTACAAAGAAGAAACAAGACCAGAATCATGAACCAAGGGCATGAAGACAAGTTAAAGCAGCAAGGATACGACCTACTTCTCTCCTTGTGCAATCAGTAGGGAGACCATCGACAAAAAGAATGTTGGACTCCTCAGGCGATAGACCATTGGCCACGATGTTATGGTTGATATTTAATGGAACATCTCTTCTTGCTAAAGCTGGGCCTTCCAATGCTCTAATGCTATCTCCAGCAGCCAACCCACCAAGCCTGGTCATAGCATGACTGCTCACTCCAGCATGATCATCCAACCCATAACTACTAGAACGCAGTGGTAACATCTGAAGAAGGTCCAAACATGATAGGGATCAGTTACCAAAAATATCACCAAGTATGCATTTGTCAGTGCTCTGTGAATTCCTACATTGATCCGCGGCAAATCTGGTGTTCCCTGTGAGCCACTCACGTCCCACGTCTGATGGGATGCTGTGGAAGGAACATCAGATGGAATATAGCCAGGCACAGCAGCTCGTGGATCTATCATAACAAGAGCAGATAATCAATGGACAGAAGCTAAAACCATAAGTTTATCAAACACAACAATAGCTGCATTTAGCACACTAAAGTGAACAAAAATATGCACTTGAAAGGTAGAGGAGCCAATTGCAGCTGCAATGGGTGTCTTGTTTCTCAAGTAGCTTAAATTATGATTGACCCTAACCACTTTCCAATACCTACATTGCATGATACAAAATGCACCAGCTTTTTTATTCTATGTTGATTTCTATTATTCCTTTTCAAAGACATATTTTAAGCCTCAAATGAGTCCTCTCCTTTATCCAAATTTATTTGATTCTCTTAAACACATCTTGTCCAAATGAGAGAAGCATATCCTACAACTACTATCTGTCTTTTATATGAGTAGCTATATTCTCAGGCGAGCATGTCCTATGTTCACAAGGATGTCAACCCTCTGATGCAAAATGAACTCATCACTGGAAGAGCAGGAGGGTGAAGAGAAAGTATCGTAATTCCATCTTCATCATTATGAGGCTAAGTTCATGCAAATACCAAACTGAGTGTCATACAGTGATTTTATAGGATTACATCAATTACATATTTGTTGCTTCAACCTTTGTTAAAATAACTTGAAGATGCAAGAAGTGCAAGAAATCATTCTTGAACAGAGTAGTAAAAACATGAAAAACATATTTCCTCTCGCCTAAAGCATGAGGGCAACAACAATGTAAAGTTCGAGTTGGTAACAGAATAAAAACAGGTAAAAGGAGACAAAAACATAGAAGATTGACAATCTGATCTCGATCAGGTAGGCTATGTAACCTAAACACTGCCTCAGAAGAACCTCCATGGGCACTTCAAGCATGTCAATTCCACCATCCATCAGAACCTCCATACTTCTACTATCTAAAAACGCTCCATCTTAAAACGTTTATTTATTAATCTTTTACATTTTGAGAAAAGTTGTGTAACTTCTAATAAGTGTAAAAGTGATTTTACAAAAAAATCAAAAAGTTAAAACATTCTCTTCCAATGTTCAAATTGGTTACACCCCTAAATTATTTCACTCTTTCCCTCCCGCTCAGAAGAAAGAGTACATCACATGAGTACGCGCGAAGAGAAATAAAATACTCTGGCAATAGAAGACCTGATCTAACTCCAAGTTGTTACCTTTCACTTCAGAGTTACCGCATCCCATCAGAACAATATAATGCTCTAGGGTCAATCCATTTCTCTTCCACCACTCAAACCAAATAAAGGAACGCCAAGAAATAAAGCTCTCGGCTGATCGAACAGCCAAAACTCTCAAAAAAAAAAAAAAACAAAGTATGTAAAATAAAAAAAAGCAATTCTTATCCCCTTCTTCGGCATTGCCCTAAAATGGCGCTCCTCGTCGCACTTAGCTACACATACACACACACAGAAGGCACGGTTGAGAGGAAGGGAGAGCGAGAGAGAGAGAGATAAGGGTCACCTCTTTCCATCGAAGGGTGCCTCCAGTAAGGATCGGCCATCGCCGCAAGAGCAAATCACAGGGGACGGCGGGGCTGCAACGACAGGAGACAGGAGACAGGAGACAGGAGGCAGGGAAGAAAAAGAGGGTGCGGAGTCCGTGGATTCGTGTCCATCACGCTTTACGATTGGCTCGGAGAATCCCGTTGATCTGCTTTAAGATCCACACTTTGATCCAGTGGATACCACACTTTAATGAGTCGTGCGGAGGCCGGATCGGCGCTCTGAGATCATGACCTGGACCTACGGACGGTCAGATTTCGTCCAGTACGATCAGCGATTCAAGACCCGGTAAATGGCTAGATGTCCACCACGCCCAACCATGCTATCTTTGCATGGCACATCAACAATGCAGTTCCGGTTTCGTAGCATGGTTGATACGATCAATTCACCTTCCGAGGTTAAAATGAAGAATGGCTCAGATTACTGGAAAGTACATTAAAGAATAATATTTATTTTTAATGTCAACATACAACAATAATTTTGGCACCCTTGTTATATATATATATATATATATATATATATATATATATATATATACGTTGACCTGATGACAGTTGTAGGTTTTGCATTGAGCTTTCAACACTGTGTCATAAACCTTCAAGAAAAGAAAAAGCTAAGAACAATTAAAGCTGCTTGCAAAAATTTAGAGGCCACCCCAATGTGAAGATAAATATTAATAATGCTTAGCCTACCTTAATTCTTCAAAGTTGGACAATGAGCAGCCTGCGTAACCCCAAACACTTGGATTGGATCCTGTTTGATATAAAAGTGACAAATACGTGTTTAGGCAATAATTTCCACAAAAGTCCACCAACTTCATATTAACATCTTCAGTTGAAAAGTAGAGTCAATGATGGTTGTTTTGGTTAGGAAGCAACATTCAAATAACAGAAACATGAGTTGCCAGTATCATCACAATCTTAAGAAAAGTCAAAATTTCTTTTGACACTAATACTTGCTCTCAAGTCTGTCAGAATATGAAATATCATGCAGGAAAGACTTATCACATACCTTCTAAGAAATAAATTAAATTGCTGGAGCAAGCTCATGGCAATCACAGTGAACATATACTTGTACTAAGGCAAAAATGATATCACAAATAACGAGCAGTTCAACAAGACACTAATGAAACTAAAATACCTAGAATACACATCGAACAACACCAACATATCCGCAGCGTGCACAAAGTATTATCATGTTGTCATCGAAGTATATCCAGATAGAAACTGCCACAAGAGAAGGCATGTTTTGTCTGCCAACCTGGGCAGCCAGGACAAATACGTGCGCACAGCCATCTCTTGTCTCAGCCACCGTAAATACTGCAGCATTTTGGCTTTTCTTCTAGACATCATTAATACACTACTGTACAAATTAAAATTTGGTTTGGTTCTACAAAATGTCAAGTAGATAGCCTATCAGGACCTCGGAATTGGGCAGACCTGACTAAAAATAAGCAGGTAAGTCCAATAGCCACATTTGGTTGGGCATGTGTCCGGATAAACCCCTCAATGGATATGTGAATTATGGGGACATTGCATCCCCTGATGAAACCATGTCCACATCAGTATTCCCTCCTGTTGATTTCCTTGCATTGTCCGTGACTGAGTCACCTGGCAAAGCAAAGAAAAAAATCCACTATTAAAAATAAAGAGAGCAACGTGAAGTTGAATCATGCATGACATAAAAGAGTAGAATAAGTAGAAAATGTCCCCCACAAATTACCAAATATAGAATCAATTGATGGTCGCTTCGGTGACAAACTTCTTTTTGAATCTGCATATTATAATTGGTAAATGCACGGTTTAGTGATGTGCTGTTTTAGACAAACAAAAGCTAAAACTGCAAAGATATAAAGAAACCAAAACAACATAACCTCGATAACTGAAAAAATATCGTTCTAATCTCATCTTACTGTTACAACCAATGGTACATCCATAACCTCAGCAATCAACCACATGCCATAATGCAACAACAATATATAACCATCATCAGTGCAGGATACTGGACAGAAACCAACATACAGTGCAGGTAAGCTACCATAAGGTTCTTTAGGCACAATACGCTGAGATGTCACATGGTTTAAATGTCTGCAGATGCTATTTTTATGTTCAAATGGAAAGATTATTCCGGAAAAGCAAGAGTGAAGTTTGGAGCAAATGAAACGTCGACTATTATGAAACGGATAATCTAAATATTTTGGTTGATGAATATGCAGTTCGACTAATCAATGACTTTTGCATGAAGTCAACAATCTAAATAACTTAATAATGTAGGATTTCCTTCACGTATGATAAAAACATGAGGGGAAAGGAAAAGAAGACCAAGAAATACCAAAACAACAAAAGTGAAGATGCAAGGGTCCTTTTAGAGATTGAGCATAAATAAAACGTGAAGTAATCTCCATAGGCTATTCAATCTAAACAAAATAGACAACCAACATTCACATGTAGATAATGCCAAAATGTTAAAGAGATAAGAATCAAATGAAACTAGGTCAAAAGCTTTTAAAGGGTTCAAAAATAATAATGTACCCTCATGTTGTAGTATCTTATGCTACCCCTTCTGAGTTGTAGATGCTTGCTCAGTAGCTATTTAATATGATTAACAAAGTGAAAGTGTACCAATTAGTCAGTCAGGCATGAGTCATGCTAAGAAACATTAGGATGACTGGTTAAGACAACAATTATATGTCAGATGCATCTGTGCAAACAGACTATAACTTGGACACATAGCTATTTGTGCAAAATTAATAGAATCAAGCAAATGTTTAATTAAAAAATACCATATCTTGTCATTGACCTTAACAAAAAACACTACCATGCCAAACAAATAATTTGCAGATTTTACTGAAAAAAAAATTCAACAAACTTATTCACTGTTTTCTGGGAAAGACAAAAAAGAAGTTATATCTTTTAATTTGCGCAGAGCTTGCTTGCTTGGGCAACCTCTTTTCTTTCATCTTCAACCCAAGAAACAAATAAGAGGAAAAAAGAGAATGAGAAGGCAAGAGAAAGAAAAACAAAAGAAGAGACTCATATTCCATCTTCAAACTGTTGTCTGTAATATTTGCCTATTTGATGAGAGATCAAATGTCTAATCCTTTTTTTCCTTTTTATGTTCTTTTTAATATCTTTCCTACCATCACATGGTGGCATATGGACCCACGCCAATGTGACATATTGATCACTTGGCTAGACAAAACTATCTACGGATGAATATTCAAATCCATTACATCCATCGTAGAGGTTGCATGGACCAAAAGATGAATCAGCCACACTTTCAGAGTCATTAAGTAATTGGATAATACAAGACCTCAACTTCTAGCTAGAACAATTTATGGATTGCATCAGAAGTGAAGGTAGAGGTTGCATGGACCAGAAGATGAATCAGTGAAGACTTTCAGAGTCAAGGAGTCGAATAATACAAGACTTCAACTTCTAGCTAGAACGGTTTATGGATTAGATCAGATGTGAGTGCATCAAGAATTAGATTACATGATAATAACTTCTTCATCATTTCATTAAACTCTACTGAGTGGATCAGCTGATCTAGCCAGCTCATCCACTTCTTAAGTGAGATATATTCATCTCTTGTTCAAAAGATGCACATAACCTATGAGCTGGTAAATAATATCATGGCTGAATTAGTCTCTGCAAAACAGCAACAATTCTCTTAATCTTTTCTTTTAAGAAGCTTATATATCATCTTCTATCCGCTTGATGTATGCCAAAGCCTCCACAAGACAATGTCTACCCAAAATTTCTGCTGGAAATGTGAATCAAGATTCTTCTGACAAGCCAGGTTGTCCAGTCTAATTGAAGAAGAAAATGTTCACCATCCAATTTTGTTAACTATGTTGTGAACTGGATTACCAAACGACTAATGACTATCAATAAGGTACTCTTTTGATAAAAGCATGCAATCTTACTCTCTCAAGCTTCTCCCTCCTGTTCTCTCCTTCAAAGGGAGGGAAAGATGAAAACCGCACAAAGCAAAACTAGAGATGCTTTTTAACTAATCTTTTCATGTGTTGAACAATGGCCACCATCTTCTGGCATCAGAAATTTCAGTTCAAGAAAAAACATTCCATCTATCACGGGCAATGAATTTTGTTCCCTCTTTCATCTCCATTTTTGCCTCTTTAAATTAGTTTATATATTTTGTAGTTTTAGAACCCATTATTGCTTTTTTTTCCTTTGTTTTCCACCTTTCAAAATATAGCATACCTGATTATGAAAACAGAATGAACATATGCAGATATATATCAAATAAAAGAACTGATCAAATATTTGCTGACAACAAGATCATAACTGCAATAAAATGAATTAAACCTCCCATATCCTGTGGAAAGGATAGTTTTCATACCAAGAGATTTTAACCCTTTCACAGCATCAAAGTTCTTGTAAGTATATCCAACAAAGCTCAAATCTTGTGGATTTAGCAATTTCTGTTAAAATATGTTCCAACAATGAGTCAGCAAGTTCACAAGAAGCACATTAAAAATTAATATGATGAAAAAAAAAAGAAAAAATTATAAATAAGTGCAAATTATATACATAAGGATCAACAGAACTCTCACATCAAGTGCCCTTTATATTAAAGACAATTTTCAGATATTGCAAATGATACAAATGGTAGAATAAGTGCAAGCAGAGTATTGACGAATCATCAACTAACCTTAGATTAAAAGACAATTTGACAAGAGATATAACGCAAGCGATCCAAGAAGATACAGTCATAAAAAGGAAGATGTCAAATAAACATGTGATGTCACCACAAAAGATAGGAGACCAGCTGTTTGCAAGTGCAGAAATTTAGGGATGACACCGATTAAAGGAGAAGATGAAGGAAACTAACTTAAGGTGATATGACATATTCAAAGAAGTTATATAAATACACTAGTAAAATGAGATAAGCTAATACAGATTTGTAGTGCTAAAGGAGCTAGCTGACAACCAAATAGGATTTGTACAAGAAAAGAGATGATAAGCTCTAACTGGTGATATTGCCCAAGAAAACAACTCAATAGCAGAAAAGGATCCATGTAACTGCACTCCAATGACTAGGAAATCTCAGTTGATATCATTGTTTCTTGACCAGTGCTGACGGATGGAGAGAAAAATCATGCCCACTCTTAACAAATTGCTGAGAGGGTGATTACTATTCTTGTCCTTACTAACTGTCCTATAGGTGAATAGATAGATCACATTGTGACATTCTAGTAAAAGAACTTGTAATTTTGTCAGGTAAAAGAAGCATATCATAGATCGCAAAATGTCAGGTAATTCTGGTAACCAAGCAAGGTAGCTAGTGGTCCAACATAATGCATCAGAAGCACAGAAGACAATTATGTTGAATAACTCTAATGTCACACTTAATGCAATTATTATATGAATGGTTGATACACTGGATGATGGCCAAATTAATCCTCCAGCAGCAAGGAATCTCTAGGTGATCCATTTTATCGACACTGATAAAACTAAATAATTCTGACAAGAAAACTTTAGGTGATCCATCTTATTGACACTGACAAAACTAAATAATTCTGATAAGAAAACTTTAGGCAATCCATCTTATTGACACTGATAAAGCTAAACAATTATGATAGGTAGATTTAGTGACAATTTCTATGATGAAAATGTTTTCAAATTTGAAGAGGTACAAATACGTTGTGGTGGTGAATGCACACAAAAAATGGCCTCCTCTTATGACCACTTCATCAGAAAAAATAGGATTTAATCTTATCTATAATCAAGATTGACAAATGGATGTAGTAAGCTACTTTTACCCACTAAAATTTACTGGTTTAAGACTGCATTTTTGTAGAACTATAGAAGAAAGGCATAATTACAATTTACAGTCAACTATCCATCTGTTCATTGGCTCAATTCTTTGATACTTACCACCAAATTCCCAATTAATGAATGCCAATTTAATTAAGTTTTCCAAACGAATCTATACCACAGTAAATCAGAAACTAAATGTATCAGCATATACGTTATTTCTATGACCAATGAATACTAAGAAAATACTCTTGTAAGTTGCACACCTTCCTTGTAGGCCCAGATCCGCTTCTTGCTGGAGGAGGATCCAACTGGATCACATACCAAAAATATAACAAAAGGTGAAGTTCAGAATAAGAAAATTCAAGAATTCAATATTTCATTGCTAATAAACCATTTAAAACATATAATTTTGGAAAATAAATAGAAAAAAATTAACTAATAATAGAAAGCAACGGCTGTGAGCAGAGAATTGGGACATATAAGATCAAGTCCAAAATGGAGTCTGAACTAGAAAATGCTTGCAGGATGTATAACAGAAAATCTGAGTACATTAAATAGTGAGCATATCATAAGGTTTTGGAATGGAACACAGGAGCTGTGAGAAGAAATGTAAAATCAAAGTGACATTGTTTGCTAGATGCTAATTAATCAGCTTCAGTTTTGTAATGACTATAAGCATTGAGAAAGTAAGTGAAAAGAACTAAACTATGATTCACAAGCAATAAAAAAATAATAACTTCAGGTTTAGACATACTTCATCAAACTTCAAGAAGTTCCGAGTATCTAATTCGCCATTAACTTCAGGTTTAAATGCTGCATCCATTTCATAAAGTTTATCCCACACAACACCTTTGAACCAAGGATGAGCCTGAAAAAGTACAATCGTCAACAATTTATAGAAATCAACTAAAGATTATAATTTCATGAATTTATCTACTTTAAGATTACCTTTATTTGATCTACCCCTCCACTGCCAAGTCTGTGCTCAACGTCACATAATAATCTACAAATAAGATCCTTTGCCTCAGGAGACAACCTTGCATCTTCTGGAAATCTCAAATGGTTTCGCCAATGCACAATCTAAAATAATGGTAAACAACTTTGAGAAACAGGACAGAGGATGTCTTTTGTAGTTAAAGCAACCATGAAAATGCAATATCTAGAAGTTGCTCTAATTCACAACTTAGGAGATGTTGCCATCATATGATATAAAGCTGTTTTTTGCATCACATATGACATCCCAGCAAACAGAACTTACAAGATAACACATCTTTATAGCAGCAGCATATCTAACATATTTGCAAAAAGAACTTATAAGAGAACAACCATAATCTTGTACAACATGCTAGAATAGAGACAATGTGGAAACATATATTTAGAATCAACTAGTAACCATTTAGTTGCTTAGATGCAGCATGACTTGAAAATATTCCTATGGTACCTACACAGTCTATTCCAGTCAATTTATTTATTAATTAATTTGAGCAATTTTAATCACAAAACACCAATGCAACATGCTTATGTCAGAAGTATAAGGTCAAGCTATGCTCAAGCTTGATTTAAGCATTAATTCACTAGTTTGAGATGTTCTAAATAGGTAAACGTTTGAGCACTGGTTAAACAAGTAGAAGCAGCAATGTGCATTATTTAAACATGAACAAGAGAATTCAGCTCAGCTAGTAGGCAGTTTAAAGATAATTTTATTTTACAGATGCTTGATCACCCCTCTTTCTACCGCCTCTCATCTCATACACGTTGACAATATTTGTTGGTAATAACAGTTTTTTATTTCGAAATGCAAATCTATGTCAATGTGTATATGTCATCCAATAACAATTTCAGACCTATCCCATCTAACCCAAATTTGCTGATGCCAGTTCACTACATAGGATCACTTTCTACTCATGAAGGCTTTAAATACCAGAAACAAAACCCAATCTTTATAGAGTTTATTTTTTGGAATTGGCAAGGATACCAAGGACTAGATACCACACTGTTTAGTACGCTGGGTTTCTGTTGTGTTAAAATTTAATATGTTATGGTTTAGCACACTAAACCACATTATATAATTAATTACTTACCAGGTTCTATGCCTTCCACAGCCTTCGTCCTCATGGGGCTAAATCTTTACAATAAGCATGGAAGGCTTCCACCATGTTCGACACGTGTTAATGTGTTGATTCATAAGCATTCCTCCCCAGTTCTTGGAGAGTAATTTGAAAATGTCAACAATTCAAAATGTTTCCTGAACCTACCAAGTATGGACTCAGTTCTTAGTTATCCACATTCTCCATTCTTCATCCCGCCATAACCACATAATGTTTCCTCTTGCCAAATTTATTCTTTAAAAAAATGCTTTTTCCACCTAAATGAGATATAATGGTCCACATTAAGTCAAAGTAAGTACCTGAATACTATTTTTTTATGTTCTATTTTCTTGATAGTCGAATTGCAACACAATATACTTACAACTAAATAATTTCTGTGCAGTAAGTCTAACTGGTGCAAGAGCGGTTCAGATTAGGTCTAGCTCAGGACTTCAAGCTAATTTGAGACTCGAATAATATCAAACATAGGCTGTTTTTTCTAATTCTCTATAATTTTCAGGTGGGCTATCATTATTTTTTACTCATTATTCAATGTCGCTCTTCAATTTTTAGACTTTTTTTGAGAAGTTGTGGCGTTAAGGATTCCTAATTCAGGAATTTGAGTTCACAGATTTCTGGAGGTCTGTCTATTTGAAATTTTGTTGGATTCAATTTCTTAGAAAGGTTGTCCAAGAGATAATTGACTTTAGAAGCCTAGTTTAATCAAGAATAGGGTTTAATTCCTATAAGGGTCATACAACTGATTGTCACTGATCTGATTTATGGATGAGTAACTTGTTTTGGTTGATGATGGCCAGGTATTTCACTCTTTTCTCGTTGATCTTTCTTCTCAAAGAACATTCTCCGTTCTTTTTAACTTCCTTCCCATTTGCAGCTAAATTGTCTGAGGTCATCTTCCAGAAAAGAAATAAACTGGTATTATTCTCTTAGCTAGCCATCAAGCTTTAGTGTCTTATATTAGATCAGCCACAAATTTGATCAGATTTAACCTTAAACCTCTCTTATGGTACCCTATCTTGCAACCTCCTGCCTTCTACCATTCTCTCTCATAACAAAAGAATATGGTTATTTAACTTGTTGTTTGAATAGTAAATACTTTGTTGTAGTAGGTCTCCAAGTCAGCTTAGAGAGACTGAATATGATTTTCTTTATAATTGTCATGAATGGATACTTGTCCATGTCTTTTCAAGATAAAGGATACTGCAACTGTAATATGATTTGTTGGTAGTACAGTTAATCAAATGAAAATAGGTGTATATTTTAATATCTGAAAACCTGAAGATATGAGAATATGGAGTTAACAGAAACAACCTAGGAAAAATCTTCAGTAAAATGACACTCTTAGATATGAACAATGTGATTTATTATGCACTATGACAAAGCAAAATAAGTGTAAAATGCACAGTGAGTGAAATAAATAAAGTCAGTATGTATCAGATGTTATATAACCAAGTATGTGTTTTTTGCTTTTAGCTCATGAAAGTGCTCAAAGAAGAATCTGCACCACTAAATGATATAAAAGTGGAGCTTGAGATAAAAAGGAGAAAAAAAAATTAGTTATGAGAATGTAGAAAGGGGTTGTTCTGTGTAAAAGCATGAACATAGAATAGAGAATGACAAACATCAGCCAGCAGATGGAATATGTAAGAATGCAATTGTTGAAAATTTGATAGAACGATATTTCATAAGTTATGAATGACAGCTAGACATAGTCTGAGTATCAAAAAGGATCAATAGTGACATGCTATTCAAGTCTTTGTGGTAGCCTTTGCAAACTTATAACATCCTAAGAAACTGCAAGCACACCGAGAAGTTTCATAAAAAAGGAAAGTCTTTATACACGACTGGTCTATAAAGCTCTGAGATTTAGCAGATTAACCTTACGACATGTAGTTATTGGATCATCGGAATAGAATGGTGGATAACCAACAAGCATCTCATACATTATTGCACCCAAAGACCACCTGCAATATTTCCACAAGTAAATGCCAATGAACCTTTTTCACAACCATGTAATGTATTTCATCAACATAAGAATGCAGAAATAGAAAGTTGACACAGATCTAAATAGTTTAGATTAGTTGATAAACGTTTGCAACAAAAGATTTTAATTTCATTTACAGTTGAAAGATATAAATCAACATTCCTAAACAGAACCATCAGAACATGGTTTAGGTGGGTTTTAATTTTAGCATTATCATACCAATCACACTCCATGCCATATCCTTTCTTCAGTAACACTTCTGGAGCAATATAATCTGGTGTTCCAACTGTGGAAAATGCCTATAAAGAGAGGTCGATCTTATCATAGTTATATGCCTTGGATATAAATACTACAAGCAGTAAACTAAAATGGACAGAACAGTCATGGCACAAACATTCTTTCTGGATAGAGATCAAGCATTTTAGAAGATGTACCAGCGTCCTACGATTCATCTGCCAATGCTGCAGTTGTTCATGGGGGCTTTTCCACCTTCTAGCATTTTTTGTATCCGGAATTCCATCAATATCCATCGACTCCCTAAGATTTTCATCACTCATGGGTTCATCTTCGTTCAATGTTGAAAGCTTTGAACAATCAATTGGCTTACACAAGCCAAAGTCTGACAACTTCATGTGACCGTTTTTGTCCAAAAGAAGATTGTCAGGTTTTATGTCCCTGCAAACAATATATATGTATATATCATATCAATAATATACAGCGAGATGATGACCGCAACAATCATCTGATCAGATGAAATCTATGATGTGTGACCTGTGAATATAATTGTGTTTATGAATGGATTCTATGGCCAACACACTCTGAGCAATGTAAAATCTAGCCACGCTTTCAGTTAAGGTATCCTCTCTGATAAGCAGGGTCATCATGTCCCCTCCAGGAAGATATTCCATAATTAGGTAAAGGTATTCAGCATCTTGAAATGAGTAGTAGAGTTTCACAATGCAGTGGCTAGCAACTTCAGCAAGCAAGTTTCTTTCAGCTCTTACATGCTCCACCTAAAAGAAAATGTGATGAATCATAAGTACAATAAATGAATCTATCCAAATGGGAGGCAAAATGTTATAGCATAACAACAAACAGTTCCAGTTACTACTACATAAACCTCTAGTTACTGTTTGTATACAAAGAAGAAGTTACATCACAAGAAAAGTAATCTGATGCTATAATAATCTTAAACAGTGGAGCAATGCGCATAAAGAAATGAATGGTAGAGTTTAACAAAAAAGAGACAACTATGAAGATAAATATAGAACACATAGTAGAAAAAGTTTGACAGCGATTATGGACAGCACCCAAACAACCTTTAGACATTTACTTTTACTTCATGATCAAAAGTTTACAAATACAAACTCATAACAGATTCGTTACATGAAAAACTATTTCTATACTCAAAATGTCCCTTGACTCCAAGCACTTACAAATCTGTAGACAATGTTTCATCTGAATACATTTTGCCAAAACTTCAGGTAACCTTGGCCATGCATATCTTAGATGGAAAATATTACAAGTTTCACTCTGTAAGGCTACCAAAACTAGTTACAAAGACATTCAGAAGGTTACAAGTATGAAACAAGAGATATACACTATGAAACTTAATAAACTGTGATGAATCAAAAACTTATTCAAGGCATTCAGAAGGTTAGAACAAGCAATCATAAAAGGTTGTCAAATTTATTACAGGCATTTGGAAGGCTAAGACAAATTCCCATGGACGTAAAGTAGAACATTAAGACATAAGTACAACATAGATGAAAAGGTTGAAATCATTAAACTTCCATAAACTCAAGGATCCTATGACATTTAAAGAGGAAACACATCAAAAAATTTGTTACACATACTACAAATAACTGACATGCATTAATTACCTGACCCCTGCTAACCATTTCAGATTTCTTCAGTTTTTTCATGGCATAAATATTCCCAGAGGACTTCTCCCGACAAAGTCTGACCTGTAGTTAGTAAATTGATAAGAATCCAAATGTAAGCAGTATAAAGTAGCATGTTCATTTGGCAGGTTGTATGTGATTCTGCAATTTGTGCTAAGCTCTTTGACCTAATTTGCATAAATCAAACATCATAATTTCTAATGCATTTCCTCAAATAGGTGCTGTCTTTCGTGGTGCTAGAGCAATGATTATAAAAATAGATGACAGAGAGAATGTCAAACTTGAAGCATGTCAGTTGACATCTATAATTAATCATGGAACACCTAAAGAAATAAAATAGCAACCAGCTAGCCCAAATGATTGAGTAATATTTGAAGGCTAAATGATAAATGCCTCAAAGGACAAAAGGTCCTCCATAGTGATGACCCGAGAAAACTCAGATACCAGAACTTGATATACTATGGCCAAACACTATGGGATCCATCTATTAAATTCCAAATTTGATCTAACTAAGTAATGTGATGGGAAATTTATGAAATGTTTGTCACAGCCAGTTGTCAGAATAATGAAAGATCAAATAAACACAAAAAAAAACATAAAATGATGTACAGAACTCATGAATTCATCCTAAAGACTGAGACATATTGTAGTCAGCCATGTGAGATATACCTGGTAAACCTAATCAAGAATTGAAATTAAGAATACAAAGCACGAGACCTTGAGCAGCAAAAAGAAGGTTAAACCAGTCAATGGATCTGTGGCTACAGAATTAAGTCAATATGTGGGTATGGTGTTATGTCATTGTAAATAAGGTCTTTCATAATTACCAATATGAAACAATAAGTTCAGGCACATTATATCTGTTGCATTACAATAATCTAACTGATAAGACTGGGAGATTGTACAGTATGTCCATGAAATTAGCACAAATATCTAAAAGCATTCACAAAGTTTTATCAGTATTTTACATCCATTTACCAGAAGCTTCCTTTATATTTTCAGAATGACACTTTAACAAATATCTAAAAGAAAACCAAAAGAAAGCCAAGACTAGCAGTTAGTTATTAGTGTCTCTACAGTTACTTTAATTATATGCATTTGGAGAGATCTAATGTTCACATCAAAAGGCTGCAAATTTGCTTGTTTTGGCCAAAAAAAAAAGTAAAAGAAAGAGTTTTATTCTTCTAATGAAAAAAAATGCAAGCTCGGACCTCCCCAAAAGCTCCTCTCCCGATTATGGTCAGCAGCTCAAAATCATCAACACAGATCTTGTGCCTTTTTAGTCTCATATACTCTGTCTCCTTCCTCTCAAGATCCTTTAATAAACTGAGTTGCTCCTCCTTGGAAACTTGTGAAGAAGCCAATTGTCTCTCCAAGAACCAACGTCTGCATTTCAACTTAAATATCATCAGCCATCAAAATATATGAACTTCTACCATTTTGCCAAATTATGAGTGTACACAAACAGTAAAAGAATTGGATGCAAAACAAATTCATGTGTCAATTAACACTCAATAGAAAAGAAAAAAGAGAAGAAAAAGTCTCTACCCCTGAATTACAAATCCTACCTACACAGTTAAGGCACAAACTTTCTAATGGAAGCTAATGATAGACCACTTGAACTTTCTATCAAAGGAAATAAAATAAAGCAACAGACCACAGTCTATTTGTTTGAGAAGGGAAATTTTAAAAAGCTGGCAGGTCAATTTTATATGCAACATTCAAAAACAAAAAGAACTCCGATGTAGAAGCAATCAAAAAGAAGAGAAAGGCTAGTCCTTGGGGATTAGAACTTGTCCATCAGTAAAAAAAATAGAAAGTGTCCTCTTGCCAATACCTATATTCACCGAACTTTTAGAATGCAACCATATCGAATGTATCCTGCAATGCAGGTTATGAAAAGGCTAGACTGAACGTATTAACAGTTTTATTAACCGACACAAACAAGCAAGTAACTTGAATGACACTTCTCATTAGCAAACATAAAAAGAGGAGTTTAATATAGCAATATTGATCAGCTCGCTGCCTCTTAAACTCATTTAGGTTATGTACTCATCCCATTTTTTGGGAAAAAAAACAAAAGAAAAAGTTGGTTTCCCCTTTTAAACACCATGGGAAGTTTCAACTTTACAAATTAAGTGGATCTGCTTGCACAACCCGGACTCATGATCTGTTGGCAATCTAGATAGTCATAGAATTTGATGATGCAAAACTTATATATATTTGGTAAAAAGTAGCCGATTTACAGAACTACTAAAACAAACACATGCGAGTAAGTATTCCTAAAGCAAACTCACTTCTTTAATGATATTTTTATGTTGACAAGGATAAGGGAATATAATAAGAAATTTACAGACTATTTGCAACATGGCTGAAAAGTGGGAACCAAACCTTTGTGGCAATTGTTTAATTGTAAACTATTTGGAACACCACAAGTCCTACATTAATGTTGAAGAATTCATGGGTGCACCAAATTGGAAACTGTGAACTGCATCAGCAGTACACAACAATGCTATGCAGGCTGAAGTCACGGCACTAGTATCTATATCACGTTACTTCTAATCAAACAATTACCACGGTTTACCACTCAAATTACTGTAATGGCATACCAAAATCTGGCAAATCTATTAATTAAAACTCTAAAGACGTCGACTTAGCCGAATAGTAGCTCTGGCATTGAATATGGCACCGGCTGAACGTTTCTAACTGCGGCACTCGAATTAGGGGGTGGCCCAAGCAACGAATTCTCCAATCCGTGCTTAGTACATTATGCTGTGTTTCACGAACTGGACAATAACTAAACACATCTCGGAAAATACAGGCCACGAACTAAATTTGTCCGTCTCTTCACGAATTAATGAATAAACGATCCCGCCAAGCAGTAACAGAATGAGTAGTAAGAAATCCAGCGAGACACAGACCCGAGAAAGCTAAGATCAAGCTGTTCGAGATCAAGGGGGAAATTTCCTAGAAGACAATCGGGCGAAAGGAGGGCGAGGACTAACCGTTCTTTCCGCTCCTGGATGTTCTTCATCTGGTTTCTATAGTGGTTCTCGATGAACTTCTTCGCAGCGGCCACCCGCTCCATCGTCAAGCTCGACCCCACCGCCTCTTCTTCCTCCTCCACCTCCTCCGCCACCGCCGCCAGCCCCCCCGCCGCCGTCGCCGCCTCCCCTACGTTCTCCCTCCCATCTTTCTCCATCTCCATCTCTCTCTCCCGTCCTACCCTTTCTCTCTGTCCCCCTCTTCTGAGCTCTCTCTCTCTCTCTCTCTCTCTCTCTCTGCCTTCTCCTTCTTATTTATTGTATAAATATATAATTCTTCGGGAGAAAAAAAAAACCAGCACCGCTTTCGATCTTCCCGCAGCACGATGCGGACGAGCTATCCACCGTCAGATTCCGATCACCCCAAATCTAGAAGCAACAAAAAACCCCGACCAAGCATCAAACGATCAAAACTGTGTCTCACTATGACGAGAGTGCGGACAAATGTACATAGTTGTCGCCTCGTCTTCTCTTTTAATATGGGGAATCCTTCTCATTATATGTGTCCACGACGAGGTCAGATCACACCAGCGCGGACCCGCTTCGGCGCCGCCTACTCGCCGTGGATCTACGATCCGACGGCCACGATTTCCCCACCCTGGTTTAGGTGGGCGGAGCATCGTGTCTCCAGCTCACGTCCATGGGGCGATCAGGAGGCACCAACCCGACGATTGGGATCCGACGGCTCACGGACCGCCTTGCCTGGACCACTCCCGATGTGCTGCCCTGGAACCACACAGCGTTTACCGATTCGGCTCAGCATCAGCAACGTCGCGAATGATTAGTTGCCGAGTGGCTGTTTGCTGTATTAGTCCGATGCTTTCTTTTCGCATAATTAGGGGTTTGATATAGTTGTATATTGATTATTATTGGGTGGAAAGGAAGAAGGTGGGCATCGAATCCAGCTGTTTTTAATTAGCGACTTCGAATAATAATCATTATTAATAACAATCTCGTCGGTAGTATGAGTTGGATGTCTTTACGACTTCGTGATTTGAGATTGCCGAGCAGAGTTTTTCTTATTGCAGCAACTTAAATATAGTATTTATAACGAAATAAATTATTTTGCACCTAATATTCTTTTATCATTTTATGATTTATATTCTAAGTTAATGATGTCTATGCTCTTCTTGATCTGTGATGAAGCGGACAACAAGTCCAATCCTAAGATGCGTGGGCGAGCGACTCATGAGACGAACCATTTTCGTCATTAGAGAAGGTGGCATTCGGAGTTAATGATGAGGTTGAAGACAATATTATTATATGTTCGATTCTTCCCATATTTCTTTCTCGTTTTCCTTATCGTCTATACACAATCGTCATTATTAATCGTGAAGGAATCTTTGGTGCCTTACTAATTAATTAACTTTCGAAAACATATGACTTAATTAATTGATAACAGAATACGTCTAAATAGTATTTTTACTGATTCGAGAGTACTTTATTAGTTTGTTTGTTTGTTCCTCAAATTTATTTAACTCAAGAGTTGATAAGATGGGTGTTAATGGCGAGAAACAAAGTTGGAAGGCAAAATGTGCAAAATATAATAATGGATAAAGGAGAAGAGTGTATGCCGTAATATAGCAGAAACATTGGGTTAATTACTTTTTATCCTATGAGTGATGGCAAATTATGATTGAATTACACTTTACATTAAATTTGTGACAAAAAATCGTCATTTTTATTATTATTTTTTTATTTTGTAGGCATATATTTACAATATATGTGCACATACATATATTTATTTATAATTTTTTATATAGAACAAATCAAGAAAAAAAACAATCGGCTCAAAAACAAACAAATAAGCCTGGATAAAAAGAAATCCCAAATTGATTGTAGGGCCCACAGGACCTTTCTTTTACCCCTGCCGCTTCAGCCTAAGCATTAGGTCTACCCATGTGCTGGTTGGACAGGCAACGTGGGACCCAACATGGGGTATTTTGTTCCTTCCCGGACATTTTAAGGAAGGAAAAGACGGGCGAAACATTTGGCTGGTCTGATCCCGATCGTTAATCACGAGATTAACGGGCTAGGATTGATCATGTGGGAGTAAGGGTGGAGCCCTGCTCGAGGACCAGGCCATGCTTTCCCCACCAATAGGAACCGTCCTACGTATGGGCCAGCGATGTAGGACTCCCATTCGTATGACGCCGCACGATTTATCGCGGATCAGCGTCGACAACCCATTCTCAGCTTCCCCATCTCTGATCAGAGAAGGCAACCCCGGTCCCACTGGCGGGTCCGAGGTGGGGCTACCGTCGTCATCCAATCCCAAGATAGATTGGCTCCCTCGACCAGCCAACCCAAGGACTGGACTAGGTATCATGACTCAGAGCAAGGCCTACTGCGCGAGTCGCCGGAACACGGGGAGAAAACCCCGGTGTGCGCGCGCCACGTTAGCCGGTGAGGCGTGAATTAGCAGCGCCTCCTTAGAAGAGTTGGAAGTCCGTGGGAAAGCGATGGCGGTCGACGGAGCTCAAGTCGCGACTTAAACGACGCTCTCTCTTGATGTCGATAACATCCCGATACCGATTGATTGGTAACAGCCGATAGGATCAAAAGATTGTAACGTGTCAGTATACCGTAAATATAAACACAAAGACTCAATACAAGTATGTGGTTATATTTGAATCCATGCCTGACAAAATCCATCTTGAAGGGCCCCATCGCTGCGTTAGGAAGTATATTTATGCCTAAAATACAAACACAAGCAGGAGGAGATTTGAATGATTCAACTTCATGAACTATTTACATGAAATTGTATCCATTGAGCTATTTACTAATACGAGATTTTGAAACAAGCAGATCTACTAAATGAATAGGGTTTAAATACTTGTACAACATGATTTCCAATATCGATCGGCATGGTGCACGTCGATCCTTATTAGTCAATTCAATAAAAGATCGATACGTATGATCTGGGTATCGGAACCAAGATCGAACCGAGATATAAAACCTTACTATAAAGTACAAACTATTACGAGTAACACTAGCTTATTGAATGTTTCATCTATGCATTTCTGCAGATGATCATATCTAAAATGCACATACCACTCATTTCTTCTTAAATAGGAAAAGTGCAACCATCCACTCATCTCCATTGTTGTATCCAAAGAGCTCAGCAACTGAGATAAAGAATGTTCTCCAATATGCAATCCACTTGGTAGCTGAATCCTTGCCGTAAGTAGCCTCAAAAATTGGTCCTATGGAAGTCAAGTTGCTATCCATTCTTTTGAGCCATTCTTCACTGCAAAAGATATTTTTCACTACAAACATGTTACAACTTAATGCCTTAATTATCTTAAAACATTTGGAAATCATTAAAATATTAACTGGAAAAGCTTCGCATGCTATCTAATGCATTATAGGATCCTGCAAGTCTCTAAGGTTATGGAGCAGATCTTATCATAACACATGACAAGGAGATGAATACAAGGAGAACATTGCACTCATCACAGTTTTCATCAACCAAGAAAGAAAACTAATGCAACTTGTATTCTATATATATTGATACTGCAAATTACCTTTATATGATACAACATTCATCAAATTATGATTTTTCTAAGAGACACTGTTGGCGAGTATTAGGAAACTAGATGCACGAATCAGATATAGAAAATATAGAAATGTTGAAGGGCATGAACCTGACCATAGAAAATTAAAAGAAGAGTAGCTGGAGACTCTCAGTAAGCACGCATGACAATAATAATCATGTACACAAAATTCAATAAGAAAGGCAAGTCAAACTGGATCATAAATCCAATTTACACCATCATGATTGCAGTCAACTATAATCTAATACTTTTACTCGTAGGATTATGATCTCACAATACTTTTACTTGATAAGGATCTTCTTCCAAATCACATATTTTGATGGATGCCAATGCATAAATCATGAAAAAACTTGGTTTCAAACGTTTGTCAAAGATTTAAGCTTTAATATACCTTGTTCTTGCGTAATGTGTCCCGTTGAGGAGCCAATGATTTAGGACGGCAACATCATCCTACAAAATAAGATTAGACATTAGAATTTAGTAATGTCCTTTAACTCTTACATAGCTAATACCAACCAGCCAATCATCAATTCCATCCATATAGTTAATAACCATAGAGTACCTGTTGGATGTTTTATTGACCTGGTACATCGACTTAAAAACTGCAAAGTGGACTTGTGGGGGTAGTAATTCGTACTCGTCTCCCAGTAGGATGTGATTAATTAAATTATAGTATAATATTATTTTGCTTAATTATACAATAAAAGAAGTTATATCAGATACACTTTTCTTAATCTTTTATGAACAGAGCATATTGGATAAGAATATCCGGATTAACCTCTAGCAAGAAAAGTAATTAACCTGAAAATAGAGAAGCAGGTTAGCAGAAGGCATAGTCCCTCCAGTGAAGAAGTATCTTGTAATCCAATCATCTTCATTTTTGTCCTGAATGAGAGGAACAGTCAGTATGTGTTTCCACAAAGAAGAACAACGTCATAAAGTTCGATCGACACAAGGCTGTTACAGAACTCTTAAATCATTAATGTTAGCAACCACTAAGATGCGGAATAGTATTTACTATAAACAAAAAAGTAGGTATAATTATTTGGTCCGATAAAAAGAAAGGAAGTTACAAACGTTAGAATACATGGATTAAATATGTCCATGAAATTGATATGTAGTAGAGTACACTATTTGGTAAATCCTCACAGATGAACACAGTGTGTAATTAATATGTTCAAAAACACCAATAAGTCACCAAGTAGCACATCCAACACTGTACAAGCAAGAGCAAAGATACCTCAAAGTGGTAAGCAAATGTTTTATGCAGAAGTGATGAATAATAGCAAACTATCTTGCTTCATCCACATTGAGATCTTCTTAAGGAGCATCTTGTAGTTTCTTCATGTGCTGTGGAAAGAGAGTAATTTTTAATCCAAAAGTTTGTCAGCTTCGAAAAGTTGGATATAATATCTTAAATTACCTCAAACATCTCTATAGATACAACTCGATCAAAAGAAGCCTCCATCTCAAATTTGGTGATAGCTGCAACATAATTACCTCAACATCGCTATAGATACAACTCGATCAAAAGAAGCCTCCATCTCAATTTGGTGATATCTGCAACAATTATCTCTACATTGGATAACTGAAGGTGCCTATAAGTAGTTGGACATTCTCGAGTCACAATTACCAACTAACAGGGTAATCAAGACAATGCAGTTTCATTATTGTATACAGTCAAGATGGCCATTAGCTTGTCTGAAGAGCAAAGCTTTATCATGAAGAACCTAGATTCAATGAGTTAATAATAACTTGTTTGAGATTTGTCTTAAAATTAGATATTAATAATGTTAACAGCAATCAAATGAGGACAATCAATAACTTGATATTTTTCATCTTACATCTTTGTCCTATTTACCATTTCAGATTGGTTGAAGAGAGAAGATCAAGTAGAGTTTGGTGTGTCATAACGTATTCTGTGTTCTGCACCGCACAAAAAAAATTTTCAAGAAGACAACACTAAGGACAGTGACACAATATGTACAAATGCAAGGAATACATATCCAGATATAATTATGGTCATACAGAGATTAGAATGCCATGACAATATCTAGCCAATCGAAGTTACCGGTAAACAAGCACCAAAAGGCAGGATGGGAAACCCACAAAGGTGGCCTGAGTGTGACCATGTATAACATGGAATGGAATTAGTACACCAAAGAAACGAAAAAAAGGGTTGCAGTAAAGTATCAATAGAGCCTACATCAAATTACTAAGATATATGCTATTATACTATATTGAGTATAAAAGAAATTCATGCAAGAATTGCTAATAAGTTTATCACATTCTCAAATGATAAATCCAGAATAAGAATTATGACTCCCTATGAAATTGCATCTTTTGAACAATAATAAAAATGTAAATGCTTATATCAATGATGATTAGTTAAAAGCTTAATCACAATAAAAAAAATCCTACTTAAATTTTGATGTGCACTTATAAAATCAATCAACATGATGTTTGATTAAAGCATTAAGAAGCTAGCAAACTGAAAGCACAATTCTTTCAGGTTGCATGAGCACAAACCAAAAGGACAAAAAAACAATGTACCTGCACTGCTCCTCTATGTGAGTTTTTTGGGTTGATGAGTTGCATATTCCTGTAATGCTACAATTTTTGTATTTCTTTGCAATGTATATAACAAAGGACCCCCAGCCACATCCTACATCCAGAATTTTTTGGCCATCTTTCAGCTGAGCTCTTTCACTATACAACTCTAACATTGCATTCTCAGCATCTTCCAGCGTGCTTGTTATGTTCTCGAAGTAACAACAGCTGAAGGGATTGGAAAATTCACCAAAATAAAAAGACCAGACAGTGCCATAAAGAAAAATGAACAACCAAATGTAAATACAAAATCTATAAATTGGAGACACCATTAACCTGTACTTTAGGTTCTCTCCAAGCACCAACTTGAAAAATAAGGTAGGTAACTCATAATGCTGAGATTTTGCTTTATCAGTTTCCACAGCTATAGGCATATCTTCAAGTGCTGTTAAAGCAATAGCAAATCAGAGCATCACAACCAGGCTATAAATCCCTCAAGCGAAAAAATAAGAAAAAAAGAGATCAACGGAAACATGGGTAGTTCAAGTAAAATTTAGAAGCAACAAATCAATTATAGAAAACAAATAATATTCAAAAATTGTAGAGCAATCTTTGCCACATGGTAAGATTGCTTTTTCGCAACATGGTAGACCTGGATTTGAGTTGCAAAAATAATGTCTCGTCTTGCAGGTGTAATGTCATAAAAGTTGTCCCTTCCTAAAGCCTTCATTTGCAAGAGCCTTGTGCAATAGACCATCAAAATTTTGGTCGAATATAATGAAAATTCACGAATGTAAAATTAATATAGTAAAAGATACAACTTCAAAGGAATACGATGTCTTGAAGGAAACAGAAATATTGCACAAAGAGATTTGGATATATGATAAATGCACTCCAACTCTGCTAGGAGAATAAGTATCAGTATAGGACTTGCCTCAAGTGTAAGGTAATGGCTTGGAGAAGCTAATTAGGAACTCTAACCAAGGACTAATTTGAATGTACTTAAAAGAAAAGACAGCCTAAAATTCGGGATGTAGAAGAAATATAAAGTTTTACCTTCAAGTTGAAAGACCACTTAAAATTGCAGGAACATCAGACGATCTATGGGGGATAGACTAGGAGAAAACTGAATATAAAGATGGATTTACCAGCAGGAAAATTGTGCGACTCCATTTTATGTGGTGATTAAAGGTTATAAGGCAGTGAAACAGTTATAGCAAAAGAGAGGTAGCATATATATCACAGAGGTTATTGAGAACAGTTGATTCAGTAAAACTATAGCTAGATGAACATATAAGGAAACTGGATTAAAACAATGTGCTTACAACCTACGTAGAGAAACACTGGGACTCAGATGGAACACCAATACTGTAACAGTACCTAAAAATGCGATTTTCTTCTACTTTTTATTGAAGTTCTTGCTCTTCACATTTGACTTATACATGCTATTAAAAGATTTTACCTAATCTAGCCGAAGACAGTCCTGTTTTATGAGTCTATACTATCCAGTATAAATCCTTAATTAGTTGCAGGACACTTTGGTATAATTAAACCTAATAACATGGTATGCTAACAGAAACGGCCAAAACCATCACTTTGACCTAATCAATGAATACTCCAGTTTGTCATGCAACCTTCTGTAAATTCATGAATATAATAAGCAGAGTGAGTCTCTGTCTGAACTCCCTGAAATTTGGATTTGGCATTCAAAAAGAAGCATCTAATTCATGCTAGTTAAAGGGCAATGAAGTACTTCAAAAACATCATATTTGATGTTGAAACAGGTAATTCTTCAGAATTCTCCATTCAACCATCCAATTAAGGACACAAATTTATCATTCACAGAATAGGGAGAGAATGTTAGAAGATATTAGTGTGTGATGATAGATTGAAAAAAAGATTACTAAGAGAATAGGTTTATCAACGAGGGCTTGATGAAAGAATTTCATAACTTTCCAAAGATTGAAGATACATATCAAGAAATTAAATTTAAATTATTTGTTGAAAGATATCAATTGGTTGAACCCTTGATAAGCGAAAGAGATGTTGTGTATGAATCACTCACATATTCTTCTGAATTATATCAACCTGCGGGATTAATTTGGAAAACCGATAAAGATATGCAAGAACAAACCATTTTTATTGGAAACATTCCTCTAATGAATTCCCAACCCATAATCTATCGGCTTAAGTTTTTGGATTGAATTGGTGTTTGTTAATCCTGACTACTTTGACTCACTCATTATTAATGGATTTATACTGGACTTAGTTGGATTTCTTTAAGTTATGCAGATCTACAAAAGAGAATATAAGTTACAGAAAACGTTTAACTCGAAATGCTATAAGCTCACATTTCACAATATAAATTACAAATATAGAATTTGCAAGCTCTCAACGATTACGCGATAAAGGTCTAACACGGATTCACTGTCTTATTCCACAGAAATGTCATATAAGATTTTTGGCCACGGCGGACGGCCCTTTATTGCGAATTTATAACAAAATGGAAGATTTTTGAAAGCAAAACATGACCGCTCGTGAGAGGACACTCGAGTTTTTTCTTTTGTAGTAAAAGAGAGAGTTTATGGGGGCCGGCCAAGCCTTACATTGCTTGAACCGGAGGAGTTGGGCGAGCTGGAGGTCGGCCGAGGGGAGGTAGCAGAGACGGAGGCGGCCGGCGAGGAGCAGTCGCGTCAGCCTCCGGACCACCGCGTCCGGCAGGAGGTTCCGCTCCAGGGCCGCCAGCGCCGTCCGGACCGCCGCCTCGTATGGCACCCTAATGATCGCCTCCATGTTCCTACTCTTGCGCGCTGGGCTCACCACCTTATCCGTCACCTACCAACGCCGAGACCTTGACGCCCATTGCCCAAATTATATCACGACGCTGTAATAAAAAAGATTTAAAATATTTTCAACAATATTATTCTATAATTTATACGTTATTATGTCGTCATATATTGACACTGTAATTATTTATTCATTTTCTTCACTTTATTTGAATACTAATAATAATAAATATTGACACTATAAAAATATTTTTATTTGAATTAAAAATATTTTCAACAAAATTATTCTATAATTTATACGTTATTATGTCATCATATATTGACACTATAATTATTTATTCATCTTTTCACTTTATTTGAATAATAATAATAATAATAATAATAATAATAATTTTGACGAAATGACTTGTGTGATTCCATATAGGTTCGTCGGAATGATGGATATTTTTCTAAATAAAACTGAAAAATCTTTCATTCAAAATCTTATAGTTTTATGATATACTAATTATTTAAAAATACAATTGATCTAAGAGTACCTTCTATTATATTTAAATAATAAATTTGATATTTTGTAGAAGTCGTCAACCATATGCTTTCTACCCGCATACGACCTATCCCACTTGTCTATTACACTTGACGATACAAGTGATGTGGGCCCATAGCCAAATGATAGGTACGATGAGATATATGTGTCTTCGTAGTATAACTTTATTGGTTATAAGAACGAATGGATTATATATGCCCACATCCTCATATTTCACATAGTACAGACAAATCATGTGTTAAGTTGGTGATGTAGTATTTTTAAGGATATCCAATTTGATATTCGAATTATTATGAATAAATAATAAATTTTCAAAGGTTTAATCTTAATATTCATATCGCCTTTCGAAGTTTAGCATGTTTATTCTTATATAAAAAAAAATCTACACAATTAATCTTCATAAATCGATACTTTAAATATAAAAAATTAAAATATTCGATGAAAAGTTCATGTCCCTCATCACCTACTATCGTTGTCATCATTTTATTGTTATCACCATGATTATTTAGCATCGATATCATCATTAGATACCATCATTGTCATCACTAACATTCATCGTTAACAATCGCTATCATCGTATTGGCTTGTCTTGATGCGATAACTAATTCGTCATTGCTAACGTCATTATTATTCTTATTACTATATATGTTTTCTCTTAATCGAATACTATTGTTAGTATCATCCTCATAAGTGATTAGCAATATGACAATGATCAGTATGATCATCTTATTGTCACAATCATCACTATTATTCTCATCAGCATTATTAATTACAAACTGTATCGCATTGGTTATCATCAGTATCAACATTGTCATCACTAACCTTTAGCATCGGATCAATGTCTCTACCATAGCAATCATTCCCCCTTGATCTAAACCATTCCGACCCTTCCATCTTCTTCGTGAACACAAATCTTATAATAATAATTATTATATGTAAGATAAAAATTCTAGAGAGGATTAAGAATAATTTTATGTTTCTAAAGATAGGTGATATAAGTTTTTCAATTACATTAATATATAATATCATTTATATTAGTCTTGATCTATGACCCAAGTTATTTATAATTTGATCTGAGCGAAGATAAATAAACTTATGGATAAGAGGGATATTGTCATTTTTTTTTCTATGAATAGAAAATGATGCTAGAAAAGTAAATAAAATATATTAGATAAACAAGAACAGTCCATATTAGTACTAATGATTGATAGGGTTTAATTATACATATTAATTTGGATAAAAGAGCTTATGTTTTCTATATATGTTAATCTTGAGCATTTCTATTTGGACTCGTCTAATTCAATTAATAAACTCAAGAATAACATAATATTAAGAATACATTTTAAGAACTTCTGTGAAGATAAAAAAAAAAAACACGAACTCATGTAATTTAATTCTCAACATGGTATTAAAACTAAGGTTGATAAAATATTAAGATGGACCCAATGAATAAATGTTCTGAAAAATAAACAAGTGAGCCAAATAATATATTTTGGAGGGAAGATGTTAAGAAAACATTTGTGAGATGAAATATTGAGAGAGTATTAAGAATAATTCATAATAACAAAGTACGGAAAGAATTGAACGATCACATGAAGCTTTTAAATTATATTTGTTAGCATAAAAATTATAATATATTATTATTATGTGAAAGACTTTAATATTAAAATCTAAAATCAAATAACAATATATCTGAATTTATGATGTTTATATTTTGATGTTGTTTAGAAAGCTTTTGATATGTAAGTATATCATCATCATATTTAATATCTGTATTAATGTGATCTGTAATAAGAATTAGACTTGTCTCCTCTTTTTCTTAGAATACTATAATCCATAAATTTAGAAACAAAGAGGAGATAAGAGAATATTTATAATATTTTAAACTCTCAATTGTGTATATAATCTAAGTTTTATCTATTTATAGATGAGAGTAAATGATTTAAGATAAATAATTAAGAGAGTTAATCTCATCAATATCATCTCATAAATAATCATAATTAAATTTTTTTATTAATTGATAATTATAATTAAATTTTAATTATTTTTATAATATATCTTAATAAGATTATATAATCTAACAATATTTTGTATCTAATCCTATAAATATTAAGTGATTAAGATTCCCCTTCACTCTCTCCACCAAGTGCCTGCCTTTTATAAAGATGATCCAATCCATATAGACCTGTCCTAAAACTTTTGTGCTGCTGTTCTCCACATGGAACTTCAAGGATAATAGTTTACGATTCCTGAAGTCTTCGTGTTTTAATGTCTTGTCGATGATTTGTTCTTGTTCATGTCAAAAGCTTAATATATAAGCTTTATAGTTGTATCTTTGATCATGGAATGGGCTAGGTTTTGTTTATTCTAGCAATGAGACTACTCATTATTGATATGCTCAAGTTGTTGCATTACTGTGATACAAGTAATATACAATCAACAACAAATAAATTCTTTTATATGCTCTTTTTTTTGTGTTAACATATTCTTGTGTGTTTTTTAGAAGCATTAATTAGGGAGGAAAAAGCCCGGTGGAGGTTCATAAATGGTAGGATTCGCTGACTATTAGATTTCACAAATAGAATTTAAGAGAAGGTGGTAAAAATGCTAGGACTAATCAACAAGAAAAATTCCAATAAAATTAAGGTTGCATCAATTTTCAATGCATCCACAAAAATATGAACATTATTTTGCACGTCTGCATCACTTCATATCCTACATTAAAAAATCTCAGAACACATCGTATACGATTAAAAGGAAATATTTTAAAAATCAATTTATCCCATTAACTAAACCTAATGGGTGCACCGGGATAAACGATGAAGGGTCAATCACCTCCCATAAGGCCTATTATTGGCCTCATGGGCAACCATCCATGAGAGGCTATTTGAATCGACTCGATTGATTTATGTAAATAACGATCTATGGGTGACCGATTGGATCTATCCCTTTGATCAACTCTCATAACAAAAATGTCAAATAAAGAACGTAATGATTGATATGGGTCGATCGTCTCCGAAGACAAAATGTTAGAGGTGGGTCGTTATGGTCATTATAAGCCAATCGTCCTCTGTAACAAAACGTTAAAGGAGAGGTTTTTTAGTTATTTTAGATGATTCTCTCTTCGGAAGAGTACTAAAGTCGACCCTGGTACCAGTCCAAAGATAGAATATTTCGGAAACTAACCTTTTTACTCGACTAATCTCTCTGAAGCTATTTCACACTAGCCTTTGTACATAAACTCATCAATATGATGAAATTCATCTTGGACCAATCTCGGATCCGTATCGGATGCTTGGACTCCATCCGAATGATCACTTATCTCAATGGCCGATGAATTGCCTTGTACAAAGCCACCAAGATTTCTCTTAGACGTCCCTGCACCTTCAGTCGAACCGGCTTGACCAATGATTGATGGTACAATTTCACAACAGTGGTAAGGCTTAATCATTAACCAATTACATGATTAAAGCAAAGGGATATATCCTCATTCATATATTTTCTTCGTGCAAATTAGATTTCTCTACTTAATAAGGTGATCATCGGTTACGTGTTCTTTATACATTATCCTCCTTGGAATAGTGTTGTGTATCGCATGTCGAGTGCCGTAGTCGATGTGATGCGATGAACAATACCGAAGAGAACTCTGATGCGCAGGAATTAGTCACCGAAGGAATGTGACGACATGGTTTAGAACAACGTCCCAAAAGTATAACAACAACAACAACAACAAAAACAATGCTAATCAATGCTTGTCTTACAAAGAAACCACAGACAAACACACCCTTTTATGTTAAGTGTTTTTAAACGCCGAGAACAACAGAAGCAATGCACTTTCCATGTCACCTTTTTCGTTCTCTCAAGAAAAGCCAATCCAATAGCTTCGTAAATTCGACGGAAACTAACGGAGATGTCAATTCACCACACGCTAATTTTATCTCATCAACTTGTGTTCCACGCTTCTGAATCACTCGCTCTTCGTTTGTCTTCTATGCCTTTCTTTCAATCCCCATCTCTCCTTTCCTCTCTCTCTCTCTCTACAGTACGTTAAAGGCATGCAGAAAGGCGTTGAAGTCCTCGTGACGACGGAGGATGAGATCCAAAATGGTCTGTTTCTCCCAAAAGCTGCTTTGCCGGAAGATCCAATCAATGCTTAATCGCAGCAAATCCGTGTAATTGCACGCCCAACGTTGAATCCTTCCTTGGCGACAAAGGAAAAGCAAACACCGAACACCCAACCCAAACCGATTCTTTTCCGCACCGTGCAGCGGTGAAGGAAATGTCAAAAAATAATAGTAAGAAATGGTTAATATACAGTTTTCAAAGTAGGATTACTTGTGATTTATAATTTAGTTTGTACAAATCCATGAATAAACTCCCGACGGATTATCGTGAGGTCATAACTCTCGACAAATTCATCATTTATCATTTAAAAAACATAAATAAATCTATCAATTTTATGTTTATTATAAAAATCTAAATACATACTAATATCAAACGATTATGTTAATTACATGAGAATGACTTAATTTTTTAAAATAAAAATATAATAAATATTTAAATATATAAATTTTTATAAATTTATGATGGTAAAATATTCATAGAGTCGATCAATGAGATTATCAAAATTGAGTATTTTTTAGCAAGTCTTGATGAGGTATTTTTTTTGATAATAATATAATTATTACTTAGTCAATTGTTTAATGGAGCTTACGTTTAGATCGGCTTTTAACTTGTCAATCGAATCAGATTAACTCATAATTTATAATAATAATAATAAAATCATAAATCTTAATTATTTAGAATCAACACGATAAATTAATTCATATTCTAGGACTAAAAAAATGCACATTTATTTAGATATATTTTGATCATTAAAAGTTATTATGCTATAATAAATACAAAGTAGGATGCGATATAGAAAAAATATATAATTAAGGGTTTTTTTTTCCTTCAAAAGTTCACCCTTTTATTTTTAGCAAATTAAGTGATATTAACAACCCGAAATTCTATAAGAAAACCCCGCAAAACTCGGTTTACACTGTCCGTCTTCGAACAGGGAACGCGAGCTCCATCATCAACGTCTCGCCACGTAACAACATTTATCTCATCGACGGGTTGCGAATCACGAGGCGGGTTCGGTCTGTCCGCACAACTGACCGGTGCGCTCACCGCCCTTCTCTTCTCTTTTTCTCGCCTGCGGACTCGTGTCTCGTCCATGTTTTTCCCTCTTCTCTGTTCGCATCCCTCTCGGGCGACCGTAAATTGCAGCATCCGCTTGATGCGAGCGATCCCCGTATCGCCTTCTCTTCGCTCCTCTCGTCAAATTTGGCAAAGCAAAGCAAGAAGAGGGGAGAAGCCCCCAATCCAGTCCAACCCAACCCTGGGTTTGGGGATCGTTTCTTCCCCTAATTCCTGCCCGATCGACGCCCTAGGGTTTCCCCAGTTCTCATGAGTTTCCCCTTCCCCCGCCCATGGCCGCCGCGTCTTTCGTCATCGTCCTTGCCTTCTTCCTCCTCCTCCTCATCTTCCCTGATATCGACAACAACCCTCGGCTGGCGTTCGCTCTTGATGCGACGGCGGCGGACGACGACGGGCCGTATCGCAGTGAGCGGTTCTCGATCCTGAGCTATGAATCCTTGTGGCACGACTACTCCCCGCCCGCCCCGCCGCCATCGCCCCCTGACCCGCCTTCGTCTTCCTGCGAGGGCGACCTTGGCGGCACCGGCGACTTCAATACCCTCTGCGAGCTCCACACCAGTGTGCAGCTGTCCAGCGACTTCTTTGCCAAGGCGCACGGCAGCTTCGTTCTCTACCCCGACGTGGTGCTCAGTTGTTCCGTCGCCGGGTGCTCCATCGTCGTCAATCTTACGGGGGAGATCCGGATCGGGCGGAATGCCAAGATTGCGGCTGGGACTGTCCGCATGCAGGCGGGCAACATGAGCCTCGCCGAGGGTGCGGCGATTGATACGGTAGCGCTGGCGGGGGATCCGCCTCCCCAGACCAGTGGGGTTCCCACGGGGACTAATGGGGATGGCGGTGGGCATGGTGGGAGAGGCGCTAGCTGCGTGGTGAGAGAGGGGCAGACACAGGAGGACTCCTGGGGAGGGGATGCATATTCCTGGTCCACGCTGATGAAACCTGACAACTACGGCAGCAAGGGCAGCTCGACGAGCACGGAGAAGGATTATGGAGGGGGAGGGGGTGGACGGGTTTACTTGGTGGTCAATGATGTGATTGAGGTTAACGGTAGTATTACAGCGGATGGTGGTGAGGGTGGCTCTCTAGGTGGTGGAGGGTCAGGTGGGAGCATCTTCATCAGTGCGCCTAAAATGTAAGTGTACTGTGATCTCAAATTAGCATACTTGGCCTATAGTTGGTAATTATATTGCACACAGTATCGTTTGGTGGAAATTATACTAGCTGATTGCTGGTAGTACTTATCATAAATATCATAAACCTGGATGCTTCGTTCAATTTTAGGTAACACAATAAAATCAGGATGCTATTTCAGCACAGCAATATAAAATTTTGATCTAAAACAAAAGGCTAAAAAATTATGATTTCCTGAAGTAGCTAATGCTAAAACTGTTCACCATGAATAAGCACTACTTCCTCAGATTCAGCTTGGGGCAGTAGAAACTACAGTGTTGACCATTTCAATATATACTTTCACATATGATTTTGCCAGTTTAAATTATTGTGGTAGTTACAGACCAGTATTTTTTCAGTAACTTAAACTTAGAGTAAACGAAATATGTTTTTTTATTTGACATTTAAATCCAAGTCACATGGTGCCCCATATCAGCATCTGCTTTATTGGTCTACGTTTAGGTTGCATGTCCAAGCATGAGTTAACAAATGAAACCACTCTTGTAACCCGTAGAGGAGAATATTATAGGAAACATATGTGTGTTTGAGGGTAAAGGGAAATAAGAAATACTGGTTGCTTGAAATGACATTTGGGGTTGATTTAACTAGTTTTGTTGGTGCATGGTAGAAATATTAAGATTCCTAGGTTTAGGTTTGTTATTAGTTATATGATTTTGGTTGTGATCTGGCCTGTATTAAGCATAATGGATTATGTAAATTTTTTGGACTGGGATTAGTTGGAAAGTTGGCTGGTTGGATGTCTAATTTGTTAAGATTGATCAGTAATTGGAGGGTTGTCTAAAACTGGAGCAATCAACTGGTAATTGGTTGGAATACCAATCAATTGAGTTAGAATTGGTTTCTTTGAATTGTATGATTCTGAGATTGGACACACTGATTTCAATCAGACGTGTGGCAGTTTGTGAATTTCACAAAATTTTGGAGGCTTTTGGTTTAGATTTGGTTGATCTTCATGCATATCTTGCAAATCTTGTTGAAATAAATGAAAACATGGGCCAGCATACTGCAATATTGATCGTTTATGAGAAATTGAGTTCATCTGACTCTTGTTGGAAACCTATGTGAAAGATGCTCAAACAGTGGAGCACAATGCTGTATTTGACCTAGTCCGAGAGGCTGTGGTAACTGTAGTAGGATGAGCCAGTTCCTGATGAACAAGCTGCTGTGAGAGGGCCATGTTACTGATAGAAATCGAACTTATTAAGAGAAGAAGTGTGACAAGAGCCGAGTAATTGATGAATGGGGATTCTAAAATGATTTTCTATTTTATTATTCCCATCATTGATCAGTGTGACCTTTGAATTACTAATTTCGTAGGATTGAATTGCTTAGAGTGTCTTGTATATGCTTTTAAAATTTGTATCTTCTTTTATAGAAATTTCATGGTTGAATTGGTCCTAAACCTATGTTGCTGGGTGACTGGGTCTGATGACATGGTTCTTGTCTCTTGGAGATAAATCCTCTAGATTTTTGCTATCATTTGTTTGCAGTATAATTTACTGGGCTGCATGGTATGATTTGGCCCGTTTGTAAAGCATTAGAAACCATAAATTGTGAGCATCCAATTGACACCAAATAAATTCATTGCAGAATGACTTAATAAGGTTCTTTTACTGCTTATACTTTATTCACTCTCAAGGTGAGATTGTGTTGTGAAGAGTAGGAAGAGAATAAAGACAATAAACAACAAAGAAAAATGGTGGATTTTCTAACAAATAAATTATTAACTAGTGGCATATATGTTTGTTAGTGCATGGTTTTGGTTTGGCCTTATAGAGTATCAGAAACCAAACCTATTCAAAAACATTATCGTCTAGACCTTTTCCTTTAATGTCCAATTTGAAGAAAATTATTTATTTAGTTTGTTGTGTTTTGATTTTGACAAGTTGATTAATTAATGCCCAACACGTGTCTGAGCATGTCACGACATGGGCCTGATGGGCTAACTGGCATATCAATTTCGTTTGAGCTGAAGTTGATAGTAGTACATTCATTAAACTTTTATAAAACCAATCTTAGTCTTGCCCACTTCCGACATGGGACTAATCGGGGTACTACAATTTTTCCCACTCAGGTGCTTGATGTTCTCATCAAGGTCCAACATATCCTAGATCAAACCCTAGCATGGTGCATGCGAGGCGTAGCCCAGTGGTGGCTTCACGCTGTGACGAGTCCTCTGACTCTATCTATGGATAATCCTTTTTTGCTCTAACCCCCTCACCATGCTGAAATACTAGGTCGACTTTAGTATCAAATGTCATGATCCGGGATTGATAGGATAATTGGTTTATCAACTTCGTTTGACCCAAACCACTGGCCAAAATACTTAAGTTGAAATTTATAATAGTACACTCATTAGATCCTTATAAGCCAATCTTAGTCTTGTCCACTTCAGATGTGGACTAATTGGGGTGCTACAATTGTAACACCCTTGATTAGTTCCACATCGAAAGTGGGCAAGATTAAGATTGATTTATAAAAGTCTGATGAGTGTACTATTATCAAATTCAGCCTAAGTATTTTGACCAATGGTCTGGGCCAAACGAAGTTGATAAACCAGTTAGCCCATCAGAGGTCGTGACATTTGATATTAGAGCCGACTTAGTATTTGGGCATGGTAAGAGAGTTCGATAGGAAAGGACTATCCGTGGATGAAGTTAGAGGACTCGTCATGGCATGGTCCGGGCCAAATGAAGTTGATAAACCAGTCAGCCCATCAGACTCTGGTCATGACAGAGCAGCCTCCCAAGGCAAGTATGATTGAAACATGTAAGGTTCCGGAGGTTGCAGTGCACTAGAAGTTTGGCTATCGTCATTGATCTATTGCTCTATATCATAAAAACAATAAGACTTGGGAAAAAAAAGAACAATTATCATCGTACATCAAGACCACAATTATCATCGTACATATAGACCATAAGATCGAATACAATGAGCTTATACTAGTGTTGACATGGTAGAGGCTCGCTGCATCTACTCAAAAGTCTTTGATTGCCCTTCCCTTTCCTCTATCTTTCCAACCATAAACGATATGCGTGGATCCTCTAGCTCCGTGATCTAATCCTAGGTGGCATGTGTAAAGTGTTGCCCATTCGGCCGTGCCCTGTTGATGATATAAGAATTGCTGTTGTTTTTTTAGTTTCTTTTCTGTTATGATGCTCACTAGCAACTGATCGAGTGAGATTACTTTATGAGATCCGGATTATCCTTCTCCCAATTATTTTGATTTTAATTTTTTCCATTATTTCGCATATGGCTGGTGTTACCGTTTTTATTCTGGTACTGCAGATTTTCAAATAACGTAAGTCATCCTGGGAATTAGACCTAGCCTGACTCCCTGATGGTAGCCTAGTTGCCTAGGTTTACCATATTGATGAACCTAGTCAGCTCACTTTTTGGCTTTGTTTCTCTCTTGAAAATATTATATTATTTTTGAAAAATAGAAAACTTGCATTCATATGGGGAGAAAAATTGTTCTAGAGCAACTTTAGGATTTCTTATAGTTTATAGAATGAGTGTAATTTTGTAGATGCCTTATGATGCTAGGATGATTCTTACCATATAAGCTGTAATAACATACAACTATTTATTATGTGGGCAGCCTACTTAGTTTTGGCACAATGAACCTACATGATTATACATATGTATGTATGATAATTCCAAGCTTCTTGGCAATCACTTTGAACAGTCACTTTACATACACTTGTGTTAGACATTTCACATATATCTATGGGAAAACATATCAAGTTTGTGCAGTCCTAGCGGCTCGACAGCTTCTTTAGTCTTATAAGCCTATATGAAGGTTAATGAAATAGTCCAGTTACCTAGGCCAATATCAAGATTCAAGACTAAGCAGGAAAGATATCATACATTTTTTAGCTTCTTATTGACATAGTATAAGTGCATGTCAATTAGTGCCCTTATTTTTCCATGGAAACTTGTATAATTCGTTTATTGATGAAATGATGTTTGATGTTCATATTAAATTATCATGAACTGTGTGTGGGGTTTATTTAATTCCTCCTTGAAGAGCAGGAAGGGCACTGGCAAAATAAGTGCTTCTGGTGGTAGTGGTTTGGCTGGTGGCGGAGGAGGACGTGTTTCTATTGCAGTTTTTAGCCGGCATGATGATCCACATGTTTTTGTTCATGGTAAGTTATGGTTGTCCATCTTCAAGTATTGATTGATATTTGTACTTATTTAGTTATTTTACTTTTGCATATGTTAATTTTCATGTGCCTGTTATTTGTGCATTTAACCATATGCATGCACACTGCAGGATTCTTATTTTGCATGCTGATCTATTGTTTGCTATTTTTTGTTTTATTCTTGTGTGGTTATTCTTTTCTTAGCTAATTTAAACTTGCTTGGATTCAAATTCATGCTAGACTAAGCTAATGGCTGTTACTTAGGGAACCATTTACAGTTTGCTTTGTATCTTGACTTTCTAGAACCAACACCTCCTTTTATGTTCCCCCAGCTGAATGAGAGAACTTTTAAGGAACACCAATACCTTGCATAGTCCCTTAGTCACTGTTTGATTGCTTTCCTTTAGATACCTTTTAATGTTCTTATAACCTTTTATTTGGAACTGAGTTGTAATGTACCCAATTTATCTTGCCAGGATAAGCCAAAAATCTTATGCTTAAGCACTTCAAAACCATGGTTTTTCATATGCAAGTGCATTCTTTGTTTTTCAGATTCTCCATTCTTGGACTTAATGATAACTGTTAGCACTTTTCTTGTTAATGTCTCTGGATTTTGAATTTCTTGGATGCTGTATAGTGATATTGTCTGTCCAGGTGGAAGGAGTTTTGGTTGCCCTGAAAATGCTGGAGCTGCAGGGACTCTTTATGATGCAGTTCCCAAGAGCCTTATAGTTAGCAACCATAACTTGTCAACACAGACTGATACACTTTTATTAGAGTTCCCTTATCAGCCACTTTGGACTAATGTTTTCATTAGAAATTGTGCCAAAGTTGCTGTTCCTTTACTTTGGAGTCGCGTACAGGTCAGTTTCTTGTTCTTTTATATTAGTTTGGTCATTGATCAATACTTATATCCCAAAACATCTGCTATGGCTACATGACACAGTATGCCTAATCTGTTGTGTTACGCAAAATGTCTATAATATGTTTTTGAATATTAGTGGTGCATGTGGTGCTTTTGCTTGGTTAGGGCAGGTTTTAAAGAGATAATTGTTCTTATTTACAAGGTTTTTATATTGGGTTTATGGGTTTTTGATATGTTGTCTGCATGATATAGATTGGCACACTAGTTTGTGCAAATCCCTTATGCTGGCTGAGACCAGTCAAAAACTCTTTTAATCATAATATGAAATCAATGTATTAGAAAAGGGATTTCCAGTATGTGGGTGGTCAAGTTATCACATGGTGCATATGTGGAATGCAAAGGCATATGCAATTGCTTATGTAATTTAATTTAAATATCCAAAATAACATTATATTTGTGTGATTAAAGAATATACAATCAATTCTGTATTGTTAATGGTCAAGTGTATGCTAAGACCAAATCATAAATTTATAGCTTTACATTTATGCTCATTAAAAAGTTATTTTATCGGTAAGTTACAAAAGACAAGTAAAATTTAACTTATGCATGTAATGTAATCTTGATCCATATATTTTGCAATTGGTGTCATGTATTCCTATGTCATTTAGAATTGCTATATGATTATATTTCTCTATTGGTCTTGAAAACAAGTGATATAGGTATGTAAAAGGTATTTTGTACATAAATTGTCTTGTATTGTTGTATGCAATTGTTTATTTTACCTTTCTCAATGGATTCTAACAGCTGTAACTTTAAAATTAGGTAAATTTAGAAAATGCTGACAAAATAGTTAACCTGACTTTGCTTACTTTGGACACTATTATTTAATTTTATCATTTATCTGGGTTCAAGTACTCCTTTGACTAGTAGGATTCATGTTTTATTATGAAAAAATGCTTCAGGTTTGCTCTATCTGTCATGGATAATTAAGATATACTAAAAATTTGTATGTGGGTCATATAATAGTTGATTGTGGTTGTCTGCCATAATCATTGTTATTTGAAAGGCATCTAGTTTCGTATTTAATGGCCCATTGAAACCTGCTTTTTGATGAATTGTTCTTCTGGGTCACATTAGAACATGATTATGTATTTGCTCTAAATGTTTCTATGCATGGTATTGCTTGTTTTAAATGTTGCACATACAGTTGATATAGATGACTTAGATGTGGGTATATGTTTGAATGTCTTTGATGTGGGTAACTGTGTACTTCTTTTGTCGTTTATGGTAACAAAACAAAGTTCTTTTGTTTCTAATGTCCAATAATTAAATTCATATCGTGATAAGTCATTCACATGCTTCTGAATTTGCCTTTTACTATATGCTTTCCAGGTTCAAGGACAACTTAGCCTTCTTTCTGGTGGTATGCTGGCATTTGGTCTGACTCGTTACCCTTACTCCGAGTTTGAGCTTATGGCTGAAGAACTTTTGATGAGTGACTCAATAATTAAGGTGCCCCCCCGCACCCACTCTTTCTACGTATTTGTTTCTTGTCTTTGCTATGTCTACTCAAGCAAATTGTCACTAAGCATTTGCTTCTGTTGCCACATATAGTGAATGGTAATCTGCACTTACGCTTCTTTATATGTTCTTTTCTGTGTTTTTTTGCATTTAATTTGATATAGTTGCATCAACAGCTTGCTGACTGACCTGTTTAGCACCATAACTGGCTGTTTACAAAAATTGAAGCAAACTTGGAAAATGAACTACAGGAAAAAACTATGCTTTTGGCATTCCATGAGTTTGAGATTTGTTTGTACCTTGCATTTATATGCTTGGACTTTGTTCCTTTTGACTGTCATGAATAGTCATTGTGGAACTTTGAAGTCCTGTTAATTGGTGAAATTGTTCTGAATTAGTTGTACTATTTGCAATTGCTTAAGAAAGTGCAAATATAAATTTGAATTCATCTTGATGACAATTTTAGTAAACTAACTGTTGGTTGATCATATTTCATGATAAAATATCCTGAAAATTTTCTCATATAAATCGTCAATTCTTGTATGTAGTTATGTACCAACACATTATCAAGTAGAATCCATCGTCTTTGCCTGCTGTTATCTTCATAGATGCGTTTTGGTTGTTTAATGAATTTAATGAGTTAAATATCTTTTTCACCACTGTCTTTCACTCTTTTTTTTCATATTATACTGCTCACTTCTTTCTTTCAATATATATCTTGCTCTCTTGTATATCATTAATCTGATATCAGCATTTTTCATTTTGTTTTTGGAATTTAGGTGTTTGGGGCTTTACGAATGTCTGTGAAGATGCTTTTGATGTGGAATTCAAAAATGTTCATTAATGGTGGTGGGGATGCATTAGTTGCAACCTCATTACTTGAGGCGAGTAATTTGATTGTTCTGAAGGTAGTCTAATGATTTTAAGTTTGTAATGAATTTTGTTTTGTGATTAGTCCTTTTTTTTCCCACCAAAAAAGCTTAGTAGTGGGCAAAAGATGGCAGGAGCTCTATTTTCTAGCTTTGTTTCTATGTCAGGAATCTTCCATGATACATTCTAATGCCAATCTTGGAGTTCATGGTCAAGGCCTGCTTAATTTATCTGGACCTGGAGATCTAATTGAGGCACAACGTCTGATATTGTCACTCTTTTACAGCATCCATGTAAGATATAGTGTTTATGCAATGTGTATATGCTTTAGTATATGTAATTGCATAATAGTTTTGGTCACAAGATCTGTTGCAGTCGAATATCTCATGAAGATTCTTTTATCCTTGAGTAATGATATACATCCTTTAATCTTGGCAATTGTCATATTTGTTAATTTGAACATTAAATTGTCTTATAATTATTTTTTGGCAATCTGCGCAATATTATCTCAATACTGTATCATGTACCTGTTCTTGTTTCTGATCAAAATATTGTCTCCTTTTTCTCTTTCCACCTTTTGTTATCATGTATTTATAACTTAATGCTAGATTGCTTATCTTGTATATCTACATGTAACGCTGGTCATGCATTTATGTATACAAGTTATTTTTAATGCAAAACCATGATGTATGGCACCTCTAATCCTTTGCATTTGAGATTGACTGGTGGATTGCTACTTCTTTTTGAACTTTTGCAAAAATGTGTTCCTTGCAAGCAATTTCATGATTGTGAATAACTATATCATTTCTATAAGCTCGTGATTTTAGGTAATTTAGAGGGCCACACATGAATTTCACTTATTTTGAAGAGTACATAGTTGAATATATTTTTCATTGCTACAGATACTTCCTTGGTCAGCTATATATTTTTGTTTACCTCGTAATATAGCCATGAACACTGGTAGAACTTAGCAGACAATGTTTTTTTGTCTGTTTGTTAATTATATTATACTGTATATTATAAGATTTTATATTGGCTGAGGAATGATTTATAGTCTTTCCTTCATTCATCTTGTTCTTTGAATCTTAATAAAGGTGCTAGACAGTAGCTTCAGAGTTAAATAGTTGCATGGTTGTGTACCGCTCAAGGGAACTTTCTTTTTGATGCTATAATGGTTGAATTAGGGTTAAGTAATACAGAGTCTTTTTTCTTGGTTGAGATTGTAAAATATTTGTCTCTGCTGAGACATCCGAGTTAGTTAGTGTATTGTTACATCAGTGAAAGGTCTGAGGTTCGAGTCTACGTGTTTTTGTGTGTGTCATGTATGCCGTTTGATATAATGGAAATTTCTTCCTTTTTTTATAGATTGTAGAATACTTAGAAGATCAGTTGCTGAATGAACATCTGGCATTCTGATACCTTTTTTTATCTGGAAGTTTGTGGACACCGGGACTGGAGCTAAAAGGCTATTAAATCAAAATAGTATGCTTGCAAGGTGTAGATATGTGGCGCACCTTTTGTTTTTCTTTTGAGGATCATATTAGATGATTCACATGCATATCTTCTCTAGGAAGTAATTATAGTGATTTAGCCTTCCCTATTGGCACATACAGATTGCAGGTGATTGTTAAAGAAGAGTATTTTGGTATGTAGTTCAAAGGGATTCTTATAGGTTAAATTTTCAACCAATGAGACTATTATGGGTTTGAATCTTGGAGACAGTCTCTGCTTGCAGGGTAAGGCTGTTTATTATACCTTGGCAAGAGCCTCGTGCGTGGAGCCACCTTTTTTCACAAACATGCATGCAGTAGCTTAACATGAGTTTGATCACCGCTGCCAACCTTTTGGAATCGCTCAATGTACATTATGTTCAAGCTTTCGGAATTGCCCAATTTATTATCAGCTTGATGGAAATTTATATCTGGCTGTGGACCCAAGAATGTTTTTCTGTTTTTAGTCAAGGTGAAAAATGATGTTAATAACTGATGAATATTATTCCTACAGATGCTTAGTCTTTTGCTTTGTACAGACAGGATTCATTGCATTAACTTGCATCATATGGTTGCTAATAATTGCTTTTAAAACTTCTCTTCATGAACAAACTCATCATCCCATATTTCCACCCTTTAGATCCACCATCTCAAGAACTTTTGTTTCTTATATTTTTATTTCTAATGTATAGTTTCTCTTTGGCTTTTCTGTAGGTTGGACCTGGTTCTGTTTTGAGGGGTCCACTAATAAATGCGTCTGGTGATGACATGTAGGTTTTGTTACTTTTTGTCTTCATTTCTTTTGAGGAGAAGTATCTGTCTGCATTGCCTGTGTATTGTTGTGTTATGTAGTCTGGTTATATAATTGAATTCATTGATCATACGTGGTCTTAGGGCCCCTAGGCTGAATTGTGAGGAAAAAGATTGTCCTTTGGAATTGATTCATCCACCAGAAGATTGCAATGTTAATTCTTCATTATCTTTCACCCTTCAGGTAGTTCATTTTGCATTTGTTTATCTATTATTTATTTTAACTCTGTTTATTCTAGGATTTCAATTTGCCTTAGAATTTTACTTGTGGGTGTCTGTTTCTTTTCAGATTTGTCGTGTTGAAGATATTGATGTTGCTGGACTTGTTCAAGGAACTGTTGTTCATTTCCATAGGGCACGAAGTGTAGTTGTGTCTCCTACTGGAAGAATTAGTGCAACCGGTTTGGGTATGAGCTATTTACTTCAAACTGGTTTAAAGATAATGATGATGTCTTACATATATTACATACACCATTTATGTTCTGGTCCCTCACCGATTTTAAGTGTGTAGTCTTTCTCAGTTATTAATGAAATAAACAGTGTAGTGGGTTATATTCTGCCAGCCTAAAAGTACTGGCTACCTAGCAACATAGATGTTTTGACTCCATTGATTCATTAAATGAGTTAGTTGCTTTTGAGTATTTGGACCAAATTTGGTCAACTTATGCAGGCTGGTTCTAGTTAGCATATTTCTTTTGACAAAATTGTAAGTGTTTGTTTGTGTTTTTATGGTTCAGTCCGTCATAAGACACTAGTAACATCAAAATCAATTACAAGTCTTGTTCTCTATCGATTTTAGAATTACTAAGATTCCTTTGGTGGTTCCCTGATTCTCCTGTCATGTTTGGTTTGATTGATGGATCAAACTATGATTTGTTGGAGTTAATCACTTCCTAATATATGTGTCAGGTGTGTTTGGCTATCCATATTCCATAAATGTGTGTATTGTCACTTTTTGATAGTTACACATTTAGCAACTATAGGCTTTCCTGTCATGTTTATCATGAAAGTGGTCAAATGAAAAGTGTACTTTATTTATTTTAAGCCATTTTTTAAATGAAAAAATCTTTTAACAAAACTCATATACATTCTTTGCTTCTTTTCATCATCATTGTAGGTTGTTCAATACTTATATTGGCCAACATGTCTGGTCAGTTTATGCTTGCCAGCTGGCCGACTTGTCTCTTTAATTTTTCATTTTAAGTAGGTTAAGAGGTTTTTCGAACATAAGTCTTCTTTTCCTATGAAATTTGATAAGGTTTAAGATTTTTTTCTTGTCTCTTGTTCAGATTTTTCCTATTTTATTCTTTATCAACTATGATGTTTAAGTGACTAATTGATAAATTTAACTTGATTTTTTTTGTTTTACTCATATGCAGGCTGCAAAGGTGGTGTTGGGCGGGGAAATATATTAGGCAATGGTCTAGGTGGTGGTGGTGGACATGGTGGGAAGGGTGGAGATGGCCGTTTTGCTGGAAGCATTGTCAAGGGTGGCATTGCTTATGGAAATGCTGAATTGCCATGTGAGCTTGGTAGTGGTAGTGGTAATGACACTGTACCATCCTCGACTGCTGGTGGTGGTATCATAGGTATATCTTATCTACCATCAACTACGTTTTTTGACATATTTTTCTGGTATTTAGTTGTGAAAGTTCATGTACAATGTGAATTCTGATATCTGGAAATATGTTATATACTTTTTTACATCATGTTGATGCTTTTGGCTTGGAATTATCATGCTATCATGATTACCTTTACAGTGATAGGGTCGATGGAGCATCCATTGGTTAGTTTGTCTGTTTATGGCTCAGTTGAAGCAGATGGTGAAGACTTCATGGAAGCTGGTGTCACTATTGGCTCATCTGATGGAGGGCCTGGTGGTGGTTCTGGTGGTACTATTCTTCTATTTTTGCATTCTTTGACCCTCAGTGATTCTTCTATCCTTTCAAGTGTTGGTGGGCATGGCAGTCAAAGTGGTGGTGGAGGAGGTGGTGGTGGAAGGATTCACTTCCATTGGTCTGACATTTCTACAGGGGATGAATATCTTCCAGTTGCAACTGTGAAGGGAACCATAAACACGAGGTTTGATTGGTTCTTGTGTCTGCATTCTCTTATTATTATATGTCTGATAATAATTAAACTTAATGGAATAAGGTTGCCATACAAACTAGGTAAGTTTGAAAGTTTATATTAGTGAATGTTGTGCCCTTACAATGTTGTGATTGCTGAGCTCTCCTTAAGAATTTATAGGCTGTAGGACTTCATTATAGTATTAGTTAGATAATATCTTGTGTCATATCAAAATGATTGTGAGAGACATCTTTGTATACACTTGATAAGCATTTTGTTGAAAGGAGCTCTCACAAGCTAGTTGAATCTTCTTTCCAATATTAGGTCCAGTACAGTCAACGAATCATATATGCTGGGCCTGCTTGATGTGGTACGATCTCACTCAGATCTATCCCCATACAAGATTTATGATTTATTTAGGTCTATTTTGATATAGTATATTTCAATAATTTCTACTTGTTTCTCTTGAAAGCCATTTTGATATAGTAGTATATTGCAATAATTTTGATATGGTTATCATGGAAGTCATTTCCCTCTAGTATATTAAATGCTTCTAAAACTGAAATTTCCTTTGATCATATTGGGTTGTGGGTAGTGTGAAATCATAAAGTGGACCAGTCTCTTGGTTACTGGTATTGATGGTAATTTTAACAATAATTGCTTGCAATTCAACATGACCTTGTTGCAGCACATAGAAGTCAATCTATGAACACAGCTTGTCCCGGAAGAGTTAGGCAGTATGCAGGTTTAGGTTCAAGTTGAGTATATATTGCTGAAGACTGTGGCTCAAACCACAGCAATACAGATCCAAGCTTCGCTTACCAATCTTTTCCAACTTGACCCTATTTGGCCCAATAGGTCACATTTCTTATGCACGTTAACTTTGATCTCTGTTAAGTGAAATCAGCTCACTCATGGACAACTGAACCGACTCTTAGTTTAAGCATTATGTGGCTAACATTCACATTCCATACTTCATTGCCTACAAGCATGAATGCGTATCCTTATATGTTTCTGCTCAAATGTGTGTACCAAGTTAGCATAATTTGTATTGTATTGTGTGGAATGGATGTGGAATTCTTGCTGCTGTTAGCAGCAATCAAGGGCTATTGTCATAGCTTTTATTATGTATTTATTACTATGCATGTGCATGCTTGTGCCTGGTTGTATTCCATAAGGTTTAAAATATCTCTATATTGATTAGCATGAGCCGGTATTTATCAGGTTGACAGCTAATCAGGATGTAAAGTGGGTGATTTCATCTAGTTCGGTCTGGTGTAGGTTGTACCCCCGGATAAGCTCACATTTCTGGACACACTGGACAGTGAATATCACCTGGTATCTAACCATCTATAACCATTTTTTTCATCTTTTAACTGTCAGCTGCCAAGGACAGCAGTGATGTCTTTACTTTCTTGTTTCTTCTTTTTATTTCTTCTCCCTCTCTCTATCTCTCTCTCTCTCTCTCTCTCTCTCTCTCTCTCTCTCTCTCTCTCTCTCTTGTTCGCTTTCTCTTTTTACCCTCATCTTTCGACCTATCCTTTGTCGCATGAGATCACCATCGTCTCCTCTTTATCCAAATTATCATCTCCTCCTACCTATACAACTTCTCGTCTTTCTCCTCTGAATACTTATCCTTTTCCTTCTCTTCTCCTTATCCCTGCTTCTCTCCCTCTTTCTCCGTGGTACAGGCAGTACCAATCTGTAAGTATTGGTATGCTGATCTGTAATGGAACCACGCCAGTTTGACCACCAACCGGTATTGACACTGGATTTAGATTTTAAACCTGCAATTTGAAGTCTTGGTATTCATATATGTTTGCATGACTAGGCATGTCAATATTTTAATTACATGGTACCTTCTGAGATTTGGCTGGCAGTGTGGCACCTAAATACTGGTCTATGGTATATGGAGTTGCACTGTTAGAACTCTGGCAAAGACTGTTACAGTGTTGCAGTTCAAATATATTTTCAAGTCCTTAGGTTGGATAAGTATTCACGAATGTGTTCTTGTCTTCTATTGGATAAGAAAAAGTCCGATCTCTTTCTCTTAAAATATTTTTTGTAGTAATTAATAATTAATGTGATCTTGCTTTGTGCAAATTATGGTTTTCTTGCATAGTTGGGAATATTATATCATTTGTGATTCTTTTGATGTCTTCTCAAGATAATACCTGAGTGAAACAGTGGAGGAGCCGAGTTGAGCATGATTTTGATTGATGTGGATGGAGATGAAGTATGTGACGCTTTGAGTATCTTGTTAGTTAAAATAAAAAAGAAGAATAACCTTTAGTCTTGTTGAATTAGTTAAGGTCGGCTAGATTGGGTTTGGGTCAGGGTTTTTTTGTGTTGACAACAATCTACTCAGTCCTAACTTGTCCCACGTATAATTGGGTTATTAAATCTCAACCTGATACTGTGCATTCTTTTTCAGGTCAACCACATGAATTTTGTTCATTAAGACCTAATGTTGATTGAACAATAAAACTATAAAGATCGAATTCATGAATTGTAAGTTTGCAAGATGATATATTAGTTAAATGATAAAGTATTCACATGTTGTTTTTGTTGTTTCTGCCACTTGTCAGTTGCATATTATTTTTGTTCATAATGGTTGAAATTTGTCAATAGATCATTGTAACATATTATGTCTAATCCCTGCCACCAAATCTGTTTCTGTTGGAACAAAATCCAAAATCCTGGTCCTGGTTGGTCATGTACCTTTTGTTATTGTGTGTGATGTTCTTTTATTTGAGGTTGTCTTTCTTAAACTTTTGGAATGGTTTATTTATGCTTAATATTCAGTTTTAGAAGCATATGTGTTAGTTCGTTATAGCCGATTAATACTTGTGTTTTAAACCTGTCACTGATGAGAAGCTTTTGTCCTCGTGAATTTGCCTAATGCATTGATACATGTTCTTTTTTTGTTTAGTAAAGTTAACAAAGAGAATCCTATCTAATGAAATTTTACAAAATACGATTGCAATATTTTTTTTATATAAAATAATTGATGAATAATGAAATTCTTACATAAATACGGTTAACTTTTATTGCTTTGCATCTTAATCATCCGCTTCTTCTGACAGGGGTGGCATCAGCAAAGGCCATGGTTTGGCAGGGGAAAATGGAACACTTACTGGAAAAGCATGCCCCAGAGGCCTGTATGGAATTTTTTGCGAGGTAACTCATTAGTTTGTGCTCTATCCATGAAGGCATTTTATATGATTCTTCTCATTTTTATTTAGTTTAGTCACTGTGCAATATTATCGTGCTTCACATATTTTAGTTCTATTTGTTCTTCTAAGGTGGCCTTTTATGTGACATTAGTCAGTCTATGAAATGATGACCTTAGGTCAGTCATATCAGTATTACACAAGAGTTCACTCAGTGAGAGTGGCAGCACTAGTAAAACAGAAAGGGAATTGGTGAATGACTATATCCTAGTTCGTAAAGCCTTGATGTATTGTAACAAACTGTTCCAAGAATGAGAACAGGAATTATCCTTTTTCCATTTAGTTTTAGAATGAAATTAAGAAAGCTAACCATGCACATTCCTGATATAGTTTTCTTGTTTACCAGTTTGAATAGATATAGTTAAGGATCTTGCTTGTGCGTGTGTGTAAAGGGGCTCATCTTGTTTTTACATGTTGATAACTTACATGTTTAGATCAATTGATCTAAACTAATTGATCTTATTATTTACTAGTGGAAACAACTACCATGAGATAGGATTGCTGGAAACAATAGAACAGGGAAAAAAGGAAATGAAATAACATAGGAGAAGAGGTGGACAAATAAATAGGGATGACAATAAGGAAAATGTAAGAAGAAAATACGTGAAGTGGAGAAAAGAAGATAACTAACAAAGAGAAACAACTGACAAAATGTTTCAGCAAATAACAGCAAAGGAAAAGTTGCAAAGTTAAATCGCTTGGTGGGTGCATCATTGGTTTTAACTTTTAAATACCAATACATGGTGCTGTGTTTAAGTTTTTTTTAATTTCCCATGTATCAAACTATTGTTTGCACTCCTAAAATTTTAATGTAAAGGTTCATAATTCTAACGCCATGGAGCCTAATTTGAGATTTCGAAGAATCTGAATTACTTAATTATTATCATTTTAGTCTCTTCTTTAGATTCAGTATTAATTGGTGAATATGAGAGAAGCGGTGGAGCTTTATGATCTTGTGCGACAGACCTGTGGTTATCACACGTTGGTACAAATTGTAGAGGCAGTGCTGCACAGTGCCGTGCTTGTCCTACTATGTGCAGAGGTCCATAAAAGGTAGATTTGATGCATGCTATTGTGTGCTGTTGAATTCTCATTGGTACAGTATGTGGCAATAATGTGCATATTGACACGTTGCTGCTATAGCACTTTTATCCTTGTTTGATAGCAAGTGCAATCTGCAAGCTGAGAAATGACCAGTATAGCTTTCATTACTGAAACTATAGATGGTTGTGAATATCATTGACAAATGGTGGCATTTAAAAGTCAACAATTTTGTGTGATTAGTGTCCTTATTTTCTGCTATATATACTTGTTCTTTGGTATCTTTGTTTTGGTTTTCATATTAAAATATTGTTAATAACCTTGATATTTCACTTTGTAATGAACTGAATTTTTTTTTATATACTACAGGAATGCCCTCTGGGTACATTCAAGAATGTTACTGGATCAGATGAAACTCTATGTTTCCAATGCCCTTCTAATGAACTTCCTCATCGTGCTGTATACACAAGTGTTCGAGGTATGCCTAACATTTATTTTTCAGATTTGCATAATAGCTCAATTTTCATTCTTGAGTATTTGGTAAATTATGTGTTAGTCTTTTGATCCATTTGTTTGGAGGTATTGGTGTAATATTAGTATTACATTTGATGCAAATCTGAAATATTATTTTTGAATTGATGAAATTTTATTGGATTTTCTGTGATATTATTTTTGAAGTTGCTAATAATTCTAACAGGAGGTGTCGCTGAAACCCCTTGTCCATACAAATGTATTTCTGAAAGATATCATATGCCACACTGTTACACAGCTCTTGAGGAGTTGATAAACACTTTTGGTGGACCATGGTTGTTTGGTCTTCTTCTTTCTAGCCTTCTTGTCTTGTTAGCCCTAGTTCTAAGTGTTGCACGGATGAAATTTGTTGGTACGGATGAGTTACCTGGCCCTGCTCCAACTCAACATGGGTCTCAAATTGATCATTCATTTCCCTTTCTGGAGTCATTAAACGAGGTTCTTAGTTATTTCTCTATTCTACATTTTTAAGACAAGTATTATGTCATTTGTGGTTATGACATATCTTTTCTTGTTTATAGGTTTTGGAAACAAACAGGGTCGAGGAGTCACAAAGCCATGTTCATAGAATGTACTTCATGGGCCCGAACACCTTTAGTGAACCTTGGCATCTTCCACACTCTCCCCCTGAACAGATTACAGAGATAGTGTGAGTAGGATGTTTTATGAATGTCTTACCTTGGTTAAACATTACCCTTTCTTTTTTGTCTCTCTTTTGGTGATGAATGTTTGTATTTTCATCCTGTTAGTTATTTAAAATAAAGCAGTATACTTGAGCTAAACTGATTTTGAATATTTTTTTGCCCTTCTTATTCTTTCACAGATATGAGGATGCATACAATAGATTTGTTGATGAGATAAACGCCCTTGCTGCTTATCAGTGGTGGGAAGGTGCAATCTACAGCATTCTATGTATACTTGCCTATCCACTTGCCTGGTCATGGCAGCAGTGGCGGCGTAGAAAAAAGTTACAAAGACTGCGTGAATTTGTTCGATCAGAGTATGATCATGCATGCCTTCGTTCTTGCCGCTCACGTGCACTTTATGAAGGGCTTAAGGTTTGTATAATATAGTTTATACCTTCTTTGAATTATTTGTTGTTTCATTGGCTTATGCGAAGAACAGTCATATGAAGCTCAAGGATCGAACACATGGAAAACATACTAGCATGTACATGGATGTTCACATGTGTAAATGCTGGAACATGCCAAGGCACACTACTATTATAGCTTTGCATGGTGCTTAATGGTGTGCAGCACATTAGCACATGGCAAGAGCTGTCCTTCCTATTGAATGTGTCAGCATGTGCTGGATGTACTGTGCTAGAAGTTTATTGACATGCACCATGCCAGCCCCTGCTGAAGGTGCCATCATATGGTTTGGCCAATTCTTTTGGCTTCTGCCAATCGAAATTGTGCTATTACATAATAGTATTTGGAGAACTGCATGCCACATTGATCCTCGGCATGTACAATGACATGCCAGGTCTTTGTGTCCTGGATGGTTATCCACAGCCCCATTTTACTGGCTGGAAGTTAAATAGAACATTCATACTGATTCGCTGCAAGGGTGAAATTGTGCTATTACATAATAGTATTTGGAGAACCGCATGCCACATTGATCCTCAGCATGTACAATGACATGCCACGTCTTTGTGTCCTGGATGGTTATCCACAGCCCCATTTTACTGGCTGAAAGTTAAATAGAACATTCATACTGATTTGCTGCAAGGGCATGGCCTCTATGTCCATACCTTGTTTCACTCCATAGTCCCCAGTGTAGCATGTACATTCTCTTAGTGAGAAACCTGATGTAATAGCTAAGAAAAGTACATGCTTATGTTCATAGCCACAATGATACATAATTTAAAAAAGAAATAGGAAATACAGTTAACAAAAGGTTGAAATGAAGTCATTCTCCAATAATATATATTTCTTTCATAATTGGCCTTACAGAATTATTGGCTGGTTGTCACTCAATGCCTTCTGTAAGTCAGTTGCATCCTGGTTTGAACAGTCTTTTGGATAGTCTTATTTGTAAGTTGTTCTTCCATGGTTAAATGTTTGATTGCCCTCCACCTTTTGCTCAATTATAAATGGAGATTACATTCTATAATGCAGTTGGCAAGCTTTTTTACTTCCATCTTTCACGGAATTGATAATTGGAGTGCAAGGCAGTTAGCAAGCTTTTCGTCTATGTGATATTGTTTGTGGATACTAAGTTAGATCGATGTCATCAAAATTCCTAACTTGTTGCCTTCTTAATGTTAGAGAAGACTTCTGACTGATAAAACATTGCAAACTATGCCTTCCCTCCTTGTAGATCTTAAGCCAAATGGTCAAAGAACTCAACATGATTTCATTATGATGTATTAGCCATAGAAAAGGCACCACCAATAATGCTGTTTTTTATTGGCAAAGACATTCACGCTCTAACCAACTAATGTTCTAGTTCTTATTCGTTTCATGCACTTTAGGAAGACTTGACTGGGGGACTCTTTCAGGCCCATCTTTTCTAAGTGCAGCTTCTTGATGAATTAAGTAAATCAACTTTTTCATAACTCAATATTGAACTACTTTTTATTGTTTTTCTGGCTGGTTGTGGGCGGTACAATTCAGTGTATTGCCTAGTACACTGGTATCATATTGGTCTGGTGGATTTTTGAAACTAGAGAAGATTTCTCCTCATATGGCATTGGTGCTTTTTGTGATAGCAATGTTAAGGCCAGTAGGTGATGTCACTGGCAAGGACTAAAAAGGTGTTGTAATTTGGGTTATCATCATATGACGTCAGTACAATGAAAACCATTTAGGTAGTTTAGAGTTGTCTAAAGAAGATTTTTAGGACGTTTTGAGATGTGTTATTGCAAATTTAAGGTGCCCTGAGAGGCAGGAGTCCTCTTGAAATATTGAGTCAGGTGGATCTTGCCATAAAAATGTTGCTAGTTATCCTGTGGAAAAGGCCTTCTGCTCTATAATGAGCCACATGTTAATAGGAGGCCATCGATTTGTTTTAAGGTAGGTAATGTGTATCTAGAAATATGCTGCAATGAGCTCCAGGTTTTGTGGTGGTTTGCAGTATTTCACTTGTTTCTCATTCAACCTCAGAAAATTTCAAGTTTTTTATGTATCAATATTTCTCATTGTAGGTGGCTGCAACTCCAGATCTGATGCTTGGGTATTTGGACTTTTTTCTTGGTGGTGATGAAAAGAGGCCAGACCTTCCACCTCGTCTCCATCAAAGATTTCCCATGTGTCTAGTCTTTGGAGGTGATGGAAGTTACATGGCTCCTTTTTCACTCCACAGTGACAATGTCCTGACTAGTCTTATGAGCCAGGTCTAGTTCTTATTCTTTAAAACCTCAAACCTATTTCTGTAAATATAAAACACATCATTGATCAATACATGTTAATGTGTTTTTTTTATATTGCAGGCCGTGCCACCAACAATATGGTACAGGCTGGTAGCTGGATTGAATGCACAGTTGCGCCTAGTTCGTCTTGGGCACCTTAAAGTGACATTCATGCCTGTCCTCGGCTGGCTTGAAACTCATGCAAATCCTTCTCTGAGACAGCATGGTATTTGCATTGATCTGGCCTGGTTTCAAGCTACTACATTGGGCTACTGTCAACTTGGTCTTGTTGTTTATGCTGTGCAAGGAGAGACGGAGACTAATGCAATTGATGGTGGTTGTAGAACTTTGAAGGTCAATCAGATTTTGCGGTAAGTTGTTCTGTATTTCTATTTATTATTTAATGAAAGTGTTTCCTTTTGCTATTGTTATTTACATTGTTGTCCAACAAGTCATAGTTGAAATTGAATTTCCTTCTTATTTGTTTAAATGTTGTTATAAATGTTCTCTGCAGAGTTCATAGCCCTCACAGAAACACAAAACCTGGTAGTCTGAGGAATAAAGAAGCTGTTACACGTAAAAGGATAAGCGGAGGGGTTTTAGACAGTTACAGCCTGAGAATGCTTGCAGAGAAAAAGGACTTATTTTACCCTTTCTCTCTCATTGTGCATAATACTAGACCTGTTGGGCATCAGGTGCTGACTAATTTTAGTTTTCAGATCTCTTATGTTAATAGGTGAATGAATAACTTGTTGACAATGTTCTTAATATCTTGTTCATTTTTATTTTTTGCAGGATCTTGTTGGTCTGGTCATATCAATATTGCTCTTGGCAGATTTCAGCTTAGTGCTGCTTACTCTGCTGCAGTTATATTCGTTTTCCATGGCAGATGTCTTCTTAGTTTTGTTTGTTCTTCCTCTTGGTATACTTTCACCATTCCCTGCTGGAATCAATGCTCTTTTTAGTCACGGACCTCGACGTTCAGCAGGCCTTGCACGTGTATATGCTTTATGGAACATTACATCTTTGATTAATGTCGTAAGTTTCTTCTCTTGGTTCTTCTCAAGCTATAATTTGTCACATCGTCTCAAGCTATACTTTGTCGCATCGTTTCTTTGTTTTGTTTTTCTTGTTCTGAAGTTTAGTTGAAGTATATAGGAAAATTTCTTTTACTTTTATCTTTATTAACTCCTGCAAATTCCAGGTTTCATAGTTAATATGCATTTTAAACTATACAAATTATTCTTTCAAGAGAGGTTACACTGCAAAGTGCCGGTAGTTTACCAGAGGTTCAAGCAGCTATGGGCATTGGAAAATGGAAGTCCACATCTATAGATCAAGAATAGTGAAACATCTGGTTTTGGGATAGCATCAAATGTGTTTTTGTAGTAATAAATTATGGCAACTCCTAGATGAATTCTAGATATGAAATTGCTGGTACCATTATGAATATAAACAAATGCATTCCTATCCTAAAACATTTGTAAGTTATACTTTGATCATCATTGCATGTAGGTATTGGAAGGTAGCATTTACTGTAGTTTGGAAGGTTGTCTCTTCTGGTTCTGTCGTGTGATGCATGGGTATAGTTACATGATACTGGTACAAGGAGATGTTGTAAGATGTCAAAAGTTGGAAATATAGAATAGGATATTGTATATTGCAGCAACAGAGAAATGTTTGAAGACAATTTAGATACAACAAACTTTGTCATTTCTTTAGTTTGTTAAAATTGTATATTAATGATGTATGATGAGTAACTATAACTTTAAATTATCCCTAATCTATTGATTACAACATAGACTACTTCCAGTAATTAATGCTCTAATAAGTGATGAGACAATAAGAACTCGTGATACAAATATTTTTGAATAATTAAATGGCATATGTGAAATCATGTATCATCTTACTTATCTTTAAAACATAAATAGAAACAAATACATCCCGAATAGTTTCTCTAATGATCTCCAAGTATCCGGAAGGCATTTATTCTTTTTATATTGATTTTGAATAGCTGGAGGTCAAGGAAGCATCTGATGTGTCAAAGAAGGTACCCATTAATAATTTGTATTTAACATATAGCTGATACTGGACAGCAAGTATCCAGAAGTTTTCTTATGCCTAACCGGGTGTATTAATTTCATCTCTACCACCATCCAATTTCTGTACATTGCAATGAGCTACATGATCTAGAACCAAATAATTTGGTCAAACTGTAGCTCGGTACAACTCTTGAATGCTTTAATGCTGACAAGAGAAGCATCTTTTGGAGGGTTTTAGTTTCTCTAATGATCTCCAAGTATCTGGAAGGCATTTATTCTTTTTATATTGATTTTGAATAGCTGGAGGTCAAGGAAGCATCTGATGTGTCAAAGAAGGTACCCAATAATAATTTGTATTTAACATATAGCTGATACTGGACAGCAAGTATCCAGAAGTTTTCTTATGCCTAACCAGGTGTATTAATTTCATCTCTACCACCATCCAATTTCTGTACATTGCAATGAGCTACATGATCTAGAACCAAATAATTTGGTCAAACTGTAGCTTGGGACAACTCTTGAATGCTTTAATGCTGACAAGAGAAGCATCTTTTGGAGGGTTTTATTTTTCTGGCTATTAGTAAACTATCAGTATTTACTTTACCTGGGTGCCATAGACGCCATCAATTGACAGAACATGTGCAATTCTTACAGTCCCCATTATCCTCTCTCTTCTTCGAAGAAACTATCATTACTGATCCTTGTTTGCCTAAGCAACTGCATCTCATCTGTAATATCTGGTTATTAAAATTAATGCCTGCTTGACAGATCTGGTAGGGCTGAGCTGGATTAGAATATCAATAATACTGACGTTGCATAAAAGAGGAAATTGGATCTATTTAACAAATGATGCATTGATTGTTCATCTTTGTAAACAAGTTTTTTTTCTATCCATGACATGCTTTTACTTGACATGTGAATGGTCTTTGTTCTAAATTTTGCCTTGATAAGACCTAGTTCATGTGGAGACCAACTCTTATTTATTTACATGTGGAATACAAAATGTGGCTCCTATATTATATACAGCACTTTTGTTCTGAGCTTATGTGCTGTATTCTCTGAGAATAATAGAAACATAGGTCAGTTGTTAAGCCTTTTATTAGGTTGAGTTAGACAGCTTAAGGCAGTTTGATATATTTCAATCTGAAACTTATTAATGAGCTTTACAGTATGGCTTTCTGACGTGAGATTTCTTATGCCATTACAGATTATTCAATTAATAAATAATAGGTCAACAAGTTATTAGCAATAATTATTACATTCATCTTAGAAGAATGTGTTCTCTAAAATCTTTAGCTTCACTTAATTCATGACACTTCAAATATCTTTTATCCTTTGGTGTTTTTTTTTTTTTTTGGGAAAAAGGTGCTTATATCTTTACCTTGCAGATTTGACGTGAGATTTCTTATGCCATTACAGATATTCAATTAATAAATAATAGGTCAAACAAGTTATTAGCAATAATTATTACATTCATCTTAGAAGAATGTGTTCTCTAAAATCTTTAGCTTCACTTAATTCATGACACTTCAAATATCTTTATCCTTTGGTGTTTTTTTTTTTTTTTTTTGGGAAAAAGGTGCTTATATCTTTACCTTGCAGATGTGGCCTTCATATGTGGCTTTGTACATTACAAGTCTTCTAGTCAAAAACATCAAAACCTACAACCATGGAATTTGGGCACGTGAGTAGTGTTTCCGGCATTGCCTAAAAGATTAGTTTTCATTGCATTTACATAAAATATCTTTATGTACTATTTCCTATGTGGTTGTTTCCTATTTTTTAAGCAGGGATGAGAGTGGATGGTGGTTGTTTCCAGTTGGCCTGGTTCTGTGTAAATGTATCCAAGCAAGACTTGTTGATTGGCATGTTGCAAATTTAGAGATTCAAGACCGTTCAATGTATAGCAATGACCCAACCCTTTTCTGGCAATCATGACATTTTGAGTGGTTAGCATTACCAAAGTCAAAGAACTCGATTTTTTGGAGTTACGATGTGAGGGTAAGAGGAAGAAAACAAGTTTTTTTTTTTTTTTTTTCCTCTGCATCAGGTCCTATTTAGCATTCTTGATGCAGGCTAAGCATCCCTCACAGATATTGTGCAGCCACAGTTTTCACTTTGTAAATATAATTATGTACGTCATTCTTTGTAGACAATCAACTTGTATCAACCTATAAATTGACCCTCGTCTAACTAGTAGGAAGTTTGATATCTGTAATGGTCATTGTTATGTCATCTGACCTGAGCATGGCAAATATCACGCGTTGCACTGGTGTGCCAATGTGATCATTAGCAGCTGAAGGTGATATTCCACCCTTGAGCTTGGGATGAGCTCTGGCAGGCAGAGCACTACTATAGATGTAAAACATGCTTCCCTGCTGTTCGTCTTTCAGAGCACCAGAGTGTCATTATCTCGATGTCATTAGGCCCTGTTATGTGGAATGTCATCAGTTATATAGCAGCCAGCACAGTGATAAATTACTTAATGTTATGTAGATTGCAAGCTCGATTGCATCCTATACTCTGTTTTCTGGGAAATCTTTATGATGAAACTCCTCTCACGATTTTAAAGTCCTAACTGTGCAGCAATTTCTTTCCTCCTGTTTCTGTGTAGGAGTTGGCCTGTGATGTTTCGGTTGATGTGCTTTCAGAAGCTGTCAGTGACCAAGTGTGCTGGGAGTTGGACATTCGATGGGGCTCTGATGTGCCTCTCAGCTCACTTCTCCCCGTGCCGGCATCAGTGAGGGCCTGCGGGCACAACTACAGGTTTGCAAATTGCGTTCGGTCTTGTGGTTAGCCTAATTGCCTAGCTAAATTGATTCACCAACACTATCACCGGGGCAGGTTTCAAGCTACTGCAGCTAAGAGAGCTGTAGAATCATTGTTATTGAGCTATGGTTGCACATCAAGTATGCATTTCTTTCCATTTTCTCATCTAACTAAATGTGCACAGCACATCCAATCGATCTCAAAACGGAGTAGAATCAAGTTGATCTCTGATCATTATTCTCTGAATTATTCAAGATATCTCCTCGTTTTCCTCGATCGAATTAAGCCTGAACCTGTGACTCTCTCATCAACTCCTAGGATGCGAGACAGCTCCCCAACTAAGCTGGTTTGTGCCGCTCAATATATAGTGTGTTCACTTCTCTGGTTTCTATTACAAGGCCCCTGTTACTAATCTAGCTATGTTGATCTGTTCACGAGCAGGTAGATTCTTGCACGGCTCTTGCCAACAAGTCGCACTAATACAAGGCCTCTGTTACCCGAAACCAGCTCGCTTTTAATACCCTCGCTAGTACTCAGCGACTGAAAGCTTATCTTCGTATCAGAGAATATGAGGCAACCGTCTCAAGTACTGCTTCGATGATCCAACTTTTGTCAATGAAGTTCCATAGAATTCATTACTGGAAAGTGCATTTAAACCAAAGCCCATTATAGCACTAGCTATGTAGTAGTTGAACTCCCTGCAAACACTGAACGCACTTGGTGCAGTTAAAGAAGCTGTTCTTCTCATCAGAGACCATCGAGGCAGCCCCCCCGTCTTCCTCACTATGACCGCCCAACTCTCCAACAACCGCAGTGCGTCACAGTTCATCAAAATTAAGCGTCGCCATAGTGGTTGCAGAGATTAATGGAGGGCAAGTGCGAGAATGGTAAGTCTCGTCCTCAGCGCTATCACCAGCTCGCCCACATGCATGCATTGAATGCTTCTTAAAGATCTCCTCAAACTTTAATGTGTCCTCAGCCTTCAAGCACTTGTGTATTTATCGTGACAGAGAACTTGTACTTCTCGTAATTAAGTCTGGCAATTTGGTCCCGTGGAAAGAGCAAATATGGCAAAGAGTGGCAACAGCACTGTGGGGGCCTTGCTGGCTTTGGTCCTCTTCCTCTTGCGACCCATCGGCGGGAATGCGCAGGCGTCCTCCGCGCTCGTGCCGGCCATTATAACCTTCGGCGACTCCACTGTCGATGTGGGCAACAATGACTACCTCAAGACCATCTTCAAGGCGGACTTCCCTCCCTACGGGAGGGACTTTAAGAACCATAAGCCCACCGGGAGGTTCTGCAATGGGAAGTTGGCTACAGACATCACCGGTACTCATGCATTCCATCTCTGATCTTCTTTCTGATGTGCTCTTGCGACCCTCACAAGCTTTTTGTTGCAGCTGACACCCTGGGATTTTCCAGCTACCCATCTGCTTATCTTAGCCCAGAAGCATCAGGAAAGAACCTTCTTATCGGAGCCAATTTTGCTTCTGCTGCGTCTGGTTATTATGATGGCACTGCTTACTTATACGTAAGTTAGTGGGAATTGGCTCACTGAAATGGTTTCAGATCATTCTCTGCAACAATGCTATGATGTCCATCTTCTTGCTACTTTGAATGCAGCATGCCATTCCCTTGTCTCAGCAGTTGGAGTTCTACAAGGAGTACCAACACAAGCTTTCTCGAGTGGCTGGAACCAGTAAGGCATCGTCCATCATCTCCGGCGCTCTCTACATAGTGAGCACTGGAGCCAGCGACTTCGTGCAGAACTACTACATCAACCCTCATCTTTACGAGACCCAATCACCGGATCAGTTCTCCTCGTTCCTCGTGCACATCTTCTGCAACTTCGTTAAGGTCAGTGACATGCCAACTCGAGATGTGCGTCGTTCTGACTTTCTCAGTTACTGTTGTCCTTTCCCGGCGCAGGATCTCTATGGCTTAGGTGCTCGAAAGATTGGAGTGACTTCCTTGCCACCACTGGGTTGCCTTCCTGCGTCCATCACGCTCTTCGGACATGGTAGCAACGAATGCGTGAGGCGACTCAACTCCGACGCACAGAACTTCAACAGGAAGCTCAATACCGCAGCAGACTCGTTGGCGAAGCAGCTGCCTAACCTTAAGATTGCCATCTTCGACATCTATAAGCCTCTACATGATCTTGCCACCAAGCCTTCCGACTTGGGTAGGTCAGCGTTTATATTTCCACATCGATTCCGGAGGTCTCATTCCTGCTTCATGAACTGTCAGGATTCTTCGAGGCGAGGAGAGGCTGCTGCGGGACGGGGATAGTGGAGACGACATCGTTTCTGTGCAATCCGCATTCGGTCGGGACATGCGCCAATGCCACTGGCTATGTGTTTTGGGACAGCGTCCATCCATCGGAATCGGCAAACCAAGTACTTGCCGATTCCCTCATTGCTCAGGGCATCAACCTTATTCTGTGAGGGAAGGGAGGGTGAGAGATGCAGCAGTCCATGTGTGTGTGTTCTGTTTCAGTAGCTTGTGTCGAGGAAAAATAAGATGTACTGCTGAGAAACAAATCTATGACTGGTGGAGTTGTGAGATGTTCATTAAAGGGTCAATGGTGAGCTTGAATAAGCTTATGATTGTTATGAGAAGAGAATTAATATAGTGCTCTGTTTCTCACATGTGCACTTTGTGTAGATGAACTGCTTTGCAGAAACAAATCTACTGTTTCTGGAAGAGCAAGCATGCAAAAAGCAAGAAGGATTGCAGGCGGTGTCATAGTAACATATGGGGAGAATCAAGAACGGGTGCATCTGACATAGACTCAAGTAAAAATATGGATGTACAGAGTGGTTTCGAGTAAGAGAAGAATGTAGCCTACTTAAAGATTGGCTGCTGGAGGAGGTTCATGTTGTGCTTTTTCATTACAGCAGCACGGAAAGCCTCGTCGCCTCTTCTTTTGATGCTCGTTACAAATCAGTGGTGCAGTTTTTGGATGTTTGGGTTCATTAGCATCTCTGTTGTGCACTAGCCTGCTCTGTTTGTTCAACATACGAGATCAGTAATAGGTAGGAGACAAGCTGTGTGAATGTTTCTACAGAGATCAATCCATGGTTTCTGAAACCCGATCGGATTCTGTTGTTTCCAGCCAAAGCTGTTCTGTTAGAGGATAATAGAAGATGAGTTTAATTGAGCAATGATAGTTTTGTTTGTAACAGAGTTGAGAATACTGAAAGCTAGATTTTAGTTTAAGCAGATAAGATTCTTCTTTTTGTTCCTTCTCCTACTGATGTTTGGGTACCAATCAATTGGTTGGTATCAACTATAGCTGATGTATTTTTATCTGGAGATTCATCTTATTAACTTGAAATAGGAAACTTAAGTTGAATAGTTTGGATAATAAATGTGGATTTTTCTGTATATGTTGAAATCTAACCATCCATGATCTTTAGGTCATTCATTCTATTGGCTCAGCCCAAGTCCTAACCAAAGCCATTAATTCTAAATTATAACATAATGAAATTATAATCAAGATATCTAATCATTAATATTAGGTCATTAAAACGTAATAAATAGTCAGTAGATTAAAAAGATAAAACTGTATAGGAGAGGAAATAATTTATAATCAACTATTGTTAATAGAAATCAAGTATTACAACTACCAACATAGCATCATGCATGTAAGATAAACAATTTTAGAATATTATACAAACAATTATAATATGTTTTAATCCATATGTATACATAGCATGAACAATTATACCAAGCCATAGGATAAGTGATTTTTGGACATTCAGTATTCATTTCATATGATATTGTGTTGGGATTGGTTCTTGGCCTATGGACTCACCCAAGAAGTGAATGATGTGTTTAATTGAAACAACTGGTAAAGTCATCGGAATAATATCAATTAATTTCAAGATGCAAGATAAGATTATAAAGACCATAACAAAGATATGACACGTTGTTGAGTTAAAAGAGAAATTTAATTTTTCTCATATCTTTTAGATAAATTTTAAATATAAAAAAGTGACGCTTGTGATGATAAAAACTGACAAAAAAAAAATTGTATGTTTTGCAAGGTTCAATAAATATTTTTTTAAGTAATAAAATATCATCAAAATTAAAATAATATATTTTTGATAAGCAAATCATTTCTTGAAAGTTATATTTATTATGGGAGACCTCACTTAAAAGTTTGACATCGTACGCAAGGTCCAAAATAGCTTTGAACAAATTTTAATATGACGCATGTGAGGCGTAGCTCAACGACGATTCTACGTCGTCACAAATCTTCTCGCTTCATCTACGGATAATCTGTTCTTATTTGAACTATCTCACCATGCCTAAATACTATGTTGGCTCATATATCAAATATTATGATATGATCTGATAAGATAATTGATTTATAAACTATATTTGATCAAAATCATTGATCAATATCAATGTATTTTTCATGACACCTGATGCACATGATCATGATGCATCTTGTTAGCCATCTGAAGTGGTTGCTACAAAGTTCAGAGCTCAAAAGCACAGGCACACAATTGCATCAGGAATCAAGTCCTCCATGCTTTGCATAAGCAAAATTCAAAAGGTAAAGAATGATCACTTAAATATGAATCAAAATGCTTATAAGCTAAAATAGTACAAAAGCAAAAGCTTCGCTCTTGCAATTACAATATGTTATGAGAGAGTCCAGACGTGCAGTAAGTAACATATGTTGAGTGCATCTAATATTTTCTATGCACATTTACTCACTTAACCAGGCAATGAGTTAAAAGTAAGTGGGTGTGCAGTTCCTGCATCTCTATCTATGGTACTTTGGTTTGTATAAATTGATATTAGTACATTTATTTACTTGGTCTACCATCACTGGTTATCATCTGCAGATGGTTTTGACGACAGCAAGCTTCTTCATAGCGCTACTCTTTTCACCAAAGAAATCCCAGTTGGATCACCACCCCACTCTTCAAACACAACCAACAAGTTTCCAGTTGGGTTCAGCCAGTCGCGAGGAACATGATACCTGAGATTTGTGGTCAGTAATCAGTCATTTATTCGATTCTTTTGCAAGCTTTGACTGAAGTGGACAAAAAGGCAGGTGTTTCATTACCATTTTTGAGAAGGCTCCCCACAATCAGTCTGACATTTCATCTTTCTGTATGTCCCTTTGTAATCACACGAATCACAAGTACCATTTGCCTTGTAGGCAGGCCAGTATCTGCCAATGCTTTGTCCATTGATCCATATCTGACCTTTGCCCATGCTACTCATGTCTAATGCCAATGGCGCGTTCCCAGCGGGAGCATTAAAGAAAGCCTGGAAGATGACAAAGAATGAGTGAGAAAATAGTCTCAAGCATGAGAGGAAAGAAGATGAACTTTAGGATAACATGTTTCTGCGTTGCAAGCAGTACTGACCTTGTACCAAGTCAAGGGCTGCCTTGTGGATGCACCCCCCCACTTAACTGAAGAACTGCCACTAAGTGTATAGATGCTCAGGGATTCACCTCTCAGGCCGATCTACACACACAAACATGGAACTCAGTAACCAGTAAGCAAGTTTTAGTCAGAGAGTTGAGAAGCGGGTAGGAAGAGTTGATTGGAACCTGGTAAATCCATTTCTGTGATGAAAGGTTTCTCTTTCCTTCATTGAGACCTTGCAGGGTCACTGGACCAAGAACGCCAGCATTCCGTGCCTCAAAGTGGTTGCCAATATTCTGAAACAGATAAAGAACAGGAATATGAAGTTTAAACATCCATCTTGTGTGTTGAGAATTGATTCATAATAATTATTTAAATCGTTATCATGTTTTAAGTAGTTGTCATATTCTAGATAGTTATAAGTATGTTTTAAAAAATAACCCATGATCTAGAAGTTACATGATAGTTTCTATACCTAACTCAATCATGCGCGACGATGAGGTAGTTATCTCTATATCCTATAAATAGTATTATAGTTCACGAAGTAAAATAAAAAAATAATAAACTTGAAAATATCTTGTAAGTGTTTTATATCAATTCTCTTATTTTAAAAACTATATTACTTTTTTAATTAAAAGTATTTCTTTATTTACATCATAGTATTTTATTTTAATCGTTTTTTACTCGTCCATCCCCAACAGTATGTGTAATTGTATAAAGTTATTGGTATGACGTGAAATATTTCACAACAAAGAATGTACTCACAGGAAGACCGACAGCGACACTTAGAATCGAGATTTTGTTGCTTCCTGCCCACAACTTCACATTTCCTGTGAATCTTATCCTTGGACTGCCAAAACTACCGTAGACAGTCCCTGCCAGAAGAAAGGAAAAGCAAAAAACAAATCGGAACCTCACCAAACGTTGAGCATATCATCAAGACACAATTCTTCACAAGGCAAAGCCACTCACCGGCCCGTTCTCCATTGATGAAAACATGCATAGAATGACCCGCCGACATCACGGTCAGGAAAGGGTCTCGGCCATTCTTCAAGAATTGCTCATTTGAGTCTATGTTAACACTGAAGAGTGGAGATTGTGAGTCATTGTGTGATAGAGGAGGTCATTGATTCTGTCTCAAATAGACAAGCTGCAAAGGAACGTCTACTCACTCTGTAGTGTACCACAGGTAGTCTGTCCGATCCCACGTCATGCTTATCTGCTCCACCAATCCATCTTTTGAGAATGATTTATCCCTCAGTGAGTGGGTATCCTCACTGAAGGACTCCCAAGAAAATCCGCCAACCCAAGTCATATTAATCTGCGACGTCGGAGCTCCTACCTGTGTTTATCATTAGCATCTTTGTGTATAAGACGGTCACGAAAATTCAACCATGGAAGTCCTTTTCCATCCAAGAAAATTTGGAATGCATAGTGAGAGATACATTTTCTTGAGCCAAGAAACAAATAACTCGACGGAGAGGTGAGTTTCATGAATACAGTAGTAGAATGCAACCATGAACATTACTCATAAAAGATTTCTCACCTTTGCAGTGTTGAACACTGCGGTTTTGCAGTCTGGAAGAATGCTGACTGACCAAGCTGGAATTTGATAATTCATTCCGTTGAAAGTAACATTTGCAGAAGAACGAGGGTTGTAATTAGAAAGGAATGCAGCACAAGCGCCTGACTTCGATCTGTATACATGCGCCTGCAAGAAGTCGAATGTAGAAAAAGTTCCAAAATGCAAATCATCGAAATGATTCTTGCAAATTTTACAGCAAGATATAAGAATTGAACCTTCTGATATTTTCCGACGTCTGTCACTGTGGGATCCCCAGAGACGAGAGCTGGTTCACACGATTTGATTGCTTTATGCATGTCTGTCAGATGTCCCCATTTCGGTTGCCTTAACAGACCTGAGAAAGATTACAATATCTTTATCACCAGACCAGATAGAGGGAATGGTAATAATCGGCATCAAATAGATTTGTATTGCATCATCAGATGCTTGACCAATGAGACTGCACAATGTCCTCCTCGTAGAAGACGGACAAGATTTTAGCACCCAAAAGAAGACAGGAAAAGGAGAAGCAAGCCGAGTGGGAACCCAAGTATTACTACTAATCTTCTCTTAATCTTGAGAGAACCCAAGTATTTGACCTAAATAATTCTCTAGGTGGGAAATCACACCTTTACCCCCACGTAGGAGAAAAGATGAAGCATTTCTTTCTAAAAGCTGTATGAGATGATCCAAAATCACATCTTTTCGGAATTATCACAAGCAAACTGTGTGTGGTAGATGATCAAGCCAATCATTCTTGCCCTTTTCTTCCCCTCCCCGTCAAAAGCATGAGCTCCAACAGCGGCGAATCTTAGAAGAAAAATGGCATACCGTATTCATCGATTGGGGCATCATAGTCATAGGTCGTCGCAATAAAGGGACCACCAGCCGTCCTACCGAAGTTTGTTCCTCCATGGTACTGCAGTTGACGTAAACATGCAGATTCTTTTACTTCAATATGATGTCAGTGTTCAGTAATTACTGAAACAACTGAGGTAGAACATACAAATTCTTACCATATAGTAGTTAACGAAGGATCCACCCTTCTGTATAAACCTTGCAACGGCGAAAGCCAAGTCCTCGACAGGTCTGTGAGGAACTGGAGCCCCGAAAGCACTGAACCTATTGAGATAGAATAGGTGGAATGAATTCACTGGATAGATTGATTTCTTGTGAAAATTTATATGAATTCAAATGTGAAGAAGTAGAGGTTACCAGCCAGTCCAAGCTTCAGTCCACATGGTCGGTTTATAAGGCTTGTTTGGTGAGAAGTAATCACAGTAGAACCCATTGCAGGCATTGATCTGTAAAGATAAAATCCAAAAATGAGGTCACAATATGTCAACCTAGCTGGTGTAACATGCAATTACAAATCCTCTAATTAGTGCAGCTGTAATCTAAGTAGAAGAAAGTGATGTTGAACGGGACAAGGTCGAGAAGGAACATGAACTTGGGGTTCTTCCTGATGTTACAGAACAAGAAAACCGAAAGCTTGGACTTACCACTGGATCAGGTGCATCATCTTGCTTGCACATGACCCACGGCACACTGGTGTTGAGGCCCACTGCCATTTGAGCAGCCCAGGTTACGTAGTTCTTGGCTGCAGCTCCGCCGTGGTGCTCCACAGGACCATATTCATTTTCAATCTGCTCTTGTTAGACAAAGAGCATGGGAGAGCAGAAAGCGAATTAGACGAGATCTTTGGGGGCCTGATCAACTCGATGACACATAAAAGCTAACGAATTGATGAAAGCAAAGAAGGAAAGGATTCGATGATACCTGAGAGAGGATAATTGGACCACCCTGTGATTCAAATAATCCTTCAGACTTCATCATGGCGACAATCTTCTCTGTGAACTTCGCCATGGCCGCCTTTTACATGAACAGACCAATTAGCAATTGCTCGGTTAGAGGAGATCGAGTATACACATGTAAAGAGAATTTCTTGTGGATTCTTACCTTGAAAGGTTCATTGTCGGTCCTGAAATTGATGCCAGGAACATATTTTAGCCAGACAGGAAATCCCCTGTTTTACAAAGACAAGATGAACAACAGAACAACGTCATCAGATTGCATGATTAGGCTTTTGATTCCACATAGAAGAATTAATCGAAGACCTCGTACCCAAAGTTCCATTCGGCACAAACATAAGGACCAATCCGGAGATGAACATAGAGTCCGGCCTGCTTCACCAGCTTGATGAAGCGAACCAGGTCGTAATTACCACCAAAATAATACTGCCAAAGATCGAGAAAAGCAACAAATTGAGGCACACTGTGGGAAGGAGCTGTAGCCGTAGACGAGAGGGCTGGGAAAGTTTGGGTGATCTCCGAACCTGGCCAGGGGACGGCTCATGGCCGTTCCAGAACACGTAGGTCTGGATAACATCCAAGCCGCCATCTTTAGCCTTCTGGATAAGATCCGGCCACATCTGGAGACGATCCAATCGACAAAGTTCAGATTTCGGCGCGGTAGAGTAACAGTGCAGTAACAGCTCGCCTAAAAGGCCACGTTTCCCACAGAGTTGGAGACCTTACCTCCGGGGTGCTCCTGGGATAGTGAATGGAACCGGAGATTAGAATTCTCTTCTGCCCATTGATGATGATAGCCTTGTGGTCGTAGGAAACGGAGGCATCGACCGGGGAGGAAAGCCACGGAGACGATACCACCACCAACGCCACCGCCAGTAGCAGCAGCGTCGACAGTCCGCGGCCGCACCCAAGCGTCATATGCTCGAGGCTCATGGTGGCCGGTCGGTCTTAGCTTCAGAGTAGTCTCCTTTAGTGTTCTGGCTGTATAATTTGTGAATGATGGAGATTCGTGCGCGCTGTTTTTCCCGTCTTCTCCTCCACTAGAGAAGTTCTGGTGGAACTATTGAGCAGTAGCGTTACTGCAACAAGCACACACCGAGGAAGAGAGAGGGAGGAGGAGGGAGGTAAGAGGGCGGATGGGGAGAGGGAGCGGGGCGTGTCTCTGCGGTTTAAATACCCTGCGGGCGCAAGCGAGCACAGGATTGGCGCTGGATTACGCGGGTCCCACAGCGTTAGCCATGTCAACGTTTTCTTCCAGTCCCCATGAACTGCCGCAGCCAAACAAAGAAGAATAAAATCAAATGGAAAAAAGGCTTGCATCTGCTTACCTCAGAATTCAAACGTGGTCAAAATATACCAAAGAGATGGCGGATTAGGAGTTAGGGATTTGCGTCCCATCAAGTTTGCCTTAGAAATGAGGCCTGCCTAAATACAAGTCTATATTGCCTTGGGCTATTTGATTTTAAGATCATTAGAGTAGAGGTGTCAAAAATAATTTGATTCTCCTTGGTTGACTCGATTGTGAGTCAATTACCAATAATTTGATTCAACTAGGTGTTATATATATATATATATATATATATATATATATATATATATATATATATATATATATATATATATATATATATATATATATATATATATATATATATATATATATAATATAAGCTTGAAAATTGAAAATATGATTAATAAAAAATATTAATTTTTAGATCTATTTGGATATATTTGATTATGTTTATATTTGGACATATTTGTATTTAATATTATTTCTAAATTTTAATTTTCTTTATTGGTTCGATAATAATTTTATTTCTAAATATAAATAATTAATTAGTATAATATAGTAAACTTATGGGTTCCTTATTTTTGATGGGGATTCATCTCCCCGCTCCCACCTCGTGTCAATAGAGAATGGGTTGGAAACAAAATAGAAAAATACTATTCATATTATCTTGTTTATTGATATCTCTATATTGGAGTGGTGATAATATTTTTATTTTGTTGGATAACTAATTTCTTATGCTCTCTTAGATTGAGAACCCCTTTTTTTTTATTATTATTCGTTTCAAAATATTATGTTCCATTGTTAATGATTCATAGGATAGCACATAGAATCATATATACTTACTTTTAGAGTTTATCGTCGAATTTGTGCCCCTTTTATGGTATTTAAATTCTAATATAATTTAAATTTTTTGGGCTAATTTACGAGAAGTTTTGGAAAGAGTCATAATCTTTTGTTAAAAATTATTATTTAAGAAAATTAGGATAAATAGGTCATGTAGAATAATATTAGAAACTAACAATACTAGTTTAGTTTTATAAGAAAGTTTTATGTCGATAATATTTTTTAGTTGTCTAATATATCGATATACATGATAGTAAGCGGGTTCGATAACATATCCAAGATAATTTTTTTTTATATAAAGTTACGAATACATGATATATATACCTAAAGGGTTTGATGAGATATATCATATTATTATTTTATTAGGTGAATAAAACTTTTTTTTATAGGTCATGAGCTCGGTCTTAATACCTTACTTTAGTTTCAGATAAGAAATGGATAAAGATTTAGATAAGAGTATGATAATTGTACTAATCTTATCACGAGGTTAAACAATTGTTTTCACCGAAGTTAATTGGTGTGGGAATTAACTCAAATTACAGTCAAACTTGGGCTCGAGTCAAGTCAACCAGAGCTGAATTCAATTCTCACTGAACCGAATCAAGCCAATGCCCGCGTCCGCGTCAGCGTCACCGCCCGCGATCCTCACCGTGCTCCTCATCGCGGCGTGCGCTGTCACCCGCACCCTCGCCTGTGTCACCCGCGATCCTCACCGCAGCCTGCGTTGATCACCCGTGCCCAACTGCCAGCATCCTCGTCGCCTCCCTCGACCGTTTCTCACTGCGGTTGATCGGGTGTCGCAGCACTTCCCTTCTCGCGGGCGTAACGCACGGCGGTGAGGAACACTCGAGGGAGATGAGGAGCCACACAACCATCTTCCTCTTCGCTCGCGGGCGTGACTCATTGCCTTCCCTCGCTCCTATATATGGAGCTTCCAGGAAGAGCAGAGGAAGGCCGTGAGGAATCCACGAGAGACCACCCACTGCTTCAGCCCAAATCCCACCATAACTTCCTCATCATCGTCTCCGACGTCGAAGGTTTTTCTCCGACGTGACTTCCAGTCGTCGTTCTCCATCGCCGATCGACCACTGTGCTCATTGCAACAGCCGCAGAGAAGAGAGGAAGAAGAGAAAGTTGACTGCAGTTGGACTACGATCAACACCGATCATCAACTTTTGGTCAAATCTTTCGAGTTTTCTCTTAAGAAATCATTATCATGTTATGACTCCATCATATCTTTGTATTATTCAAGTTTTATTTAGAATTTTTTTTCCATGAGAGGAATGATATACATCATAATTCATGTCACGTTAAATCATTTATTTTTTGTTTTGTGTCATTATCATTCGATTTTTTCATGGATTTTATCTATATTTCTTGACTATAGATACTAATCTTTCTAACAAATGACATTGGAGGCAGATTACTAGGATTCAATGATAGCATCAGACACAAGATAAAAAGTAACAGACAATGATGAAGAGAAAGCATAAGCTAATCAGAGTGTTATAGTAACCTTATTCATATACATATCCAATAATGTACCTTAGAAGGTTGTCATAGAACAAACAATAGTAGAAGTTTTGGACCAATATTGACAATCGTGCATCAAGACAAAAGCTTCACAAGATTGAAAAGGCAAAGGATGAAACTTAATATGGATCAAAATGATTATAAGCTTAAATAGTACAGAAGCAAAAGCTTGGCTCTTGCAATTACAAGACCAAACATTGTGCGTAAACATGCAATCCCAATTGCTATATGATGTCCAGACGTGCAGTAAGTAGTAACATGCTGAGTGCATCCAATATTTTCTGTGCACATTTAATCAGTTAACCAGGCAATACCTTAAAAGTAAGTGGGTGTGCAATTCCTGCATCTCCACCAATCACTACTCCACGAATTTGGTTTGTATAAATTGACTTCAGTTCATTTTCTTCACTCGGTCTACCATCTATGGTTATCTTCTGTAGATGGTTTTGACGGCTAGCTTCTTATAGCGTTACTCTTTTCACCATAGAAATCCCAGTTGGATCACCACCCCACTCTTCAAACACAACCAACAAGTTTCCAGTTGGGATCAACCAGGCGCGAGGAACATGATACCTGAGATTTGGGGTCATTAATCAGTCATTTATTCGATTCTTTTGCATGCTTTGACTGGAGTGGACAAAAAGGCAGGTGTTTCATTACCATTTTTGAGGAGGCTCCCCACAATTACTCTGGCATTTCTTCTCGTTGTATGTCCCTCTGTAATCACACCAATCACAAAAACCATTTGCCTTATAGGCAGGCCAGTATCTGCCGATGCTTTGCCCATTGATCCATATCTCACCTTTGCCCATGCTACTCATGTCTAACGCCAATGGCTCATTCCCAGCGGGAGCATTAAAGAAAGCCTGGAAGATTGTAAAGATCGAGTGAGACAATAGTCACAAGCATGAGAGGAAGGAAGATGAACTTTAGGAATGACATGTTTCTGTGTTGCAAGCGGTTCTGACCTTGTACCAAGTCAAGGGCTGGTTTGTAGATGCAGCTCCCCACTCAACTGAAGAACTGCCACCAAGTGTATGGAAGCTCAGGGATTCACCTCTCAGGCCGATCTACACACACAAACATGGAACTCAGTAACCAGTAAGCAAGTTTTAGTCAGAGAGTATGCAGGTAGGAAGAGTTGATTGGAACCTGGTAAATCCATTTCTGTGATGAAAGGTCTCTCTTTCCTTCATTGAGACCTTGCAGGGTCACTGGACCGAGAACGCCAGCATTCCGTGTCTCAAAGTGGTTGCCAATATTCTGAAACAGATAAAGAAGAGAAATATGGAGTCTAAACATCCATCTTGTGTGTATAATTGTGTAGGGTTATTTGTATGATATTTCAACTCCTGGATCAATGGCCAGGAAATATTTCACAACAAAGAATGTACTCACAGGAAGACCGACAGCGACACTTAGAATCGAGATTTTGTTGCTTCCTGCCCACAACTTCACATTTCCTGTGAATCTTATCTTTGGACTGCCAAAACTACCGCAGACAGTCCCTGCCAGAAGAAAGGAAAAGCAAAAAATACATCGGATCCTCACCAAATGTTGAGCATATCATCAAGAAACAATTCTTCACAGGGCAAAGCCACTCACCGGCCCGTTCTCCATTGATGAAAACATGCAGACAATGACCTGCTGACCTCACGGTCAGCAAAGGATATCGGCCATTCTTCAAGAATTGTTCATTTGAGTCTATGCTGACACTGAAGAGTGGAGATTGAGTCATTGAGTGATAGAGGTCATTGATTCTGTCTCAAATAGACAAGCTGCAAAGGAACTTCTACTCACTCTGTAGTGTACCACAGGTAGTCTGTCCGATCCCACGTCATGCTTATCTGCTCCACCAATCCATCTTTTGAGAATGATTTATCCCTCAGTGAGTGGGTATCCTCACTGAAGGACTCCCAAGAAAATCCGCCAACCCAAATCATTTTAATCTGCGACGTCGGAGCTCCTACCTGTGTTTATCATTAGCATCTTTGTGTTTAAGACAGTCATGAAGATTCAACCACGGAAGTCCTTTTCCATCCAAGAAAATTTGGAATACATAGTGAGAGATACATTTTCTTGAGCCAAGAAACAAATAACTCGACGGACATGTGAGTTCTATGAGTACAATAATCGAATGCAACCATGAACATTAATCGTAAAAGATTTCTCACCTTTGCAGTGTTGAACACTGCGGTTTTGCAGTCTGGAAGAATGCTGACTGACCAAGCTGGAATGTTATATTTCATTCCATTGAAAGTAACACGTGCATAAGAATGTGGGTTGAAATTAGAAAGGAATGCGGCACAAGCGCCTGACTTTGATCTGAATACGTGCGCCTGTGAGAAGTCGAACGTAGAAAAGTTACAAAACGCAAATCATTGAAAAGATTCTTGCAAATTTTACAGCAAGATATGTGAATTGGACCTCCTGATAGTTTCCGAGATTTGTCACTGTGGGATCCCCGGAGACAAGAGCTGCTTCACACCATTTGATTGCTTTATGCAGGTCTGTCAGATGTCCCCATTTCGGCTGCCTTAACAGACCTGAGAAAGATTACAACATGTTTAACACCAGACTGAGGGAATGGTAATACTTGGTGTCAAATTGATTTGAATTGCATCATCAGATGCTTGACCAATGAGATTGCACAATGTCTTCCTTGTCGAAGAGGAACAAGATTTTGGCACCAAAAAGAAGACATAAGAAAATGAGAAGCAACCTGAGTCGGAATTGTATTACTACTAATCTTCTCTTTATCTTGAAAAGATCCCAAGTATTTGGCCTAAATAATTCTCTTGGTGGGCAATCACACCTTTGTCATCCTCCCACCCCCACGTAAGAGAAAAGAACATTTCCTTTCTAAAAGCTGGACGAGACGATCCAAAATCACGTCTTTTTGGAATTATCACAAGCATGCTATGTGCGGTAGATGATCAAGTCAACCATGCATGCTCTTTAAACCCCCCCACCCCCCACTCCCATCAAAAGCATGAGCTCCAACAGGGGAAGATCCATGAGAAGTCATAAGTTAGACTAAAACCAAATCATCACAACATGAAAATTGTTACATATGGCACAATCATACCGTATTCATCAACTGGGGCATCGTAGTCATAGCTCGTCGAAATAAAAGGACCACCAGCCGTCCTACCGAAGTTTGTTCCTCCATGGTACTGCAGTTGACGGAAACATGCAAATTCTTTTGCTTCAATATGATGTACAGTGTTCAGTAATTACCGAAACAACTCAAGTAGAACATACAAATTCTTACCATATAGTAGTTAACGAAGGATCCACCCTTCTGTATAAACCTTGCAACGGCAAAAGCCAAGTCCTCGACAGGTCTGTGAGGAACTGGACCCCCGAAAGCAGTGAACCTATTGAGATAGAATAGGTGGAATGAATTCACTGGATAGATTGATTTCTTGTGAAAATTTATATGAATTCAAATGTGAAGAAGTAGAGGTTACCAGCCAGTCCAAGCTTCAGTCCACATGGTCGGTTTATAAGGCTTGTTTGGTGAGAAGTAATCACAGTAGAACCCATTGCAGGCATTGATCTGTAAAGATAAAATCCAAAAATGAGGTCACAATATGTCAACCTAGCTGGTGTAACATGCAATTACAAATCCTCTAATTAGTGCAGCTGTAATCTAAGTAGAAGAAAGTGATGTTGAACGGGACAAGGTCGAGAAGGAACATGAACTTGGGGTTCTTCCTGATGTTACAGAACAAGAAAACCGAAAGCTTGGACTTACCACTGGATCAGGTGCATCATCTTGCTTGCACATGACCCACGGCACACTGGTGTTGAGGCCCACTGCCATTTGAGCAGCCCAGGTTACGTAGTTCTTGGCTGCAGCTCCGCCGTGGTGCTCCACAGGACCATATTCATTTTCAATCTGCTCTTGTTAGACAAAGAGCATGGGAGAGCAGAAAGCGAATTAGACGAGATCTTTGGGGGCCTGATCAACTCGATGACACATAAAAGCTAACGAATTGATGAAAGCAAAGAAGGAAAGGATTCGATGATACCTGAGAGAGGATAATTGGACCACCCTGTGATTCAAATAATCCTTCAGACTTCATCATGGCGACAATCTTCTCTGTGAACTTCGCCATGGCCGCCTTTTACATGAACAGACCAATTAGCAATTGCTCGGTTAGAGGAGATCGAGTATACACATGTAAAGAGAATTTCTTGTGGATTCTTACCTTGAAAGGTTCATTGTCGGTCCTGAAATTGATGCCAGGAACATATTTTAGCCAGACAGGAAATCCCCTGTTTTACAAAGTCGAGATGAACAACAGAACAGGATCATCAGATTGCATGATTAGGCTTTTAATTCCACATAGAAGTATTAATTGAAGACCTCGTACCCAAAGTTCCATTCGGCACAAACATATGGACCAATCCGGAGATGAACATAGAGGCCGGCCTGCTTCACCAGCTTGATGAAGCTAACCAGGTCGTAATTACCACCAAAATAATACTGGCAAAGGTCAAGAAAAGCAACAAATTGAGGCAAACTGTGGGAAGGAGCAGTAGCCTTAGACGAGAGGGCTGGGAAAGGTTGGGTGATCTCCGAACCTGGCCAGGGGACGGCTCGTGGCCGTTCCAGAACACATAGGTCTGGATAACATCCAAGCCGCCATCTTTAGCCTTCTGGATAAGATCCGGCCACATCTGTAGACGATCCAATCGACAAAGTTCAGATTTTGGCGCGGTAGCTTAACAGGGCACTAACAGCTCGTCTAAAAGGCCACGTTTCCCACAGAGCTGGAGACGTTACCTCCGGGGTGCTCCTGGGATAGTGAATGGAACCGGAGATTAGAATCCTCCTCTGCCCATTGATGATGATAGCCTTGTGGTCGTATGAAACGGAGGCATCGACCGGAAAGGAAAGCCACGGCGACGACACCACCACCAGCGCCACGGCCGGTAGCAGCAGCTTCGACAGTCCGCGGCCGCACCCAAGCGTCATATGCTCGAAGCTCATGGTGGCCGGTCGGTCTTAGCTTCAGAGGAGTCTCCTAGAGTGTTCTTGCTGCATAATGCGTGAATGATGGAACTATTGAGCACTGTTCTTCCGTATTCTCCTCCGGTAGAGAAGTTCTGATGGAACCATTGAGCAGTAGCGTTACTGGAACAAGCACACACCGAGGAAGTGAGAGGGAGATGAAAGAGGCGGGATGGAAGAGGACGGATGCGGGGCGGGAGCCGGGGGTGCCTCTGCGGTTTAAATACCGCAGGGGCGAAGGCGAGCACAGGATTGGCGCCGGAGTACGCAGGTCCCACAGCGCCAGCCACGTCAACGTTTTCTTCCCTTCCCCGTGAACAGCAGCAGCCAAAAAAAGAAAACGTTGTTCGTTTGATCGTTCCTTTGTGAGTATTCATTCTGTCATAATCTGGTTATTATTGGCTCATAGGATTCTGCAATCGATAATTTTGGGAAATAGAATAATGTGTACTGGCAAATTTTACCATCCTAACGAAGATAAATTATGATTCCAATTCCTTTGGGCAATTAAGAGAAACTACGATGGTTGGCAATGGTTGGAAGAGTAAAATATATTGTTAAAAATTACTATTTAAAGAAAATTAGGATAGGCAGGTTATGCTTTAACATTATTAGAACCTAACAATGCTAATTTTGTAAGAAAGCTAATTTTAATGATATATTTTTTTATTGTACAGTATATCAAACATGCAAGTAATTGCATCTAATATTTTCATTGTGTGTAAACATGCAATCCCAATTGCTATATGATGTCCAGACGTGCAGTAAGTAACATATGTTGAGTGCATCTAATATTTTCTATACACATTTACTCACTTAACCAGGCAATGAGTTAAAAGTAAGTGGGTGTGCAGTTCCTGCATCTCCACCTATCACTCCACAACTTTGGTTTGTATAAATTGGCTTTAGTTCATTTGCTTTACTTGGTCTACCATCAATGGTTATCATGTGCAGATGGTTTTGACAGCAAGCTTCTTCACAGTGCTAATCTTTTCACCATAGAAATCCCAGTTGGATCAGCACCCCACTCTTCAAACACAACCAACAAGTTTCCAGTTGGGTTCAGCCAAGCGCGAGGAACATGATACCTGAGATTTGTTGTCATTAATCAGTCATTTATTCGATTCTTTTGCATGCTTTGACTGGAGTGGACAAAAAGGCAGGTGTTTCATTACCATTTTTGAGAAGGCTCCCCACAATTAGCCTGGCATTTCTTCTCGGTGTATGTCCCTCTGTAATCGCACCAATCACAAGAACCATGTGCCTTATAGGCAGGCCAGTATCTGCCGATGCTTTGTCCATTGATCCATATCTGACCTTTGCCCATGCTACTCATGTCTAATGCCAATGGCTCGTTCCCAGCTGGAGCATTAAAGAAAGCCTGGAAGATGATAAAGATTGAGTGACACAATAATCTCAAACATGAGAGGAAGGAAGATGAACTTTAGGATAACATGTTTCTGTGTTGCAAGCAGTACTGACCTTGTACCAAGTCAAGGGCTGCTTTGTAGATGCACCTCCCCACTCAACTGAAGAACTGCCACTAAGTGTATGGATGCTCAGGGATTCACCTCTCAGGCCGATCTACACGCACAAACATGGAACTCAGTAACCAGTAAGCAAGTTTTAGTCAGAGACTATGTAGGTTGGAAGAGTTGATTGGAACCTGGTAAATCCATTTCTGTGATGAAAGGTCTCTCTTTCCTTCATTGAGACCTTCCAGGGTCACTGGACCAAGAACACCAGCATTCCATGTCTCAAAGTGGTTGCCAACATTCTGAAACAGATCAGAGAAGAGAAATATGTTGTCTAAACATCAATCTTGTGTGTATAATTGTATAGGGTTATCTGTATGATGTTTCAACTTTTGGATCAATGGCCAGGAAATATTTCACAACAAAGAATGTACTCACAGGAAGACCGACAGCGACACTTAGAATCGAGATTTTGTTGCTTCCTGCCCACAACTTCACATTTCCTGTGAAACTCAGCTTTGGATTGTCCAAACTACCGTAGACAGTCCCTGCCAGAGGAAAACAAAAGCAAAAAAACAAATCGGAACCTCACAAAATGCTGAGCATATCATCAAGAAACAATTCTTCACAAGGCAAAGACACTCACCGGCCCGTTCTCCATTGATGAAAACATGCATAGAATGACCCGCCGACATCACGGTCAGGAAAGGGTCTCGGCCATTCTTCAAGAATTGCTCATTTGAGTCTATGTTAACACTGAAGAGTGGAGATTGTGAGTCATTGTGTGATAGAGGAGGTCATTGATTCTGTCTCAAATAGACAAGCTGCAAAGGAACGTCTACTCACTCTGTAGTGTACCACAGGTAGTCTGTCCGATCCCACGTCATGCTTATCTGCTCCACCAATCCATCTTTTGAGATTGATTTATCCCTCAGTGAGTGGGTATCCTCACTGAAGGACTCCCAAGAAAATCCGCCAACCCAAGTCATATTAATCTGCGACGTCGGAGCTCCTACCTGTGTTTATCATTAGCATCTTTGTGTTTAAGGCGGTCATGAAAATTCAACCATGGAAGTCCTTTTCCATCCAAGAAAATTCGGAATACATAGTGAGAGATACATTTTCTTGAGCCAAGAAACAAATAACTCGACGGAGAGGTGAGTTTTATGAGTACAGTAATAGAATGCAACCATGAACACTAATCATAAAAGATTTCTCACCTTTGCAGTGTTGAACACTGCGGTTTTGCAGTCTGGAAGAATGCTGACGGACCAAGCTGGAATATGATACTTCATTCCGTCGAAAGTGACACTTGCATAAGCACGGGGGTTGAAATTAGAAAGGAATGCAGCACAAGCGCCTGACTTCGATCTGTATACATGCGCCTGAAAGAAGTAGATGTAGAAAAAGTTCCAAAATGCAAATCATCGAAAAGATTCTTGCAAATTTTACAGCAAGATATAAGAACTGAACCTCCTGATATTTTCCGAGATTTGTCACTGTGGGATCCCCAGAGACAAGAGCTGGTTCACACGATTTGATTGCTTTATGCAGGTCTGTCAGATGTCCCCATTTCGGTTGCCTTAACAGACCTGAGAAAGATTACAATATGTTTGTCACCAGATAGAGGGAATGGTAATAGTCGGCATCAAATAGATTTGTATTGCAGCATCAGATGCTTGACCAATGAGATTGCACAATGTCTTCCTTGTAGAAGAGGAACAAGATTTTGGCACCAAAAAGAAGACATAGGAAAAGGAGAAGCAACCTGAGTGGGAATTGTATTACTACTAATCTTCTCTTAATCTTGAAAAGAACCCAAATTTTTGACCTAAATAATTCTCTAGGTGGGCAATCACAAATTTATACCCACGCAAGAAAAAAGATCATGCATTTCTTTCTAAAAGCTGGATGAGATGATCCAAAATCACATCTTTTCGGAATTATCACAAGCATGCTGTGTGTGGTAGATGATCAAGCCAACCATTCTTGCCCTTCCATATCATTACAACAGGGGCGAATCCATGAGAAGTCATAAGTTAGACTAAAACCATATCATTACAACATGAAAATTGTTACATATGTTAGAATCATAGAAGAAAAATGGCATACCGTATTCATCGATTGGGGCGTCATAGTCATAGCTCGTCGCAATAAAAGGACCACCAGCCGTCCTACCGAAGTTTGTTCCTCCATGGTACTGCGGTTGACGCAAACATGCAAATTCGTTTACTTCAACATGATGGACAGCAGTCAGAAATTACTGAAAGAACTGAGGTAGAACATACAATTTCTTACCATATAGTAGTTTACGAAGGAACCACCTTTCGCTATAAACCTTGCGACAGCAAAAGCCAAGTCCTGAACAGGCCTGTGAGGAACTGGACCCCCGAAACCAGTGAACCTATTAACATTGAATAAGTGGAATAACTTCACTGGAAAGATTGATTTCTTGTGAAAATTTATATGAATTCAAATGTGTAGAAGTAGAGGTTACCAGCCAGTCCAAGCTTCAGTCCACATGGTGGGTTTATAAGGCTTGTTTGGTGAGAAGTAATCGCAGTAGAACCCATTGCAGGCATTGATCTTCAAAGACAAAAACCCAAAAAAAGGATATCACAATAAGTCAACCAAGCTGGTCTAACATACAACTACAAACACTCTAATTAGGGCAGCTGGAATTTAAGTTGAAGAAAGTCATGTTGGACTTGACAAGGAAGAGAAGGATGATGAACTTGGGGTTCTTCCTGATGTGACAGAGCAAGAAAACTGAAAGCTTGGACTTACCACTGGATCAGGTGCATCATCTTGCTTGCACATGACCCACGGCACACCGGTGTTGAGACCCACTGCCATTTGAGCAGCCCAGCTTAGGTAGTTCTTGGCTGCAGCTCCGCCATAGTACTCCACCGGACCATATTCGTTTTCAATCTGCTCAAGTCAGACAGAGCATGGAAGAGCAGAAGGCGAATTAGATGAGATCTTTGGGAGCTGCTCAACTCGATGACACATAAAAGGTAACGAATTTATGAAAGCAAAGAAGGAAAGGATTCCATGATACCTGAGAGAGGATAATGGGACCACCCTGTGATTCAAATAATCCTTCAGACTTCATCATGGCGACAATCTTCTCTGTGAACTTCGCCATGGCCGCCTTTTACATGAACAGACCAATTAGCAATTGCTCGGTTAGAGGATATCAAATGTAAACATATAAAGAGAAGTTCCTGTGGATTCTTACCTTGAAAGGTCCATTGTCGCTCCTGAAAGTGATGCCAGGAACATATTTTAGCCAGACAGGAAATCCCCTGTTTTACAAAGACAAGATGAACAACAGAACAGGATCATCAGATTGCATGATTAGGCTTTTGATTCCACATAGAAGAATTGATTGAAGACCTCGTACCCAAAGTTCCATTCGGCACAAACATATGGACCAATCCGGAGATGAACATAGAGGCCGGCCTGCTTCACCAGCTTGATGAAGCGAACCAGGTCGTAATTACCACCAAAATAATACTGCCAATGATCAAGAAAAACAACAAATTGAGGCACACTATGGGAAGGAGCAGTAGCCTTAGACGAGAGGGCTGGGAAAGGTTGGGTGATCTCCGAACCTGGCCAGGGGACGGCTCGTGGCCGTTCCAGAACACGTAGGTCTGGATAACATCCAAGCCGCCATCTTTAGCCTTCTGGATAAGATCCGGCCACATCTGGAGAAGATCCAATCGACAAAGTTTAGATTTTGGCGCGGTAGCTTAACAGTCTCACCAAAAAGGCCACATTTCCCACAGAGTTGGAGACCTTACCTCCGGTGTGCTCCTAGGATAGTGAATGGAACCGGAGATTAGAATCCTCCTCTGCCCATTGACGATGATAGCCTTGTGGTCGTAGGAAACGGAGGCATCGACCGGAGAGGAAAGCCACAGAGACGACACCACCACCAACGCCACCTCCAGTAGCAGCAGCGTCGACAGTCCGCGGCGGCACCCAAGCGTCATAAGCTCGAGGCTCATAGTGGCCGGTCGGTCTTACCTTCAGAGGAGTCTCCTTTAGTGTTCTGGTCGTACAATATGTGAATGATGGAGATTCGTGCGCGCTGTTCTTCCGTCTTCTCCTCCGCTAGAGAAGTTCTGATGGAACTATCGAGCCGTAGCGTTACTGCAACAAGCACACACCGAGGAAGAGAGAGGGAGGGAAGAGGGCGGATGTGGCGGGTGAGCGGGGGTTGCCTCTGCGGTTTAAATACCCGACGGGCGCAAGCGAGCAATGGATTGGCGCTGGAATACGCGGGTCCCAAAGCGCCAGCCACGTCATCGATTTCTTCGATTCCCCATGAACAGCCGCAGCCAAAAAAAGAAGAAAAAAATCAAATAGAAAGAAGCGTGGGGCATCTGCTTGCCATCAAGTTTGCCGCCCGGCCAAATACAAGTCTATATCTCCTTGGGTTATTTGATTTTAAGATCATTTGAGTAGACGAGTCAAAAATAATTTGATTCTCCTTGGTTGACTCGATTGTGAGTCAATTACCAATAATTTGATTCAACTAAGTTATATATATATATATAATCTTGAAAATTGAAAAGTGAGATTAATAAAAAATTATTAATTTTTAGATATATTTGATATATTTGATTATGTTTATATTTGGATATATTTGTATTTAATATTATTTATAAATTTTAAATTTCTTGATTAGTTTCGATAATAAATTTATTTTCTAAATATACCATTAGGGATTCATCTCCTCGCCCTCACCTGGTATCAATAGAGAATGAGTTAGGGATAGGAGATGAGAATAGAAAAATATTATTTATATTATCTCGTTTATTGACATCTCTATATTGGAGTGGTGACAATATCTTTATTTTGTTAGATAACTAACTTTTTATACTCTCTTAATTTGACAATCTTTTTATTATTATTTCTTTCCAAAGTAATAATCGATAATTTTAGTAAATAGAGTCACATAAACTTCTAGATTTTATCTTCGAATTTGTGCCCTTGGTATTTAAATTCTAATATAATTTCAATTCCTTGGGCTAATTAAGAGAAGCTTTGATAGTTGGCAAGGGTTGAAAGAGTTAAAATATTTTATTAAAAATTATTATTTAAGAAAATTAGGACAAATAGGTTATGTGGAATGATATTAGAAACTAGCAATACTAGTTTAGTGTTATAAGAAAATTTTATGTTAATGATATTTTCTAATTGTCTAATATATCGATATACGTCATAATATAAAGCGGGTTCGGATTCGATAACATATCTATATCCATGATATAAATTTGTTCTATATAAAGTATACACGATATACCTAAATGGTTTGATGAGATATATCATATTAGTATTTTATTAGGTGAATAAAACTTTTTTTTATAGGTCATGAGCTCGGTCTTAATACCTTACTTTAGTTTCACTAAGAAATGGATAAAGATTTAGATAAGAGTATGATTAGTATACTATTTTTAATCATGAGTTTAAACAATAGTTCAACCGAAGTTAATGGGTGTGGGAATTAACTCAAATTACAGTCAAACTTGGGTTCGAGTCAAGTCAACCGGAGCTGAATTGAATCCTCACTGAACCGAATCAAGCCAATGCCCGCGTCCGCGTCAGCGTCAGCGTCACCGCCCGCGATCCTCACCGTGCTCCTCATCGCGGCGTGCGCTGTCACCCGCACCCTCGCCTATGTCACCCGCGATCCTCACCGCAGCCTGCGTTGATCACCGGTGCCCGACTGCCAACATCCTCGTCGCCTCCCTCCACCGTTTCTATGAGGAACAGTCGAGGGAGGTGAGGAGCCACACAATCATCTTCCTCTTCGCTCGCGGGCGTGACTCGTTGCCTTCCCTCGCTGCTGTAATTGGAGCTTCGAGGAAGAGTAGAGGAAGGCAGTGAGGAATACATGAGAGATCACTCACTTCTCCGGCCCAAATGCGACCAAAACTTCCATCTTCGTCTTCGACGTCGAAGGTTTTTCTCCGACGTGACTTCGGGTCGCCATTCTCCACCGCTGACCGGCCATTGTGCTCGTTGCAGCAGCCGCAGAGAATAGAGGAAGAATATTAAGTTGACTGCAGTTGACTACGATCAACACTGACCATCAACTTTTGGTCAAAATGGCTAATTTTTGTTGTGACTCCAACTATATCTCTGTATGATTCAAGTTTTATTGAAAATTTTTTTTTGTCTCATGGAAGTAGGAATGATATATATAGTAATTCCGTTAAATTATTTATTGTTGTTTTGTGTCATTGTCGTTAGATTTTTTCATCGATTTTATCTATATCTTTTAATTCTATAAATACTAATCCTTGGAGCGAGGTTATTAGGATTCAATAATAGTACGAGGTACAAAATAAAATAAAATAAAAGGAATTGAAACATTAACTATTATTTATAGATAGCTTATCTTTCTATTTTATATAAAAAATTTTATCAAATAATTTTATATGAAAATAATACTATTTCCCTAAACATTATTAGTCTAGCCTTAGTGTGGAAGGAAGTTATGGACTTTCGAACCTCAAAGGGGGAAATAAGTCTATAAAAGGAGGTAAAAATAAATTAAGATTCAAATATAGAACTTCGTACGATTAAAACCGATATGTGAAAGATGTTAATTTGAAAGTATATGGAAGCGTAGTGAATAAGTAAATAAAATAGTTTACAATGAAAATAAAGAGTTTAAAGTAAATACAAAACGAGTTTTATAGTGGTTCGGTCGTTGTGACATACATCCACTCATGATTCCTCTTCTGTCGAGGCCACCAACATCCACAAACGGTCTTCCTTCAATAGGCGAAGACTAATTACATTTACAACCCTATTCTCCATTTGATAGGATCAAGAGAGAACCTTTACACCCCCACTTATTCCTCTCTTAAACAAAAATTAACATAGAGAAGGAGACCTCTCACAAGATTACAACAGAATTTTCACTTGTTTTTGTTTTCAGTTCTTGTGTTATCTGAGCAGGAGTGAGAGAGGTATTTATAGACCCCAAATGGATTCAAACTTGGAGTCTAAAAATGTCTCATCATTGGTTTTCGGGGTACTAGCAGTACCAGTGCCTATGTTAGGCGGTACTACTGCCTACAACACTGACACTGGGTGGTACCATCACCTAACACAATCTGAGAGACTGTGTTTGGGCGGTACCATTGCCTAGTCTAACGGAGCATCGCCTGACACAATCTTGGAAACTGTGTCTTAGAGACTGATTCATTGACGGTTCCACCGCTTGACCCAACTTTTGGGTCACTGAATGGGCCTTTCTCTTGGCCCAAAACAGCCTCAATTCGGGCCCAGTTAGTCCTTAATTAAGTTGGCCCAATTATATTATAAACCAACCCAATTACAACTAAAATTATTTCGATCTAAACAAATTATTACAAGCAAGAATACTAAGTTGTCTGATATGTCATTGGTTCATCAAACGCTTCATCCGACCCTTCGGCGCATCGTCCTCTCCTTTGGCATATTGTCCAATCGGTATGTTGTCTTCTCACAACATCCAATCTCCTTAGCTCAATGTCAGATTTTTTTGGCCCGATATCCGAACTCATGGCACGAAGCCTTCTATTGATACATTGATCGATCATTCAGCCCGATGTCCAATCTTTTAACATGTTCAACTCCAACCCAATATTTGATTCCTCCTGCTTTAATCAATTTGATTCTCTTGATCGAAGCTAGTCCTACATCACTTAAAACGTAGAATATAACATTATCAATTGATTTTATTATCAAAATTTGATATTCAATAATTACTATATATCAAAACATACTATCGAAAAAAAAGCTAGTTAGAATATATTATAAGAAAATGATTGAAGCATTATACATATATTTAAAAAAATTTAAATTAGAGATATTTATGGCCTCCTTATTGTATACTAGGTTATAGGATGAATATTTTTTAGACTCGGGTATTCATTTCATATGACAGTATATCAGAGTTTGTTCTTGAATGTAGGAGACGTACTTGAGGGGAACAACTCAATCTATATGGTTATCGAAATAAGATCAATTAAAATTAAAATGCATGATTGGATTATAAGAACAATAACAAAAGTTTGACACATTCCTAAGTTAAAAAGAAAATTATAATTTTCCCATATGTTTTGGGTGCCTATGGTTATTCTGACGCAGGAGGAATTTCTAAAAATATAAAAGGAGCTATTGGGGTGATGAAGGCTGAAAAGATAAAACTAGCTGTGTGTCCTTAGAAGGCACAACAGTAATAGAAGATGTGGTTGTCTCCAGTTTTTTCTCTCTCAGATGGAGATTATATATGTGGCACATGAGGCTTAGCCACATAGTAGAGAAAGGTATGTTTTTTAAATAAATAAAGCTTTTTAAGAAATAGAATATCATCAAAATTAAAATAATATGAATACTATATTTTTGAAAAGCAAATAAAGTTTCCTGAGTTGTAATGAAATCCATTTTAAGCAAATATAATTACCACATTATATTTTTAATGTCAACACCAATGTTTATAGTCACTGATTAAAACATGCCACATATAATCTTTTTTTTTTCAATACCAGAAAGATATTTATAGTATGAATCAAAGGATAAATTTAGCTGAATATGTAACATGATGAGCCATATCATAACCAATCCTCAATTGAACTAAAACTTAATCCTCACAGAATTAGTTTGTAATTCTGTTTTAGACTGGTCTAAACAGATTTAATATATTCTATTTCAGGTTAAACTGGCCTAGACAGTGCCAGACCCAGTCTGATCCTTGATAAGAGGTCATGCCGAGCCAGTGAAATGTCTACCTCTGTGTTTGCAACTCATGATGAGATTCTAAGTGACATTAATAATTTCTCATTGTCATCTCTTTCTAAAAAAAAAAAATCAAATAAGCCGGAAAATGAAAAGCTGTTTGATCTTTAAATGTGTCAGAGCCTTACCAGAGTTATCATAGATCATGGAAAAAACTCATAGAAGATTCAACTATTCCTGAATAATTAAAATATCTATAACAATGCCTTTTTCCTGGCACCAGATTGTCTCTTTACCACTAATTTCTTGTTTCTTGCACTATTGCACATGATCATCATGCATCTTGTTAGACATCATAGTTCAGAGCTCAAAAGCACAGCCACACAATTGCATCAGGAATCAAGTCCTCCATGCTTTGCAGAAGTAATTGAAAAGGCAAAGGATGATAACTTAATATGGATCAAAATGCTTATAAGCTTAAATAGTACAGAAGCAAAAGCTTAGCTCTTGCAATTACAAGACCAACCATTCTGTGTAAACATGCTCTCCCAATTGCTAATATTATGTCCACACATGGACTCAAATATATGCAGAGTCCCACGTGCAGCAAGTAATATGTTTGAGTGCATCTAATATTTTCTATGCACATTTACTCACTTAACCAGGCAATACCATAAAGTAAGTGGGTGTGCAGTTCCTGCATCTCCACCTATCACTCCACAACTTTGGTTTGTATAAATTGACTTTCGTTCATTGGCTTTACTTGGTCTACCATCAATGGTTATCATCTGCAGATGGTTTTGACAGCAAGCTTCTTCATAATGCTACTCTTCTCACCATAGAAATCCCAGTTGGATCACCACCCCACTCTTCAAACACAACCAACAAGTTTCCAGTTGGGTTCAGCCAAGCGCGAGGAACATGATACCTGAGATTTGTCGTCATTAATCAGTCATTTATTCGATTCTTTTGCATGCGTTGACTGGAGTGGACAAAAAGGCAGGTGTTTCATTACCATTTTTGAGAAGGCTCCCCACAATTAGTCTGGCATTTCTTCTCGTTGTATGTCCCTCTGTAATCGCACCAATCACAAGAACCATATGCCTTATAGGCAGGCCAGTATCTGCCAATGCTTTGTCCATTGATCCATATCTCACCTTTGCCCATGCTACTCATGTCTAATGCCAATGGCTCATTCCCAGCTGGAGCATTAAAGAAAGCCTGGAAGATGATAAAGATTGAGAGACACAATAGTCTCAAACATGAGAGGAAGGAAGATGAACTTTAGGATAACATGTTTCTGTGTTGCAAGCAGTACTGACCTTGTACCAAGTCAAGGGCTGCTTTGTAGATGCACCTCCCCACTCAACTGAAGAACTGCCACTAAGTGTATGGATGCTCAGGGATTCACCTCTCAGGCCGATCTACACACACAAACATGGAACTCAGGAACCAGTAAGCAAGTTTTAGTCAGAGACTATGAAGGTTGGAAGAGTTGATTGGAACCTGGTAAATCCATTTCTGTGATGAAAGGTCTCTCTTTCCTTCATTGAGACCTTCCAGGGTCACTGGACCAAGAACACCAGCATTCCATGTCTCAAAGTGGTTGCCAACATTCTGAAACGGATCAGAGAACAGAAATTGATGTCTCAACATCCATCTTGTGTGTATAATTGTATAGGGTTATTTGTATGATGTTTCAACTTTTGGATCAATGGCCAGGAAATATTTCACAACAAAGAATGTACTCACAGGAAGACCAACAGCGACACTCAGAATCGAGATTTTGTTGTTTCCTGCCCACAACTTCACATTTCCTGTGAAAGTCAGCTTTGGATTGTCCAAACTACCAGAGACAGTCCCTGCCAGAAGAAAAGAAAGCAAAAGCCAAATCAGAACCTGACCAAATGTTGAGCATATCATTAAGAATCAATTCTCCACAAGGCAAAGCCACTCACCGGCGCGTTCTCCATTGATGAAAACATGCATAGAATGGCCTGCCGACATCACAGTCAGGAAAGGGTATCGGCCCTTCTTCAGGAATTGTTCATTTGAGTCTATGTTAACACTGAAGAGTGGAGATTGTAAGTCATTGAGTGATAGAGGTCATTGATTCTGTCTCAAATAGACAAGCAGCAAAGGAATGTCTACTCACTATGAAGTGTACCACATGTAGTCTGTCCGATCCCATGTCATGCTTATCTGCTCCACCAATCCATCTTTTGTGAATGAGTTATCCCCCAGTGAGTTGGTATCCTCACTGAAGGACTCCCAAGAAAATCCGCCAACCCAAGTCATTTTAATCTGCGATGTCGGAGCTCCTACCTGTGTATATCATTAGTAACTTTGTGTTAAAGACACTGTCATGAAAATTCAACCATGGAAATCCTTTTTCATCCAAGAAAATTTGGAATACATAGTGAGTTATACATTTTCTTGAGCCAAGAAACAAATAACTCAATAGAGAGGTGAGTTTTATGAATACAGTAGTAGAAGCAACCATGACCATTAATCATAAAATATTTCTCACCTTTGCAGTGTTGAACACTGAGGTTTTGCAGTCAGGAAGAATGCTGATGGACCAAGATGGAATATTATACTTCATTCCATTGAAAGTAACACTTGCATAAGAATGTGGGTTGAAATTAGAAAGGAATGCAGCACATGAGCCTGATTTTGATCTGTATACATGTGCCTGCAAGAAGTCGAATGTAGAAAAGTTCCAAAATGCAAATCATTGAAAAGATTCTTGCAAATTTTACAGCAAGATATAAGAATTGAACCTCCTGATAACTTCCGAGTTTTGTCACTGTGGGATCCCCAGACACAAGAGCTGGTTCACACATTTTGATTGCTTTATGCAAGTCTCTCAGATGTCCCCATTTCGGCTGCCTCAACAGACCTGAGAAAGATTACGATACGTTTAACACCAAATAGAGGGAATGGTAATACTTGACATCAAATATATTTGTATTGCATCATCAGATGCTTGACCAATGAGATTGCACAATGTCTTCCTTGTAGAAGAGGAACAAGATTTTGGCACCAAAAAGAAGACATAGGAAAAGGAGAAGCAACCTGAGTGGGAATTGTATTACTACTAATCTTCTCTTAATCTTGAAAAGAACCCAAGTTTTTGACCTAAATAATTCTCTAGGTGGGCAATCACAACTTTATACCCACGCAGGAAAAAAGATCATGCATTTCTTTCTAAAAGCTGGATGAGATGATCCAAAATCACATCTTTCTGGAATTATCACAAGCATGCTATGTGTGCAGATGATCAAGTCAACCATGCCTTTTTCCCCACTTCAAAAGCTCCAACAGGGGCAGATCAATGAGAAGTCATAAGTTTGATTAAAACCAAATCATTACAACATGAAAATTGTTACATATGACACAATCATTGAAGAAAAACTGCATACCGTATTCATCAATCGGGGCATCATAGTCATAGCTCGTCGAAATAAAAGGACCACCAGCCGTCCTACCGAAGTTTGTTCCTCCATGGTACTGCAGTTGACGGAAACATGCAAATTCTTTTGCTTCAATATGATGTACAGTGTTCAGTAATTACTGAAACAACTCAAGTAGAACATACAATTCTTACCATATAGTAGTTAACGAAGGATCCACCCTTCTGTATAAACCTTGCAACGGCAAAAGCCAAGTCCTCAACAGGTCTGTGAGGAACTGGACCCCCGAAAGCAGTGAACCTATTGAGATAGAATATATAAAATAAATTCACTAGATCGATTGATTTCTTGTGAAAATTTATATGAATTCAAATGTGAAGTAGAGGTTACCAGCCAGTCCATGCTTCAGTCCATATAGTAGGTTTATAAGGCTTGTTTGGTGAGAAATAATCACAGTAGAACCCGTTGCAGGCATTGATCTGTAAAGACAAGATCCAAAAATAATATCACAATAAGTCAACTTAGCTGGTGTAACAGGGAATTACAATTACTCTAATTGGTGCAGCTGTAACGTAAGGAGAAGAAAGTGTTGTTGAACAGGACAGGGTCAAGGAGGAAAATGAATTTGGTGTTCTTCCTGATGTGACAGAACAATAAAACCGAAAGCTTGAACTTACCACTGGATCAGGTGCATCATCTTGCTTGCACATGACCCACGGCACACCGGTATTGAGACCCACTGCCATTTGAGCAGCCCAGCTTAGGTAGTTCTTGGCTGCAGCTCCGCCATAGTACTCCACTGGACCATATTCGTTTTCAATCTGCTCAAGTCAGACAGAGCATGGAAGAGCAGAAGGCGAATTAGATGAGATCTTTGGGAGCTGATCAACTCGATGACACATAAAAGCTAACGAATTGATGAAAACAAAGAAGGAAAGGATTCAATGATACCTGAGAGAGGATAATGGGACCACCCTGTGATTCGAATAATCCTTCAGACTTCATCATGGCGACAATCTTCGTTGTGAACTTCGCCATGGCCGCCTTTTACATGAACAGACCAATTAGCAATTGCTCGGTCAGAGGAGATCGAGTATAAACATATAAAGAGAAGTTCTTGTGGATTCTTACCTTGAAAGGTCCATTGTCGGTCCTGAAATTGATGCCAGGAACATATTTTAGCCAGACAGGAAATCCCCTGTTTTACAAAGACAAGATGAACAACAGAACAACATCATCAGATTGCATGATTAGGCTTTTGATTCCACATAGAAGAATTAATCGAAGACCTCGTACCCAAAGTTCCATTCGGCACAAACATAAGGACCAATCCGGAGATGAACATAGAGGCCGGCCTGCTTCACCAGCTTGATGAAGCGAACCAGGTCGTAATTACCACCAAAATAATACTGCCAAAGATCGAGAAAAGCAACAAATTGAGGCACCCTGTGGGAAGGGGCAGTAGCCTTAGACGAGAGGGCTGGGAAAGGTTGGGTGATCTCCGAACCTGGCCAGGGGACGGCTCGTGGCCGTTCCAGAACACATAGGTCTGGATAACATCCAAGCCGCCATCTTTAGCCTTCTGGATAAGATCCGGCCACATCTGGAGACGATCCAATCGACAAAGTTCAGATTTTGGCACAGTAGAATCACGGTGCACGAACAGCTCACAAGAAAGGCCACATTTTCCACAGAATTGGAAATCTTACCTCCGGGGTACTCCTGGGGTAGTGAATGGAACCGGAGATTAGAATCCTCCTCCGCCCATTGATGATGATAGCCTTGTGGTCGTAGGAAACGGAGCCATCGACCGGAGTGGAAAGCCACGGCGGCGACACCACCACCAACGTCACCGCCAGTAGCAGCAGCGTCGACAGTCTGCGGCCGCACCCAAGCGTCATAGGCTCGAGGCCCATGGTGGCCGGTCGGTCTTAGCTTCAAAGGAGTCTCCTTTAGTGTCCTGGCTGTATAATCTGTGTCCGATAGATTGGTGCGCTCTGTTCTTCCGTCTTCTCCTCTGCTAGAGAAGATTTGGTGGAACTCTTGAACAGTAGCGGCACTGTAACAAGCACACACCGAGGAAGAAAGAGGGAGATCAAAGAGGAGGGAGGGAGGGAGGGAAGAGGGAGTGATGGAGGGATGTGGAGCGGGAGCAGGGGGTGGTGCCCTTGCGGTTTAATACCCGAGGAGCGAAGGCGAGAACGCGATTGGCGCCGAAACATGAGGGCCCCACAGCCCCACCCACTAACGTGGATCCTTGACTCACGTTTTCCTCAATTCCCCGTGAACAGCTTATCAGGAATTTTCTTGCACCTAATAAAGAAAAATCACATGGAAAAAGATGGGTAAATTTGTACATGTGTTTACCTCAGATTTGGACTCTCTCTGATCCAAGTGTGGTGAAGGCCAAATGTAGTAGTAATACACACCACTTTGCTGGGTATTAAATCTCCATACACATTAGGTGGGAGTTGGAGGTTTTTCCTTTCTTTGCTGGTAGGAATTGCTCACTAGCCTTTTCAAGATCATTGGAGTGGGGGTGATAATACCTCGGATAATTTATTTTTGATGCTCTATTATCTCTGATCAAGAGCATTTTATTGGTTGATAATTGATTATTAATGGTTCATGTGATTGTGTATATATTAATCAATAAATTAACAAATAGAATGGATATGTGCCTCTTCTATAATAGCATTAGTACTGTTAAATCAGCCTAAAAATCCCTTAAAAGGATTCTAACATAATTCTAACTCCTTTGGAAAGTTAATAGAAGTTTTAATAAATGATAATAGTCCAAAGAATCAAATTTTTTTTAATTAAAAATTATTATTAAAAAAATTTCTATTATGGATAGATGGGTCGATATTATTAGAAACCAATAATACTACCGTCGTCAAGAAGCTTTATACTAATAATTTTTAATATTATCTAATGTATCGTTATAAGTCAGAATCGATTTCATTATAAGGTTGATATTAAGATAGTAAATAAACTAATGTGTGTGATGAGCACACTACTCTAATCCTGAGGCTAAATAGTGGTTTAAGGTAAACAAAAATACTAATTTAATTATCCTTTCAACAACTAATCATAATTTACGGAGAACTCTCATGGCTGATGTGAGTATATCCTCCACATATGACCCCGTGAGGCTCTTCCGTTCCACTGCAAGACTGAGACTTGGAACCAGACGCCACAAGGAACCGTCGAGCATGCAAAGGTACGAGAGCTTGTTCTTTTCCTCTGTTTCTTGTGGCCGTGAGCAGCAGCTGCAGCAGCAGTCCTCCCGCGAATTCAAACACATTTGAACCCCAAAGGAGCTGCCATCCCTGCAACCAATACGTAGGCTGTTAAATCCCACCCAGAAAAGAAGGGAACTGCACGCGTGTACTGACCAACCACACACACCTCAAATGCTTCAGCAACTCCCATTAAATGAGGAAGCAACACACCATCGGGCCGCAGCGGGAGTACTCCAACCCGTGCTCTGCTTCCTCCTGCATGAAAAAGAAGGGTAGAAAAGGTAAGCTTTGTCAGTGAAAGTAACATGCGAGAGTTTAGTTTAATCTCTTTGTGAGAGGGTTTAGTTAGGTCAGTTAAGGAGGCATCTTTTTGTTCTTCATCATGCTCATTGTTTCAAGCTTTGGTCATCAGTTTCTTCCATAGGATTACAGCACTTTTAGGTACAGCTTTAGACCTTGCATGCATGGACACCTGCATCAAAGTCTTGAAGAAGACATTGCACCAACTGAGCCTACCCATATGGACTAACAACAACCACCACAAAAAGCTGTAGTAGTAGTAATCCTCCTACCAGTTCTCTTGCGTGACTCATTGTTTCAGAGTATGTGGCATCCGCATCATACTCTGGAAAGAGATTGCTTCTTGTATTCCTGGATGAATTCATTGTGTCATCAGACTTTTTGAATGGGTTAGATGACATCATAGGTGTACATGTGTTTTGTTGTTTCTTAGCCAATTAGATTAATCTGGAAGATTAATCTTTCATATTGTTAATAACCTCTTATTTTCCTCACATTCCATGTTCTTGTTGGTTCCATTTGGTTTGGGTGAGGGAATCTCATTATAAATACTGACCTTGCAAGAGACATGCCCCTAAATCACCTCCCTCAACTTGGGGGTGCATTAACAACTCTATCCACATACTATTATTTATCTACCAAACACACACAAGCAATTTGGTCTCCCTACCTGGATTTTTAGGATCATAATGCCATCTTATCTGTCATCATGTAGTCACCTTAGCCGAGAGGCAGCAGTCTCAACTACCATTACAGTTCATCTTCTTTCTCTGACTCCAATGTGAAGAAGAGAACATCATCGAGGAACTGAGCTGAAGCGATTTGGCACATAATTAACTGTGGTTCGTCTTGGTTTCAATTAAAGGGGAATCACCTTCTGATGTGCCCATGATATTTGGCAGCCGAGGTTGCTTCCTTACACAAACTTGATACACTATAGATAGATGAAGAACTTCTTCACGCTACTGCATGGAGTGATGAAGACCCCATCAAAGAAACAAGAGAAACTGATTGATGGAAACCCATTGCGTAGGGTAAGAGGAGAAGAGAAAGAGAAGAAGAAGGCCGTAGAAAAGGTAGGGATGGATTTCATTGGTGTCATTATCCTTTAATTGTTGGGGTATTTCCATAGAAGATTTGACTCCTTATACTCAACTTTCAGCTTGAAAACCGCAACATTAATGGATTAATTGAAGACGACCAGCTCATAACTGTGCACTTCATGGCTGGCCTGTGTTTGATGGGCCAATTAGTCCAAATCAAACCACATTATCTTATTGAAAGGTAATCAAAGGAAATGGTTTGAACTGAATTTTCAAAGAAAGAGCACAATGGTCATAAGGAGATTTTGAGGTCTAAAACAACAACAAAATAAGCCATTAACTTTTTTTTAGCCAAAGAGAACAATGGATTTATTTTTGTTCTTTTGCTTCATTTATTCTTCCACTTGATTAAGAATCTCAATAAAGTATTCAACAAGTTGTGCAATCTCTTCTTATCAGCATAAACAGAGTCCAAGAAAGTGGACTCTCTCACAACTTCAGGCGAGCTTCTCCTCTATCCATTTTGGATGAGAGCAAGCTGGTGTCGTCAAAATGAGCAGCAACAAGACACAGATTGCAACGTAGATCTAAAGATAAACAATTGCATTCTTATCATTCCTAACACGAACCTTTGTATCACTCATGTATTCATGATGAAGCTACTCTCACTTGAACAAATCTTGGCCCACAAGGCCATCCTATCCTTCTTTCTCGAGAAGCTTACATCTCTGTTCTTCTCGTTATGTGTCCAAAAGAAAATAAAGACAGAAAGGGAAAGGAAGGAAAAGAAACATGAGTGGCCACCACTGCATTTTGTCAAATGATGATATGCTCATCTCACAAAATGTTCCAGAGGCAAACCTATCCACGCACATCTCTGCTTATCTTCCACTCCTAGTCATCACCACACTCATACTTATCTATTTCTTGCAAGAAACAACTCAACTCACAAGATTTGGATGCAGGGAATCTCACTGTTTAGAATCTAGACACTTCAACTCCCACAACTGCTTTTGTTCTTGGCCACTTTCGGTTCGTTTTTCGGGTGAGTGTTTGGATCTGATCTCATCTCCAAGTCTTAAATTGGCAAACTGTTGACAAACTTTAGGTTCACTTGCTTGGAATCTGATCAACACAATCCAAACAAGTTAGCAAACTGATTTCATCTCCATGTCTCAAGCAAAATCAACCAAGTCATAAATCAAGGAAGTATACAATGATGGTCCCATGCCACACATGGTTGGAGCTTTCATTAGCCTACTGCTGCATTACATTCATTCTGCAACCTCCAAAGGGATAAGGCTTGTTTGAAGGGAAACAATTCCTGCGCATATTCTTTAAGGAGAAAAGGAAAAAAGAAAAAAAGAACAAAAGAAGGATAAATGCAAGAGTTCTATCAGAAGAAGCAATTGAAACCAGAGACATGCAAGAGTAGGCCACCTCTCTCTCCTTATCCCTTGGGTACAGGAGTCCGCCACACTTGCAGCTGGCTTGTTGATGACAGGTCACGGAGCTGTCAACCTCATCCCACTAATTCTGCATGACATCTTTAGTAGGTTGATTTGAGCTGATATCAAGTTATATTCCAGTGATCATTCAGCTGAAACATTAAGCTTATTAAACAGCATATTCAGATACAGAAGACCATCGAGATGTTTGAGGTGTGTGTTGAGAGAACAACAGTATATGAGGATGAAGAACACAACTGGCTGGTTTGCGAGTGGATAAAGCTTGGAGTCAACATCGAGGATGCAGGTCTGCTACGACACCACAAAAGACTATGACTTATTTTGAGGTCAGTATTGACTGCTTGATCTATCCACACCCAACATTGGTCATCCTGCAACAGACAGCTTTTTCTACCTCAAAAGACTCGAGTTCTTTCCTGGAGAACGGCATACAAAGAAATCTTTCTCAAAATCTACATCAAGATTTTGACCAGATTGCTTGACATGAAGTAAACAGGAGTAATTTGGGTTAAGAAATGCAGGTACTCAATTATTTGTCAATCTCAAGTCATTTTTGAAGATGATGCTGATGCTTTTAGCTGATAAATCTTGCAGGACTTTCATGTACTTCTTGGTCACAGTACCATCTTCGACCAAGTCATTGATCTCTACAGACTTTGATGGTGACAAAGTCTTATCCACTCTTTCCTTTAATCTAACTAATCTCATCCTGATCATCAAGATCTTGAATTTGACTGTAGAAATTATGAATATAAATATATAGTCATTTAGTATAAGGTATTCTTCAACTTGATTTAGATTCTAACTTTTCAACATTGGAAAAGGTGGAAGAGAAAGAAAAAGGTTTACTTGTTTTGTTATTATGTGTTCAAAAAGCATCCCAAAGTCATATTAGGATATATATATATATATATATATATATATATATATATATAATAAAAAGTATTAACAGAAATGCTAGAAAATCATATTTCTCTCCCAATGAGCAGAGAGAAGATTCAAATACTTCAACAACAACAAATTTAATGAGGAATTGACTTTAGAACAGAAAATAAAACCATTTTTTTCAAAAATCAAAAAATTTATTTTGTAAAATAAAAGGAAGAAATGAGGGATTAAAGATCACATAGAGAAGAACAAAATATTGCAAAAAATATTAAGGTCCCACCGAGATTTGAACTCGGGTTACTGGATTCAGAGTCCAATGTCCTAACCACTAGACCATGGGACCGGCTGTGCAAGTTTTCGTAAACATTAATATTAATTATATATTTATGGTCCAGCCAATGTACTCCCTGATGGGACACCAAAACAAATTTTGATTTAGAAACAATTTTTATGTGCAAAAGTCATCTCCATCAGCAAAAAATTCCAATAATTGTTCGAAAATGGAATGACTTATTGCATCACAAACACATTACCAGAGAACAGACTCTAATTTATATCCTAGCTCATATATATAATAACTTAAGGCAAATAATGAACACAATGAACAAACACACTTGAGAACAATGGAATTTGCCTGCAGAAAGGAAAGTAGATAACAAGATGATTGCTATGGCAGATGATCTTGGGATCTACATTAGTGACTCATCTGCATATTCTTTCTGAGATGAAATATAAGTTTGATGTTTATAGTATGCTGCAAAAGATCTTTCGTGCTAATTTTCTGAAGAATAGAGAGTTAAGCTTGACTTAATTTAACAGCCGGCAGAAGAACTTGATTGAAAGGGCATTGACAAATAAGAAAAGCCAGGAGAGTTGGTCATAAATGTTCAATTTGGAATTACTAGATGAGCACTCAATTTTTCAATACATTATAACAAATCAAAGAGCAACACTGCAGATTCTCACCTGGACACTTATTCATCCAAGCACTGGAAATTTATGTACATAAAATAAGTTGTTGGGTGAGACTGGCATTCAAAAACAGAGTTTGTTAAAAAAATGAACACTGAGCAAAACAAGGTAAGCCGCCTATTTTCTCCTACGAAACCATCAAAACCAACATTAAACTAAGGTAACTTTACCCAAAACCTGGAGGCACATCAGGGTCCTCATCGCTGACACCAACTGGAATGATGGAAGAATTAACCGGTGGACCAAAACCAGGAGGCACAGCATCAATCTGTTCTGGGTCATTGAGCACTTCATTTGATGAGTGTGGTTGCTCATCATGAAGCTTCATAGCGTGTTCAACTTTGCTGCTTGGCTGATCAGTTGAACAAAACCCTGGCGGTACTTCCATTTGTTCATTTCCATCAGACACATTCGTCTCACATGTAGAAGGTGCTACAAGAGAAGCCTGATCCTTTTCGTCACCAACAGGTAGTCTTTTTTGAGGAGAAGCGCTGTCTTGTTTATTCACTTCTGGTTTAACAATTCTATCATATACAGACTCCACAGTACCTCTAATATCATTTTCACATGATTTGATAACCTTCCACACCTCATCTGAAATTTGTCCCATGATTTTGCTTCTGCAGAAATAGTACTTTGTCATATCAGTTACAGATGGCAGCCTCAGAGCTCAGAACTCTCACTTCAAGAATTACATATTGTCATAATACAATATAAACTAGTGATGATCAACTTATGGTTGTTTGATGCTTACCCAAGCTCTTGATAAATAGCATCAGAAAGTTGTCTTAGCTTCAATTTCTCAGAACCATCTTCATTAAGTACCACTGATTGTCTCACCTCGGATACAATGCTGCTACGCAGTTCCTCCTGTAAAAAAATACCACATTCAGCTACAGCTACATAAATATATTAATTAATAAAAATTATATAACAAACAAGAAATCATAGAAACTAGTACTATGAGTTCACAATGTCAGTTGCAAACATCTAATAATTCCAACAATGGTAATAGATACATGGATCAGGCCCAACCTTCATAATTGGATTGTCATGCAAAAGTATTAGTTGTATGCAAATGATAAATTTTGACACCACTAAAGGGCATTATTATAGTCATGGCTTCTACCACTATGGAATCTAGGAAAAATTAGCGGTATGAAGCTTTACCCTCATATAAAGAGGTTCAATTCTGCAGACACAAGAAAAAAGAGACACAATTAAGATTGCCTTGATATAAGATGAAAAACAAATAATTAGTTGTTGCTCTACCATCCTAGGACTCAGAAGTTCTGATCTTAGAGAGTGCAATGAAGTGGGTGTAAATCCAAACTAGAAGTACATTTAAGGGAGCAATCAAGTGACTATGGTGACAATGTTCCTAGTAGATCGTGTGTGTCCAACTTGGATCTCAATGCAGTTTCATATGATGCAAAATCAGTAACCTCTTGTTAGTCATGACAAGTCAAGAATAATAAATAACTTGATAAAAGATACTGTTAAGCTAAATGAACAAACAAATTAACTTAATTCTAAAAGAACTCAGCTTAGCTAAACACCTTAGTCGACCATGTTAACATGGCTGCTTCTAGTATTCTCTTCAGTTTCATGTTCTCATCTATTCTTTAACATCTCACCATTGTCCAAGCCCAAAAATTATCATTCAGCACATATCAAAGGGCATCCACAGCATTTTCAAAACATAATTTTTTATTACTGGAGTTTATTAGCATTTTAATATTATATAATACAATAAACAACGAACGTTAAGATCTGGAAGCAAAGAACTTGCAACAACTTTTTCAAGAAAAAAATAAATTAATCAGCAACGGAAAAATGCTTTATTAAACATATCCGATTCTAACAGCTTACTCTATGAATTTAACTAGTTTAAAACAACAAAAGAGTGAAACCAATAACAACAACTTAAAGTTGCATGCCAAATTAGATCTAAAATTCTTTCAAGACTGCTAGTTGCCTGTCGTTCCAATGTCCAGATGATGTTAGGATATCAACAATATAAATATAAGACATGAATATCTTCCACATGATTATAAGAGTTACCATCGACTTCTGGCACTCATAAACAAACTACCCCAGGGCAATTATATCAGCCCCAAGTATTTTCTGATACAATACAGTTATATCAAAACCTACCTAATTGAATAGCTATTTTCATATGGGTAATTGCTTGAAACAGCTAGGTCATTATGGATAAGGGACCTCCTCATTTCCAAGGTCTAATGTTTCTATGCCCTAAAAATATCTTCACTGCCATCATTTGTTCTCCTACTCTCCATTTGTTTTATCTTTCTTCTAAAGCTCTTCTTAGAGCATTTTCTTCCCCAATCTGTGAGTCATACTAACTTAAGCATGGAGGAGGATCCCGCCAAGCACAACCGCGGTGCTAGGACAAAGTGTCCTAGCAATGAAAAAGCTTACTACACGCCCTTGTTGGCACTTGGCGCCACCAAAGCTTCTTCCAAGATCAACTCCATGTCACATTCAAGAGCTTCCTAAGTATCACAAAACCTCATGAAACAATTTTCCGGAACAGTTCCATGTTTGGCAATGAATAAAGCAGATGCGAATTGGAGAAACTTCCGCTTCACATCAGCGAAGGGATCAGAGGTGGCAATTTGATGAAAAACCAAACAATGCCAAACTCATACAATTCTCATCCAATAATGAAGAAAAGGCGCACAAAAGGAGGAATCTTTCGGCAAACTCACATTTTCTTTAACTTTGCGGATGATCTTGAGGCGGAGGGAGTCGAAGTCACCGTCATCCTTCAGCCTCGCGATCACCTCCTCCGCAGTCGGCCGCCTTTCGCCGCTCTCCATACACCCCGCTCCCCGATCTCAACCACGGTCGTACAGATCGAAACCCTAATTTCCTCCGATCCGAAGAGGCCTCTTTGAACGATCTCACTCCGACTCCGGGAGAGTCAAGGATCCGCTGCAGTGATGCGACGGAGGCTATCCTAATCGAAGCGAGCCCGGTCCAGTAACATCTGGACCGGATCAAATGGGCCCGCTTCCTTGGAATGTTAAGAACCCGAAATAAAGGCCTGATTCGAGACGATCCTACGATTGGCTACCGAAGCCATGCTACGTAACATCCTCGATCAAACGATGTCAATTAATGCACGATGACAAGAGCATTCCAGATCTACAAATCTACGACCGCAAAGCGCGGGTCCCACCAGAGTCCACATCACCCGAGCAACTTATCCATGGTGACGAACGCTCGCACGTAACCCTTGAAAGAAGAGTATTGGAGAACTCGTGTAACCTCAACCATCCATGACTGCCCTTATCTTGTAGACGTTGCGATTGATCGATCGAATCGAACTGAGTAATCAAAGAAATCCAAGATTAATTAGGATGCAAGCAAACTAGTGCAAATCCATCTGCTTGATTCATCATCAACTTCAACCATCAGTCAAAAAGATGGGTACTGATCAGCAATGCACCAAACATTCTTGTTATATATGTATTCATCTGAGCACTTAGTCACCTAAAGAAACTAGCAGATGTAGCCCTCGTTTTTCATGCTGAGGATCTCAGTGTTCAACCCTTTCCCATCAAGCTACCAGTATTCTTCATTCCACTGTCAACCTGAGATGGTGTCTTGAGCACCCTAGCTATGAATCTAGCTCAACAATGTCGATTCCATCTTGTTCTTTTCATACATATATAGTCTTAGCAGCCATAGTCTCCCAAGCAATTCAACGATGACTTGGTCACAAACAAATCCATCAAAATCTCACAGAATCTAAAAAGGATTTTAAGTATTGACTGGCCAGTTTAGACAATTGAACCTACTACTACTACTCCCACTGATAAATGTCATCCAACCTTGTAGATTTCCACAGGTGGCATATGTCCCACCCTTACTGTCAATCAGTGACAGCTTGAACCTATCATAATTCTCTTCATATCTTTGTGAAATTTCATGCAGTAACTCGATCATAAGAATGTTTGTTACAGCAAAGTTTCTCGTCTTTGTTAGCATGCAGATCAGCCAAATTAAGGCTTAAGCTAATAGATGCAACAGGATATGTCATTATCTTTGTGCACCCAAAGAAAAAGTGTTTCTTTTTGGTACAAGCCAAAGTGGTGTTCTACTAGAGCTCTACGTCATGAGTGGATTCTTCTACCCATATAGAAGAAGAAGAAAGCTCAAGGACATCATCATATCTTGAGAAGATTCCACCTCTACCAAGGTAGACAAAGACTTGACACACATAAAGAAACATGTCACACCATGAGAGCACTACATTGGATGTAAACCGGCAAAGGAGACCCCATGTTTTGAGCAGGAAACATGCAGCTGGGATAAAACAGATGCTTCTCCCCCAAACTGCTGCAAAGTAGAATGTAAAGGATTTCTTGTTCGGTCCCCAAGGAAGATTTCTTCTGAACAGGTAACCTAGCACACAATGCTGACTCCTGAAGACAAGCAGACGTATGAGGACAAGAATGGGGCAGGCATGTAGCCATAGCTAGCACACAGGAACAAGATTGCTGAATCCTAATCCACAAAACCATGGTTACTTGCATGATAAGCTTATATATTCTTACACACACAACCCCACATGGAGTGTTGCTGACTTTACAGACACAAGAAGAAGATGGTGGTGCTTTAGTGGCCATACGGTTTGGTTGGGGGTTGGGAGTTGCTTTAGTTACTGAAACTTACAAGGTGTGCTGAGAAATTGAAGATGCAATGCATTCTCTCCAAACAATGCTGTAAAAGCCTTTGTGTGTTTGGATACTTAGAGCTCAAATGCTGTTGGACATAGCACTATTTATTCTATTATTTTGTTGGTGGCCCTTACTGAAATCATATTGTCCTACAAACAAGTAGCAATCAATGTGCAACAACATCTTTTGTCACATTTCATTAAGATAGAGCCAAAAAATATAGCTTATCATCACTCCCAAAAAATGAAACATGCATGAGTGAGGAGGTGCAGATCATATCTCACATTTCAAAAATTAAAAAAGAGACTCTCATGCATCTCTGTCATTCTTTTTTTTTATCTGACTTTTTATCTAAAATTTTCATCCTACACATAACACTATATATATATATATATATATATATATATATATATATATATATATATATAGAGAGAGAGAGAGAGAGAGAGAGAGAGAGAGAGAGAGAGAGATCTTGACGTCACTTTCAGCCCGACGCACATCAAGCCCTCACATCAACCATGCAAATCAAGAGTGATGATATATAATCAGGAGTGATTTGAATTAGAATGCTTGATCAAACCATGTTGAATTAAAATGATTGATGTGAGCAAATAATGCTATTAGTTTCTTTCTCGGTTCATGCAAAAAGGTTCTTTTTACAATGGATCAAATAACTCGATTTTGCATGGAAGATTGTGGTGCATTAGTACACAAATGTCAATATTTAGAAAATGTTACATCCTACAACCACGGATGGGTTCTATTATCTCTAATGTAGTTTAAGATGGATTTGATAGAAAAATAGGTATCAAGTATCAGATTCATATATGACAAAGTTAATAGATATCTTATATGTTGTTAAATGATAATGGTAGTGAATAAGAATATTTTTTGTATACTTGGGTTTAATATCTGACCACTTCAATCATATTACAATATCTTTCGATTGAGTTGGGTTTCTTTCCTAATCTAAATAGTTATTCAGTTCAGGTTCGAGTTCGAGTTCGAGTTTAGGTTTGGATGAATCTACTATGTGCTTTCTCCTAAATATAAGTGTTGCGTTCTCTAAGATATATACAATCACATTATAGATAAAGTGGATCTTAGAAAACAACATGCTAAGGCTTTGTTGAGCTTTCATCTTCTTAGAGGTCTACTTCATGACTCTAGATCATGCACAATATGTATGTATCAACACCACCACCATGAGCTCATTTGCCTAGGAGGAGGTTGAAAATGAACAAGGCAAATCCATAGGATCAGTGGTACTGGCTGATATTTAAGTTATGTAGCACACTTTATAGACATGGATAGCTAACTGGCACCAATAATTGCACCTCCAAGTACACAAAGGATGTGTTAAATGTGCTTTTATCCATTTGGTGCAATCTTATGGTAGGAAGTTGATGAACAGTGGTAGCTGTCCAAGGTTTGCCTCTTTGTGGATCACCAGTGAAGCATGACAAAGTGGTGCAACAGTAGCTTCAGAGCATGCATTGTGCATGGTTTGCACATAGGAAGGAAATTGGCATGGACACACTTCATTGATGATTTCCTCCATGTCTCCTTCCCAAGAGACATCCCTAACTAAAGAAAGAAATGAAGAGGATTCCCACTCTTGCTTCTCAATTCTTATATTCATGCACACTTAGATCACACAACATATATATTATACATATGATATTTATCGATACTACAGTTTATCGGTAGCTTGGTAAATATAAGATGGTACAAGTCTTGTACTATATATTTTTTCAATCTGTTTTTATATAGTTTTTTAAACTCGATACGTACTAATATGTCGATGTTTTGTAGATCGATATGTACCGATATTGATATTGGTTCAAGCCTTGATCCATATTAAATTATGAACTTTGATATATATATATATATATATATATATATATATATATATATATATATATATATATATATATATATATATATATATATATATATATATATTGAATGGATCACTAGACCTGTATAACGAAGTTCAAACTATCATAGACATCAAGTTTATTTTTCTGTGCATGGTTAATTTTGTATTGGAGAATCTAACAAATATTCACTTCGTTTACTTGTTGCAAATATTTTTTTTCTAATCTTTGGCAACTTGATCGATTATTCCCGAATGACCAACTTGTGACTACGTTTCCAGGCATTAGGTACTGATTAGATGTCACCTCGCAAGCTACGCATAGACTTGAAGAGGGAGAAACAAATCAAACAAGCTTTTACCTATCAATCTATCAAATCACAGGTCGCAAGTTGGCATCCGACAAGGTTACAAGCATGCCTGTATCTTAAGAGTTGGTCTCTCAGTGCTCATATATGTTTAAGGAGTTGATGCCTAGGGCTATTGCTGCAACTTCTCCTGTGGCCAACAACACTTTGCTCACTCCAAGGTGTCCTCTATGCTCTATTCAAGGCCATCAATGTCGCAACTTAGTTGCCCTTTAACTAGCACTGCCATGATGAGATTGCTAAGCAATGCCACATCCTAATCAAAGGCAAAAGAAAGTAGATTGTTCCTTGTAACCAGTAGATTGTGATTGTGCTTGGTCCTTGCTCTCCCCCACTTGCATGAAAAGTGCATCTAGAAAGTCAATTATATGATCTTGAATTCTGATTCTACTTTGTGGTGTTGCATGTATGGTATTCATAATAGTAGCACAGTGGAAGTGGGAGTGATCATAGAACATTATAAAAGCCAGCCATCACATTACGGTCACTTGATTAGTAAATCATGGAATTAACATCATTAGAGGTGTGAGGACGAATATGCTTAAAACCCTAAAAGAATAGAAGGACATGAGGGACTAATATGTGGAATACCCTACGAATAAAGGTAGTTTGAATGGATCATCAGTCACTTTGCATGTTATGTGCAAATGAAATGGTTCTTTATAGGTTATATCAACTCTGATCATTAGAAGTTTTAGTGTTATTTCTTCTCGCTTTAATTGTCCTAACCTAAACCGTAGCCAGTTGCTCCTCCAACTCAATATTATCATTATGGCTCCACATAAGTGTGTGTAGAGCATTGATCCTACAAACAATAAGGACAATTGCTCCTGTCGATGAAGTGGTGGCCTGAGGGCCATAAAACTGCTCGACATGGATTCTGAAAGAAAAAGAAAGTATGAGCAATGAGGATTGATTCAAACCATGATGGATATCTCCTTTCTCTGCTCCCTCCTCCTTTGCATGTTGATGCCTGTCCATGTTTCGAGCAAGCAAGCCAACTGCATCAGACAGAAGCCATGAGGAGACTGCTTTGTCACTGATTACCTCACTGGGTTCTCATCGATCCTTTTTGCTCAGCAATCCAAGAGAACTTGATACTTGGCATCTTTCACCATCGGATATGTTAATGTCACACAGCAAGTATGACCATTGCTCTTATCGGTTCAGCCTTAGGTTTGGTGCTCCTTGGAGAAAAGAACTTACCTAAATCTCTATACCACAGACCGGCGTAGCTTTTTATGACATGTAGCATATCTAGGCCAAATCTTCCTATGCTGAAGGAAGCTTCTCAGGAATATAGCCGGTGAAGATTTGCACTTGAGGGACTATTGGGAGACAAAGAGGGACCATTCTATTATCTATTACTAATCTTCTTCTAAAACCTAATCTGAGTGCAGCATGTTGCCAAAGTGATACTTGTCAGCTAAGAAGGTCAAACTCAAAATTCACCTTAAATTTATGTTAAGTTTGTAATGACTTATTCCTACATGTTTAAGGTGTAAGAAGATGGTATCCTAACTATCAATGTTAAAGTTCTTTCTCAGTTCATTTTCTTTGTATATATTTCGGTATGTCTTTCACAAGAAAATTTGTAGATTCCATTAGAATTTTACGTTTCACAATTTGCTTAACTATCAATTTGCAAATATGCAACTTTTTTGATAAAAATCCAGTTATTGTAAATACGAAATGTTTCATTCTTTTTTTTTCATTTTAGAAGAATATATAAAACCGCAAGCCGTCGATGAAAGGGTTGTCTATAAAATTATTTTTCGTTATCTTCATAAACATTATCGTAAATACAGTATTTTTTTCCTTTTAGAAATATAAAACCAAAAGCAAACAAAATGCTTTCTTTTTTTATGATAATTGAAGAAAAATAACTCTCAAGCAGTCCTTTTTTGTTGTTATTAGAAGGAAATCGTTGATTGAGGAATTCCTGAGGTGATGTGATCTCTCACAGTCTGATCCGATATGACTCGCAAATATCGACGTCGATTCATTCGATCTAAATACATGTCTTTAACAAGATCTAACACATGAGGAAAACCCTAGCTAGCTGGGATACTGGACCCACAGCTAGGTCACATGATGTGTGGTGATGATTCTCTCATCAGGAAAACAGGAAAATATGATGAGAGCTTTGGTCACCAGTCACCTCAGCATTCGATTCCTACTCATCCCCAGATCTGATAGCTCACACAAGCCTCAGGAGTGACATGGATGCTGTACTGGATCCTCAGCATGTGAGTATCCTTTGAGAGAACAGGCAAAGCTTTAGAGTGGCTCTCCTGCAGAGAATCTAGCAAAAAATCTTGTTTGAAGACATTAGAAGTTGACTTCTGGCTCTGCCAATCCAGTTGATGAGACACCATATATGTCAACCCACAAATGAGTTTCTTTTTGTTTTTTGTTTTTGGCAGTAGAACACTAATAAATATGTTGAATGAATGAATCCAACGTGGATGAATGCTTCAAGCTGAATTGGTTCCAACATGGAAAGACATCCTATGTGTAAAAAGTGATTTGACTGGCAAGATTAATCATGATTAATACGATATCAAATAACTTAGTTGATAAAGATCTTAATTATTGATAATAAGATCGAAGATAAAATTAAACGTACGTAACTTATTATTTCTAATAAAATTAATAATTTTTATTATGATGATCAAAACTAGACGAGAACACTTGATTTGATAAAGAAAAGAGAGAAGTTTGCTTTAGCAAATTGAGAAAAAGAAATTAGAAAGATGTAAAGTTAAGTTTGAATTTAATAAAGTTAAATGCAATTGCCCGACCCAATCCAACCTTAACTCGAACCATATGATATATGGATTGGAAATGGATGTTAGATTCCAATCACTCCGAAAATTCGATGCGAGTTTGGATTTAGTTCATAATGCTGACTTGAATATAACTGTAATATATTACTAAACTTAGATTAGGTAAAAGATATACTATCATGTAAATTCATATAAAAGACTATGGATATCCAGCAGAATATGCTATGTGCATGATGATATTTTTTTTATAGTAGTTTGAATATGCATTGAATTTATTATTATTATTATTATCATCATCATCATCATCATTATTATGTGAGTATTTTTATTTTTTTAAAGCTTACTATTTAAAACCTTTTTTACTATTGACATTTGCCTTATTATTTAATAACCTCTTAAAAATTAATAAATAATATTTTATTATTTATAGCCCTAATAATTTTAATTTTATATTTTTTTTCCTTCCTCATAATCGTCGCTTGTCCACCTATTGCTCTCCTAGCCCATGCTCCTTATTGATGATCACTACCTCTCAACTCTTGTTTTTTACCATCAATCGTTATCTATAAGCTCGTACTTCGATATTGCTCCATGTCACTTGATCCCACTCATTGCCCTTTTAACACAGTCCTTTGAGGAGGAAGAAGATGATGAGTATGAGGAGGAAAAAAAGTTGATAATTATTTTTTATAATTTTTTTAAATATAAAATAATGAAATAAAAATTATAAATAGTAAAGAGAGGGTTGTACATAATAATCTCCTTTTTATCCTAACAAACCTTAATTGAAAATTTCTTTTTTTTCTTTTTTTTTTACCTTAGACCCAATGTATAACATATAGAAAATGCATCATTTCAATATCCTAGGCCTCAAGCCTTTATCGATTGTCAATTTCTTAGATATAAACATCACCTCGTAGAGAAACTTGGTGAAAAAGATTTTTTTTAAATTAATCATTATAATATTCTATAAATATTTTTTAAAAGGTTTGATGCATATATTAAATTAAAAAAAACTCTAGGAGCGCTTAGAATTTTTATTTTCCAATAAATCCAACGAAATTAAGAAAAATCTCATGTTCCGATTTGGAATAATTCGAGAGAGGATTTACCTTAGTAGTCCATTATTCTTGATTATTTATTTATTTATTATTGATCATCTTAATTATTCTTTTGAACCGACCGTTGACTTGTTGACCAGTGATTTAAGGAGGAGAGACGGCGGGAAAGTCAACAAAGACCAAGTCAACTTCCCATTTGCCCATGCGCTTCCTACCTCTTCTCTTTTTGGTTACTTCTTTTTACAGCTCCCTCTCTCTGTTCTTGTGCTCACACCACATAGGAGGCGGCATCATCCGATCTCTGGGTTTCGTCCTCCGTATCTTTGACAATGACCAACATGCGTCCCCAAACCTATCGCCAAGATCTCCTCTGCACCCTTCTCAGACTGCTGCTTTCGCACACCCATCCCTCTCCTTCCTCCTCCCCTCCCTCGTTATAAATACTCCCCACCTCCCTCTCTTCTCCTCTCGACACTCTAATCAATGGCTCTGCCAAACATCAGCCACCTGCCACCATCCTTCCTCGTGGCTGTCTCCCTCGTGACCAGCCTCATCTCCATAGTCGGCCAGCTCAGGCCATGGCCGCCCACCCTTCCTCAGGGCCTCCTCGCCCTCGACATCGCTGGTGAGGTCCTCCTCGACCCCGACGCCACCGCCGGATTCTCCACCGACTTCGGCTGCCTCGCTCGGGCCGCCCCTGCCGCCGTTCTCCGCCCTTTGTCCCCCGACGACATCGCCGCCCTCGTCCGGTTCTCCTACTCCTCCCCTCAGCCTTTCGCCATCGCCGCCCGGGGCCACGGCCACTCCGTCAGGGGCCAGGCCCATGCACCCGGCGGCGTGGTCGTCGACATGGCGTCCTTGGGCCACGGCCACGCTGACCGTATCAGCGTGTCGTTCGATAATGCGCCGCTGGTCTGGTACGTCGACGCCGGAGGAGAGCAGCTCTGGATCGACGTCTTGCATGAGACGCTCAAGCATGGCCTCGCCCCCCGCTCGTGGACTGATTACCTCTATCTGACGGTAGGTGGCACTCTGTCGAACGCCGGCGTGAGCGGCCAGGCCTTCCGTCACGGTCCGCAGATTTCCAACGTCTACGAGTTGGATGTCATCACCGGTAAGGAAGACGATTCTCATCTTTATTAGGAGGAGAACACCAGCAACCAGCGGTCTTGGATCACTGTTACAATTAATCGTACTCGATGTTTGCTTCTTGAACAGGGAAAGGTGAGATGATAACCTGCTCACATGAGAACAATTCGGACCTATTCTATGGGGTCTTAGGAGGACTCGGCCAATTCGGCATCATTACCCGAGCTCGAATCGCCTTAGAGCCAGCGCCGCAGCGGGTCCGGTGGGTGCGGCTCATCTACACTCACTTCGTCTCCTTCTCCAGGGACCAGGAGCTTCTGATCTCCATGATGGACCAAGGCTTCGACTACGTCGAGGGATCGCTGCTGATGGACCACACCCTAATCACCAACTGGAGGTCTTCCTTCTTCTCCAAGACGGCCTCGGAGAGGATAAGAGGGCTGGCGGCCGAGTTCGGCGCCATCTACTGCTTGGAAGGAGCTGTATACTACCACGAGTTAGCCACGGCGTCTCGGGTGGATCAGGTAAAAGTACCGCTGCTGCTTTCCTATCTATCCCATGCAACCTGTTGGCTTGTACCCATCATGATATCTTCCTAGGACCCACGTGGCTCTCCCTACTGAGATCCCCCAACCTTGTTCCTCTCTCCCACAGTACCAAGGACTATGACCCATTCAGAGCTGTAGCCCATCTCAGCCCTCATGCTTGTGTTCTCAAACATGGGTGTCCCTGTTGGATGTTGCTGCATGCACCCCTCGCTCAGCTCTCTCTCTCTCTCTCTCTCTCTCTCTCTCTCTCTCTCTCTCTCTTGTGTTGCACATTTGCAGCCTTCACAGTGACCCATTATTATTGCGGTAGTTAACCAAACTGCCACAAGGTCGTGACATGTTTCCACGCCTGTGGGCATAGCTTTTGACCTTGGCACAGGGGTAGTTTGTCATCTCTATCACTGACACTGCTCGCTCCTTGACAGAAGCTCCATCTGCTGCTCCAACGGCTGAGCTTTGTCCCCGGTTTCGCCTTCACCAACGACGTCTCCTACGTCGGCTTCCTGGACCGAGTTCACGATGGGGAGGTGAAGCTACGCTCCATGGGGCTTTGGGAGGTTCCTCACCCATGGCTCAACATATTCGTGCCCAAGTCCAGAATACAAGACTTCGAGGTTGGGGTCTTTAAGGGCATCCTCATGCCCAATAATTCTACGGGACCAGTGCTGATATACCCCATGATCAAGAACAAGTATGCGGAGTTCATGTCTTCTTCTTCCCTTACTCAACGGGTGGTTATTTATTGTGTGTACTAACGGGGAAGATGCATGTATGTTGTGCAGGTGGCACGATGAGATGTCGGCTGTGACCCCCGATGAAGAAGTCTTCTACTCCATCGGCCTGCTGCGATCGGCCACTAACGATGACTGGCAAGATTTGGACAACCAGAACGATGATATATTGGGGTTCTGCCATCGAGAAGGAATCCAGTTCAAGCAATACTTGCCTCATTACGCATCACAGCGAGATTGGAAGAACCACTTTGGCCGCAAATGGGATACCTTTGTAGAGATGAAAAGGAGATACGACCCGAAGGCACTGTTATCACCAGGACAACGTATATTTACGTCCTCCCTCACAGATCACGTCTAGGAGTAGCCATGTCTTGTGTTAACATTGTAATCAAACCTTCATGATAGTACTTGACTGCCATGGCCGCCCTTCGTTGTTAGCATGCCTTGGTCTTGATCATAAAGCAGGAAAGTGATAGGATTTGTGGGTTGCGAACAGCATTGGGTCTGCTCTGAAGAAATGGAAGGACCTCGTTTCACACAGACTGTTATGATGTCCTTCCTGTGCGGGATGGACCACTACTGTTGGCATCACCATAGATTGTGCCAAAGATCCAAGCAGATCTTGGGCGAAGAGACCAGAGATTTGCGAACGAACGCATCAATGGATTCTCCCGGGTTCAGACATGCCAAAACTGATGAACGTACGGTTCTCAGTTCGAATGGGGACAACATAAAGTATTTCTCCCACCTTTTTATTCCTACCAAATTGATCTTCAAACTATGCTTCGAAGAGAAGAATGAATTATAGTGACAGTCAAAACAGGGTTTCCATTAATTCTCCTTTTCGCTAATTGAGCTGTGGCCGATTGCCACTTGCGTGCTTGACTCATCAAAACACATTCTCCTAGTCAAATCATTTTCATTTTCTTACCATCAAGACACATTACTTGACTCATCAAAACACATTGAGCCTTAACCCAAGACCACTGTCCTTTACTTGTGCTTCTCACATGGTGTGAGGACGGAATACCTTTCTATATCGATAGTTATTAAAAATATGATTGATTTATAATGATCTAATGGAAATTTTGCATAGTTTCGGAATCCTAAGACTCCGATAAAATTAGCATACCATAGAGAGTCTAGTCCACTGATGAGAGATATATATTATTATTCTATATAATTAGAAAATATTTATGCATGAGAGAGATTAAAATAATAAAAATAATATATATCGAGTTTCATATATGTATTATTCACCTTTAAAAAAATATATCTTTTCATCGACTTGAACGTAAAGTGACTCTCGTCCTCATGATGTTGTAAAAGCCAACAAGACTTTGTACACGACATAGTACACTTATAAAACTTGGAATGCAGTAAAGAATTTTATTTATTTTAAGTAACCTAATTCTGAGTTAATAACAATTTAATTAATCAAAAGCAGTCAAACATGATCTAATTAAAGCGGATCTGATCACAGAAGCTTTGTTCCAAATTATAAGCTTACCCCTGCATGTCAGGAGGGCCTAACAACCACAAGATCTATGAGAGATTCTCATCACTTATTAGTGGCCGGTGTAACAACGACCTTTTCCAGACAGCATGGATGCGAGACTAACGTGTCTCATTTTGACACGTCAACTCCACATGAATCTCGACTTGTTGAACCCTTGAAACAAATGACTTAAATCACAATACATTCATCGATTTTGTGTTCATTCTGACTCGAGAACACAATAATTATAGTCGATTCTACATGAAAATCGATGTACGTATTCCGAAATGAATCCTTGTTGATTGTTTTTATTTGATATCTAAATTGATGATTATATTTATAAAGGCATTGAACAATTAATCATTTTTAATTTATGTGAATTTATATAACATTTTGGTGCGCGATTGAAGGGATTAATTTACTTATTTAGTACGCCCAGATGTGATCTTTCGATAAGACCAGAAAAATATGAGGAAGGAACACGCAATTGTTAGGTTAGATCGATTAGGTGGCCAACCAAATCAAGGTACAAAGATTGGGTCCAATGAGCCACAATTAACGTGCCAAATGTGCTTGTTACAAGCACTCAAAGATAATGCCAGAATCCAAATTCCTCCAAGTTCAAGATCGAGTATCCAAGCTTTCACATCAATCCATCGCTCCACGTCATCTTCAAAGCCCGACTCCAGCTCGACAACGTTGCCTCCCTCCTGTTCTCTCGAGACTTGGCCTCAGCAGCCAAAATCCCATCAAGATTTGGTCAGCACCAAATCCATCCAAAATCTCAGGGAATCTAACCAAGATGTAACTGTCGACACCCTCCCCCCACCCCCCAGAACATATTGTTGTAGGTTTAGACGATTACCATGCCAATCTGTACGCGCACCGGTACAATGGATAAACACTGATATAAATTTGCACTCAAAATTGCATAAGCCGATCACATTTCTCTTTCGAAATCTTTGCGGCATTTCGCCTCTCTTTATCACGATGATCTGGGATATGGATTTGCCGAACAGCTGTTGGCGAGATGGGATCACGTATATGGGTACAAGTCAATCTAAAGATATCCATCTAAATTCCAAATCATGTCAAAGAAATTTGGAGCAGCTGATAAGATTCCACGGCTGCAATGTGCTACCAAAACTCGAGGAACGGTGCATGATGGATACGTCATGAAAGGACTCGTATCTTCGTGCTGACCCACAAAAGATTAGGGAGCCATGGAGGACATGAAGTGATATGTGGGGATCCTCCTTGTTGTTCCCGGAGAGTAGAAGAAACTGTTTTCGGGGAGGGGGAGGGTTGACTGCATCAGATGCTTTCTCGCAAATATGTTTCTGCGGGGCTCCAACGACGTGAGTGATTAAGTGGTGTTAGGAGTTCAATGTAGCCAACATAATCAAGTTTTTATTAGCTAAACATATAAATAATAATAATTAGATGATTTTAATGACTGATCAATACTTTAAATGTTAGAAATAATCGTATAAACCCTTATGTCTAATTAATATATATGAAAAATTGTCAGAAGATATACATATGTATAATGTGAATTGTTTGGGAATGGAATTATGGGTTTGTGGAAGCATGCACGACAATGTAGCTTTCATTGACAAAGTCACTTCTGACACAAATTTTGACTTTTAGTGATAAAAATTATCATCGATGGAGATGGAGATGGATTAGAAATTAATTTAAAGGATTAAAGAATCTCATTATCTATATGTTGTATTATACATATGTATAATATTGATCAATTTAGTCTCCAATAATAAAACAGAGTTAATCCAATGCATATATAGTAGGCGACGTTCAAAGAGTTGAAATGAAAGATCCAAATATATATTAAAATTGTTAGAATATAAATTAAATTTTATGTTTAGATATATTTTTATGATTAGATAAAATTTTGATTTAGGAGTCTCTATCATTTTAATTTATCTATCTATCTATAAATAAAGGGTTTATATAATACCTTATGCAAATAGTTTGGGATGAATGATAAATAAAGCATAGACACAGAGATCTACGATACGTGAGATTATAAGTTTTATGTTTAATAAGAGTTTTAATTATTTTTATTCGTCTCAACATATTCTTCTATGATTTTTTGATGCCTACATCTAACTATTTATATGTAGTTGGGGTTTTCTTGACTACAATTTGGAAGTCCAGATAGGACTCCGCTGACGTGACAAGCGACCCACCAGGGGACCACCGGTGCTTTCCCTGTTGGCGAAGCCGGTGCCGTTGGGGCCCTCCACGTCCCGCGTGAAAGTTACGGGGCTCCGCTGTGACGCAAAGCACGACTTAGAGACACGAGGATCACTAGTCAGCTAGCCGCCCCCACCTTCTCGGGTTCCACGTCATGTGAAGCACGTCTCGGACGGGACGTAGCTTGCCATCTGTCTACATCAATACACGTAAGATTGTGGGTCAAACTGGTTACGATCCGTCAAAATTAGTCGATCCGATGGTTGAGATTAATCCCGCTGGGCAGCAGGCCCCACATATTACTCCTCCAAACAGCGGTCGAAACGTCACATAGATAGTAAACTGTTTCGTGTCCTTGGTATATGACGTGATACGGTGCGTAACACGAGGCGGACGATAATTTCAAACCGGACCCACCGTGCATCTGCTCGATCTGATGTTGTGAAGTCAGATTTGGCCGGCTTTAACGGCAGAATGGATCGAGATCGGAATACATGCACGAACGAGATCAAATTACATCATAGGTGAAGAAACATGTTGTGTTTCCGGCTGCGTCGTGATGTGCATGGTGGTATGGGAGAGTTGGTGTGGGCTCCAAACCCCTTCTCAAAGGATCTTTGGTATATCTAAGTTGTCCCCCAGTTGTCTCATTCATATTGCTCCTATGATGTTCCATAAGAAGACAGCTTGCGTCATTTCCCATCCCAGATTGGTGTCAGCGATTCCACGTACGTTTCTCCCTCACCATCATGCATGCAAATCAAAACTATGCTATCCGACGTCCGCTTGCCATGTCTCCATACGTATACGTTTATTTTTACCTGTACAGATGCTGTCCTAACAACTCAGTCTAGTTTTTGGTTGTTTGTGATGGTCCAGGGGCACGTAGTCAACACGAACACGCCATGTTCATTGTATGAGATAGAACAAGAGCAGGGAGGAAAGGTCGCATGCTTTTCATGGCCTCGTTGGAGATTGCAGGACAAGCCGGGACAAACTGTAAAGAGTTCATTCCGATGAATCTACCCAGCTATTCAATTTGAGACTGATGTATGCAAATTATCCTCTCATGTGAACATCCCATACGTACGCATTCCCCATGCATGAAGACAAGCAAATCTTTCGGCTGGGCCATTTCACTCGGATGACGATCTTGATCTTAGATTTTGTTGACCATATCGGCACGTGAAATCAAGAATTTTTGTGCAGGATCTGAGATATTACTTGTCCACATACACCGCTCTCCCCCTTCCTTCTCTTCTTCTCTTGTTATAAATAAGCCTGGGGTATCGCAGGCCTAATCACTTCACCTCCACCACTTCAGTCGCTGAGCAAATGGCTTTGCGAAGATTTAGTCACATTACTACAGTCTTCCTCTTAACTATCTATCGTGCCATAAGCCTTGTTTCTGTGGGTTGGCCGGACACCCTTCCACTTGGCCTCCTCGACCTTGATATCGTCGATAAGATCCATTTAGATCTCAACACCACCACACAATTCTCCATCGATTATGGCCAGCTCAGTCAAGCCGCCCCGGCTGCCGTGTACTGTCCTTCGTCCCCCGATGACATCGCGGCCCTAGTCCGGTTCGCCTACACCTCCCCCCGGTACTTCACCATCGCCGCCCGAGGCCGCGGCCACTCCGTACGAGGCCAGGCCTTCGCCCCCGGCGGCGTGGTGGTCGACATGGCATCCTTAGGCCGTGGCCGCGCCGACCGGCTCAATGTGTCATCCGATGACGCGCCCGCGCGCTGGTACGTCGACGCCGGGGGCGAGCAACTCTGGATCGACGTCCTGCATGAAACATTCAAGCACGGTCTTACTCCCCGCTCGTGGACTGATTACCTTCACCTCACGGTCGGCGGCACGCTATCGAACGCCGGCATAAGTGGCCAGACCTTCCGCCACGGCCCGCAGATCTCCAACGTCTACGAATTGGATGTCATCACCGGTACCACGTCCATCTTTCCGGAACATCCTAAGCATATACAAGCTTAATTACTCTAACAGTTCTGCTGAGCCAATGGTTCTCTAACAGGGAAAGGTGACATGATAACGTGCTCTCGTGAAGAGAACTCGGACCTATTCTATGGGGTCTTAGGAGGACTCGGCCAGTTCGGCATCATCACCAGAGCTCGGATCTCCTTAGAGCCCGCACCACAGCGGGTCCGATGGCTGTACCTCGTCTACACCAACTTCGACATGTTCACGAGGGACCAAGAGATGTTGATCTCAAAGTTGGAGAAGGGATTCGACTATGTCGAGGGACGACTACTGAAGGGGAAGGATGTTAGCAGTTCTTCTTTCATCTCAGAAGAAGACTCGGAGAAGATTAAATTGCTCGCGGATGAGTTCGGTGCCATTTACCTCTTGGAAGGAGCTGTTTACTATGAGCAAGCCATGGCATCCATGGTTTATCAGGTAAACACCTAGAAACATATACATATCTCATGAAATCTAATCTCTGTCAGATATTATAAACTGATTATTACACGAAATTTTAGTACATAACTTTTGGAAGGATATCTTGTTGGCTTTGCTGCCGTCATATGTCCTTCCAGGAGTCACCGTTCAGATGCTAAGATCGCCATAATTATTCTCTCATACAGAGTGACAAAGATTGAATCCATCTCTCTTATTTTTCGTGATTCCTTGATGCATGCACGCACGCAAGCAGCCTCATGCTTGTGCTTGTCTTGTTTCTAGTATCAACACGGTGTCGATTTGCTGTCAGGAGCTTGAATCGCTGCTCAAACAACTGAGCTTTGTGCCTGGCTTCGCCTTCACGAAGGACGTTTCCTACATCGGCTTCCTCGACAGAGTTCACGAAGAGGACACAAAACAAAGCTCCACGGAGCATGAGGACGTTCTCCATCCATGGTTCAACTTGTTCCTTCCCAAGTCCAGAATACGAGACTTCGAAAGTGCGGTCTTCAAGGGAATCCTTAAGAATAACAATCCCGTGGGACTATTGTTGATCTATCCTTTTAACAAGAACAAGTACGTGGAACTCTCTTCTACCTTTGCCAAAAAGACGAAGGATGACATCTTTCATGCATGCATGACTGTGTTGCAGGTGGGACGATAAGATGTTGGCGGCGATCCCGGACGAAGAAGAGGTTTTCTACACGATAGGCCTGCTGCCATCTGCGACGAGGGAAGACTGGGAGTACCTTGACAAGCAACACCATGAAATACTCAGCTTCTGCCATCAGGAAGGGATCGATTTCAAGCAGTATTTGCCTCAGTACGTCACAGAGACGGATTGGATGAAGCACTTCGGCCGTAAGTGGGATGTGTTCGTTCAATTGAAGAGGCGATATGACCCAAAAGCACTGCTGTCGCCTGGTCAACGTATATTTACCACCCCGCTGTAGATTGTGTCGTGCAGTAACTCACTGCTCGCATGCATGCATGCGGTGGCAAGCTACGTAGCACAGGTTTCATCATGTAAACAGCTATCTCGTATGTTTGATAAGAAAACTAGCTATATATAAGAAGAATCATTGTGTCAGTAAACAATGAAACACAGCTTATAATATTGCAGTTGGTCGAGTAAAACGAAGTATTGGTTGGCGTCGATGGAGTGAAACAATGGTCAACATAGTGAATCCAACACGAGATCTACTTCAATAATTGGATGGTTCTTTTGATGCATGGATTAATGATAGCACACGTAAAATCGACTACATCACGGTTTCTTTTCAACAAAAGATTCATGAAGATCTTGGAGAAACAGCGACAAGATTTGCTGATACATCAGTGGATATTCTCCTTCTGTCGTGACAGTAATAGGTGTTATTGTCTATTATCTCATATTGTTCTCCTTCTTATTGTACAAATCCTGGTCAATTTTTACTATGCATGGTTTCACATACTATTTAGCTTTGATGCTTTTAGTTGACATGTCTTAGCTGTGGACATAAACCGGAAATAACTTCTATCCAATTAAGTGATAGAGATTGCAGAGAAAGGATCGAGGTTTTATGGTTCCTAGATAATTAAGATTAAACCAGCTAAATTCTTCTATAATAATAATAATAGATAATAATTAAGATGATGATGAGGACAATAATAACAATAATCAATATTAAAGATCTTAATTATTCAAGTATTATTTTTGGCTTCCTTCACATATTTCTTGTTCCATAAGTTGGCTTAAGTATCAGATACTTCGCACCACCGGTTAGTAATACTGTATCGAGATTCCTAAGATAGTTGATGTTCGTATTCATTGTATGATACTTTGTCTGATATATAACATGTCACATAGGACTTATATATATATTAGTATTTCTAAGAAGAATGTACATTTTCTTTATCCCTTATAATAATTTTTTATTCTTGAAACTTATAACAGGGTTATGATTTATTTTAGCTTTTGTGGTTTTGGCTGTGTACCTTTTAAATCCTTATGATTTACTTATGTTTAAAACAACTCATATATTTTAAAAACATAGCATATATGCCCATCCTGTTAAATCTGAGTTAATAGATATTAGAGTATGCTTACGTAGTATGCTGACTCATAATAAATTATTAATATAATGATATATGTAAGTTAAGTTTAAAAAATGATTAAGGTTCATTTTAGCTATTGTGGTTTTGGCCATTGACCTCTTAAACCCTCATGGTTTACTCGTGTTTGAAATAACACATACATTTTCAAAAATGTGACAAATAAGCATCTCTAGTCAAGTCTGAGTTAACAGATATTAGAGTTTACTTACATAGCATGTTGACTCATAATAAACTATTAATATAATGATACATGCAATTTAAGTTTTTTAAAAAATTGAGATCTCTATAAATGGTGAGAGAAGGCGTCGTTATGGAAGCGACTACTAGTAGCAGTAGTAAGCCGCTACTACTTAACAGGCCATGATATGCACATAAACTCTCTCGCATTGATGATAAGCTTAAGAGTTTCCGATCCTACATCAGGTGAATGTGCGTCGACTAATCCAACGCTAGGCACATAGTGATCTCTTGGTATTTCTTCCTCCTCTTGGGCATATTTGTCCCCATTACCTCCTAATTTGTCCTCTTCTGCGCCTCCATCCATTGCACCTACGATGTGGTGGTCTAGCTCTCCTTAACCTCTGCTTCTGGCCTCTCCTACCTTTGCCTCTTAACCTTCATCCACTAATTGCTCTTCCTCTATAAATTGGTCGAGGAGAGTAAGCGGGTGCAGGAGGTTTACATGGACCAGCTCAATAAGGAATTATGGGGGCAACATCACATACACAACGGAAAAATAGAAAATAAAATCTCTAAATTTCTCAATGATGTGTTCGCCATCGTGTGAAAATTGGTGTGCAAAATCCACAAAATCGAAAACTAAGTATATTAAATAGACTATGTTTTACCTATAGAGATCATATATCTTTGAATCCCTGCAAATCTATAAGAGAGGATGAAGGAAGTCAAGCGTCCTCCTCTCTAGCGATGATCCACACAGTAGGGCTACGATAACGCTCCTCAAATCTCTAGGCCTGCTATATAATAAGGGGAATGAGAGAGGAGAATAAGAGGTGGCAACCAAGAGAATCTCTAGCCTATGGGCTTTTAGTTCTCTCATATTTATAGAAGTCTCATGTCAACTTAACCATAATGAATCTTGCTCTATCGTGTACTAAATCTCCATCCAACTACCCAAACCTCTTAGATTAGTAGATTCTATCAATTAATCTTTTATTAGCTCTTATTAGATCTCATCCATAAGATTCAATAATTCAGGGGCTTATTAAATATCTAATAAGATTGGGGCTCCGGCGGATATCAAATATCTGAACCTTTACTTGTCGTAATACCTATCTTTATAATAATTTACTTGACTCATTGATTGCGGACGTACTAGACCACTATGTCGTAGTCCCCAGACAATACAGGGGAATCCAATCTATTGGACTTATCTATCATCAGTTACGGTGTACCTATAGTCCCTCATCCAACTAATATCCTAGAGATCGTATACTAGGCATAGTGCTGTCAGACCTATACAGTTTCTACTCAAGTCTTGCTCTAATTAGATTCTCCCGAAGAACTCTTTCTCTCTCAATCTGAATGACCCTAGTCATGGATTTGTTTGAGCAAGAATATATATGATGTTTCTTTTATAACATTGAGAGTAGATGATCATCTATCGACATTCAATAGTCCTCGTAAGGTTGGCTGTCACTCCCAATTACCAATTGTGCTAGATGTGAAACTTTCAAACCTATAAATGTGGTATCAAATAATAGAGTATTTAAACAATACATCTTTAGTATCTCAAGTCTAAGAACCAAGTACACCATTAGGACAACGGAATCACTGTTTGAAAATGAGATATCATTATTCATTCAGTATTCCATAAGCGGATTAATCGGTGAATTCATTCTCCAATAAACACTTGTACTATATCTATAATGTCCACACACGAACAACTATGAGACTAACTACCTTTATTATATGTATAAATATAGAGTACACTAATCTATTCGGTTATCTCGATGTCTCTCTCGAGTAACCTATAATTGAGATCATTTAGGATCTGTATTTAACGACGAATCGGTCTCATTATCGTGATCTCATCACGATCTGATTCACATTGCACATATCTATAAACATCACAATATATTCATACAACAAGTAATATAAAGTGATAAAACATCATATAATAATAATAAGTAAACAATCTACGTGTCAAGTCTTACGTGTCATCACTCACGCGATTTGCTTGTAGGGCACATATAACCAGTAAACTCAACTGCTCTTTTCGCCCCCTCTCCATGTTTGTGATGTCATGCTTTACGAGAGAGGTGGCTTACAAGGCATGGTGGTACTTGTTGGGATCGGAGCGAGTGTCATTCGCGATGGAGGGCAGTGTTGTGGTGGGTGACGTAGTGGCATGCACCATGGAGATGACAAGCTGGATCTACGGGATATCACTCGCTAGCTCCAGGGCACATGCCACCATGTTACCCACCACGGCGTTGCTCGGTACTGTGAAGGGCACCTGCTTCAATCTCGATGAATACTATCATACCTTGTAAGCCACTTCTCCAGCGAAGATGTAGAGGTAGGAAAGGTCAAAGATAGAGGTAAGGGAAAGCTAGACCACCACATCATAGGTGCGACAAGTGGGAGTGCAAGAGAGGATGAAGTGGAAAGTGGTGGGGACAAAAATGCCCAATAGGAGGAAGAGGGACCTGGAGACCACTATGTGCCTAGCATTAGACTAGTTGATGTACATCCACCTGAGGCAAGATCGGAAACTCCTGAACTCATTGTCAGCATGGGAGAGGTTGTGTATGTACAACGCCCTGCTATGTAGCAACGACTTGGTGCTGCTATTGGTGGTTGCTTCCATGACGACGCCTCCTTCCACTATGATGGTGGTCTCAATTTTTTTAAAACTTAAATTATATATGTTATTATATTAATAATTTATTATGAGTCAGCATACTACGTAAGTACATCGTAATATATATTAATTCAGATTTGATAGGAGGGGCTTATATGCTATATTTTTTAAAATATATGGGTTATTTTAGACATGAGCAAACCATAAGGGCTTAAGAGATCTAGGGCCAAAACCACATAGGCGAAATAGACATTAACTCTTTTAAAACTTAAATTATATATGTTGTTATATTAATGGTTTATTGTGATTTAGTATGTCACGTAAACAAACTCTAACGTCTATTAACTCAGATTTGATAGGAGAAGCTTATATGCTATATTTTTTAAAATATAAAGGTTTATTTTAGACATGAGTAAACGATAAGAGTTTAAAAGGTCTATGACCAAAACTACATTGCTAAACTAGACCTTAACCCTATAACCTATGATATGTCAAGTTGCACATGTTTTAGAAAACAATTACAACCCAACTAATTATTATTGTGTGTATACAATAGTTTGAATCATGACTTATTATATAATATGTATATTAGGAAAAATAATATTAAGAAAAATAAATCATTAATACTTTGATAATATATTATCAAGATTCTATCAAATATTAAGGATCATGATCTTAACATGATTTCCTATATTATGAAATGATTTAGATAAATAATTTATATTTACTATTGATTGAGAAAATCATGTAATTCATTATGAAATGATTTAGATGATGAATATTTTTATATTTAATATTAATTATATATATATAATTATTATACTTTATAATTTTTTTGTATAAATTCATACCCCACTCTCATTAAAATTCAAGCAAGTTATTTTTTTCATAGTATTAGAGTTTTATACTCTAGTAAACCTTTTTTTCTTGTAAGTTGCTTTAGGTCTTTTTTTCTCTCTACTTTTTGACATAGCCGATAATGTTTCTTCAACTAGTCAGCTCATATTATTCCCAACTCCTTTATCTTTGAAAATATTTTTGTCTCCATTAACATTATAGCCCAAGCTCCTCTCAAACTCATACTCACATTTAATACTTCTTGGAATACTTAATTTTATTATATTTTAATTAGTTATAATCTTATGGATTATATAGATGACACCATCAATTACCCTCCGCAAATGATTAGAAATCATAATGTTGAAGTTATCAATCCTAAGCATGCCTTTTGGATCCGTCAAGATCATCTGCTTAGAATACTATCACGGTCTTTCTCTCTCTCTCCTCAAATCATTTTCTACATAGCCTCTACAAAATCTTCTCATTAAGTAGATCCAATCCTGTGACAACATATGTCAACCAATCTCTTGGTTGTTTTATGTAACTTTGAGAAACTCTCTTGGAGCTTTCTAATAGTACACATTCTATTTTTAACTATATATAGGCTATCAAAACTCAAGTCGATGCACTTACTATAGTTGATGCACTTTTCGATGATAAAAAGATTATTTTTTATATATTAAATGGTCATGGTTCGGATTACAAGGAGATCTCGATTATGATTCATGCTTGTGATTGTCCTATAATTTTATGATAAGTTTTCATACTATGAAACTTATCTTATTCGAGAGTTACTATATTTTGAAATTGCTTCTATTAACCACCAATTTTGCTAATAATACTAATTCTAGCAATAAAGGAAAGATCCACAATTAGCATGGTCATCGTGCAAATAATTATTGTGAAGACAACATGCAATAATGTCATGATAAAAGTGTTAACAAATCTAAGCAATAATTTAAGAACAAAGTCACTTATCAAATATATAATATGCAAGATCATGTTGTTAAGAAATATTGTCACTTATAAATTATTATTCCATGATGTTTTAACCTCTATACACACCTTATTCTATATATCTTGCTATACCACATACTTAATTTTTATTACTAGCGTCACATATGCTCACTTTGTTGCATAATTTTTTCAACATTTATCAAATTGGCTTATTGATTTTGATGCTTCTCATCATATCACATCTGATTTGAATAATTTATTTATTTATTTGGATTATGATAGTTTAGATGATATCATGATTAGTAATGATAAATATTTTAAAGTAACTCATATTAGTTCTATAAATCTTTTCTCTACCTCAAAATCTTTACTTTTTGATGTTCTTAGTTCTCATGATACAAAGAAAAATATAATCTTTATTTTTAAATTATATTTTTTAAAATATTTTTATTAAATTTTTACGCTCTTCATTTATTATAAAGAATCTCTTCATATACATCTCACACATCTCATAGAGGGACTGAATAGATATTGAATTTATAAGTGGTCAACTATTGCACCGTCTCAAACCAAATTCATGTTTGCTTTAGCCTCCCAGCTCCTTTTTGACATAATTGTTTATGATATTTTCCTTTTAAGATTCTAAATTATATTATTTATTTTTATAATTTACTTGATATAATTTATGTAAATATAATAAAATGCATAAGTTTTAATTTTTTACATCCTCATTCACAAGTAATTCACCTCTTAAATTTATATATTCTGATATTTGAGGTCATTCACTAATATAATTTTATGATGGATTTAACTATCATCTTTTTTTTATATCATATCATGAAATATATATTGTTATTTCTCATGAAGAAAATATATAAAATACTTGTGATTTTTTTTAAGTTCAAGCTTTTCATTGAAAAGTTTTTTTAAATGATCTATTATTTTATTTTATTTAGATAGCGATAATGAATTTCAAAGCCTTTATTCAATAAAATTTCTCATTTTCTCACTCCTCCATATATTCATGTAGATCTTGGAATATTGTTATTAGCACATCATTTAAACTGATCTTATACTCTTTACTCGGGTATTATTATTTTTTCCATTTTGGTCTCACATATATATCACATAAATTTATATTATTAATCGTATATCCACTTCAATTCTCAACATGGTTTCACCATTTAAAAAATTATTTGGATCTACTTCTAACTATAGTAAATTATGTATTTCTGAATATCTATGTTATTTATAGTTAAAACTTTATACCCATAATAAACTAAAAACTCGATTAAAATTATATATTTTTCTTAGATATTCTACTAATTAAAGTGTTTTTAAATATTTTGACATCAACCAAAAGAATTTTTATTTCTCATCATGTTAATTTTATAAAATTTATTTTTTTATAAATCACTTGGCTCTCTTTTATTAACTTCGAATAACTTTATTGATTGACTCTTTCAAATTTATGAACCAACTCATATTATAATTCTCATTTAGGTTGAAACATCAACCCGACTCATCAATTCATTAGTTCCTTATAACCAAATTGTTATATGAGAGTCACGCGTTAAGATAATTCATAGTAAAATTTGGTTTCAGTATCTCCTATTTAAATTTTTTTTTATCTTACATGTCCTAAAGATGATCCTGCACTAATTCAATTACTATATCTAAAAATAAAACCTTTAAACCAAATAAACATTTTTATTTGTATAAAATAATCAAAAAATTTATTTGTTTGGATAAGAAACGACTGAATTAAAATTGAAATTTTAATTTTGAGTTTCGATAAGAAATGTCTGAATTAAAATTATTTATTTTTAAATATTCATTAATTAATGACAAAAAAAAAGAAAAGGATTAAAGGTGGGCTGGAAAAGGAAGCCTGCCAGCCTTGCTTAAAGCCAGGCTGCATCAGCCAATTAAAACTGTCAAAAAAAAATAATTCGAGGAAAAATAGAGGGCGGATTCCGATCGACCGCGCCGCTTATTTCAGACAAGCTTCCCTTCATCAGGCGCGAGACCGTGAAACCCAAAAATTACGTTACTCCTCTAGTGATTGGCTCTCAGGGCGAACTAGTGGGCCCCCTCCCGTTTGCAATCCAATAATAACACGTTGACGATACACTGGGTATCAAAAGTGGCGCGTCGACGAATCGCTGGCTCATTTATTTTAATCAATGAATTTTCTGGGTACCTTATCAATTATCACCTACAAATGCACCCGTTCGTGATTGGAATTCTCTTGGACCCTGACGAGATCTAATCAAATGGAAATTGAAGGTGGGTCGGGTAAATTTGATTCTTTGGTGAAGGATTCGCTCGATTGATTAAAATCTATAATTAAGCCTATAAATATCTGCCGCATCGCTTCGACTCATCCCTCTAATTCTATTTACCCCCATAACCCCCGAACTAGGGTTTTCCCTTGCCTTCTCATATCGGGAAAGAAGAGGAAGAAGGAGAAGCGGCGGCGGCAGAGGAGAGCGAGGATGAGCAAGGACAAGCAACAGGACAGCGTCAATCTTGCCGATCTCGGTGCCGGTCGTCCCCTCCCCTGAAACCCTCTTTCTTCTGTTCGATCTCTCTCTCTCTCTCTCTCTCTCTCTCTCTCTCTCGATGCGTTGTCTCGTATTTCTGTATGATTCTAACGCCGGACCTGATCGATGTGTAGCTCTTAGCGAGGAGGATAGAGCCGGTCTCGTCAATGCTCTGAAGGTGCGATCATGGGCCTTCCCTATAGTAGATAAGATTTTTGTTTGACGTGTTCTCATGGGTGCTCTCTTGGGCCGCAGAACAAGCTCCAGAGTCTTGCGGGGAAGCATACGGATGTCTTGGAAACGCTCAGCCCGGCTGTCAGGAAGCGCGTCGACGTGTTGAGGGGGATCCAGGTTTGTCTTGTTATTCGACACAAGTTCTCATAGTCGCTTTGTGGATCTTGGTGTGCTATGATACTTTCTTGTGTTTTACGTTATTCTGTTGGCGGAATCTTATTTGGGCACTTGGTTGGCTCTTGTTGAGTATTACGATTCCCTGTATCTTCTGTATTCTAATTTCGAGTAGATATTTGACTGTCAGTTGTATGTTGAAGATTTGAATTAACTAAATTAAACTATAACATGTTTAAGAAGGCGGACACGATCGATCGTGCGAATCTGATCTGCTTTGCTCTGTGTTTGATGGTTCGGATCATTTTAGTACGCCAATGCTAGTCATTGAGAGGGAAGATTCTCATTCTAATTAAGGCCCTATATTCTAATTTTGTAGTATATAATTTTTTAATGGATTTTAAGTTTTTAACCACCATGTTTACTTGTGGATGACTTTTCTATTTGTTATTTCAAGTTGTTCAATCTGCTAACCTGTTCTACAATTTGTTGTCAGTTGTGAGAAGTTAGTCAGCATTTGTATCTCTATAGAGGAACGATCTTCATAAAATATAACTGTGTTATTTAGTAATTTATCTTGATCGGCAATGTACTGAAGCCTTCTATATCTATTTGTTATGAAGTGTGAGATAATGCACAAACAAAAAGATTTCTTTATGGAGTTGTATATTGAGACACATTTCTTCTTTGAGATCATCTTTTTCCTTCAAGAGGTTAAGGGAATGTTTCTGTTCTTTTTTTTGCTTTGCATGCATTACATGAATAAGGAGAGACAAGCAATGCCGTGGTTGTAACAGATATCGAATACAATAATCGTACAACCACATACACTATGTCATTCTTTTTTCTTTTTGTCTTTACTCCATCTCGGTGCCCCTCTTCTTCTTCCCCTCTGGCTCATCCCATCTTTTCATTCTTTTTTTGTTTGTTAAATCAGCTAAGATTGATCAAAATCAGCAATTTCAGATAGATCTGGTCGATTTTCGCTAATTTCATCAATTTCTGACTACAAACCTATTATATTTCTGACCATAAGTGCTACAAATCATAATCTTATCTGTCTTAGGTGACATCGAAATGGGCATGATGTATCATATCAGAAGTGCTTTTCACATGTATGCTTCTTATTTCCACTGCAGTCATGTTGACTCCATTCCTCATATTCCATAGGTGTAAAGATCATCACCTCTGTACATGTCTGATCAGACTATATATTGTACCTTCTCCAGATTTCTTGCCAATTAGGAGTATTTGGTCCATATCATGGTACTTCTTGTGTGTCAATATAAAATTATCTTGATATAGTGTTGCTCCCTTCAAACATCAAAATTTTGGATATACATACATGCATGAATGCTGATTTTGCTTGTCATTTATAGATTGTTTTTAGATTTTCACAAATATGAAATTGTATTAACATCTATATATTTTATTTTCTAGAGCCAACATGACGAACTTGAGGCAAAATTTTTTGAGGAGAGGGCTGCACTTGAAGCTAAATACCAGAAGCTTTATGAGCCATTGTATTCGAAGGTATATGATTAGTAACTGATGATTTTTCAGTGAACTCTGGATATAAGCTTCCATGGGGAAGCTTAATGCTTGTGTTTTTTTCACTCTTGTTTGCCCTTTTGCTTCTTATACTGAGATTACAAATTATGACTATTCTTATAACATCCTTTCCACTTGGAGTGAACAGAGGTATGAGATTGTAAATGGTGTAGTCGAAGTTGAAGGTGTTAAAGACGAACCCACAGAAGAAACCCCTTCTGAGGATAAAGCTAGTGAAGGTATTTTAAGACACCTTAGATGCTTTAATGTTTTTTTTCCTCCAGTAAGTGTGTACTATTTTTGAATGCTTATTATGTTTCTTCTCGCCTCAGAAAAAGGTGTGCCTGGCTTTTGGCTCACTGCTATGAAAACAAATGAAGTGTTAGCTGAGGAGGTAACAGAGTCTAAAATAGTTCCCTTTTTTCTTTTCTCTTATTTTTAGCATTGGCAGGTACATTATTTTTTGTTTTGTGCAGATTCAAGAGCGTGATGAGGAAGCTCTGAAGTATCTAAAGGATATAAAGTGGTGCAGAATTGATGATCCCAAGGGTTTTAAACTTGAATTTTTCTTCGATCCTAACCCTTATTTTAAGAACACCGTTCTGACAAAAACATATCACATGATCGATGAAGATGAACCAATCTTAGAGAAAGCTATCGGGTAAAATTTCTTTTAATTAGCATTGACTTAGTACTGGTTTTTCTCAAATTGTTGGCTTTTCATTGTAGGACGGAGATCGAGTGGTTTCCAGGGAAGTGCTTGACTCAGAAGATACTTAAAAAGAAGCCAAAGAAGGGTTCAAAAAATGCTAAGCCTATAACAAAAACTGAAGATTGTGAGAGTTTTTTTAACTTTTTTAATCCACCAGAAGTACCTGATGATGATGCAGATATCGATGAAGAGACTGTAAGATTTTATCCCTTAAAAAATTGTTGGAGAAAATTTTAATTAAGGAAAAGCACATCTAACCTCATTGTCATTCTTTTGACAGGCTGAGCAATTACAGAGTCAGATGGAAGTGGATTACGATATTGGGTAAGGCTTTTCTGTTGTTTAGTTTAGCTGTTTAGTGGTTCTTTGCCCTGTGAATAAAATAGATAAATGTCTTTGATGAGTGTGTCCAGAATTCTTGAAGGCAGAAGTTACGAGTGTTATTCAAGAACATCTTGAGCAGTACGCAGTTGTTGTGTTGCTTGGCCTGGACCAGTTGTTATAAATTGTCATTCTACATTCTCTTGTCAAGTTCCTGGTTGCTGGCATATTGAGCCAGTGAAATTGTTGATCTGCAGGTCCACGATCAAAGACAAGATAATTCCTCATGCAGTTTCGTGGTTCACGGGGGAGGCTGTTCAAGATGATGATGAACTGGAAATAGAGGAGGAGGATGATGAAGAAGAGGATGATGATGAAGAAGAGGACGAGGACGAGGATGATGACGATGATGATGATGAGGATGAGGATGAAGAAGAACAAACAAAGACCAAGAAAAAGGTAAATGTCCAATATGTTTTAGAATTTGTTTACTGTTTGAAAGCTTGTACTGTGGGAGTACCGGATGCTGATTTCTGATTTTTGTTTTTTCTGTTTTGCTTCAAACAGTCGGCTACAGGGCAGAAGGTGTGGTATTTATCCCCTCTTTTTTATCAATCGTAGCCTTCATTTGAGGTTCTCTAGTCACTTCTTCACTAAAGCTACATGATTATTTGTGAAAATGCAGAAGAGCGGAGGGGAGCAAGCTGACCGGCCAGCCGAGTGCAAACAACAGTAACACATTCAATATTGGACGAATTATTTTTGTTGGATGTAGCTGTGGCATTTCTGCATGGAGGTTTTGGAATGATCTGGTTTTCGTATGCTGCTGTCAGTTTTTATCTTGGAAACCCTTGGTATGTTCCAGAGTGTAGTCATGGGGGGGGGGGGGGGGGGGTCTGGTCTTGCATTGAGTTTTCGGAATGATCTGTTCTTATACCTTGCTGTCAGTTTATCTTGGAAAACCCATTGGGATTCTTTATGGGGGAATCAAGTTTTGTGCTTTACGAGGTTTTTTCTTTTGTTGCATTATGTCTAGATTATTTCTTCTATTTAGTTGTCTACTGGACAGATATGTATTTATGTCGTTAATTATGCTGAGGAAAATTATGCTTTGGTAGAGCAGCACCGGTGGAAGTAGTAGGCATCCTTTTGTGTCTGTGCGCCTCATATTTTTTTTTCTTTCGACCTCGTAGCTCATGAGAATAAATATAACGTTTTTGGCACGCCTATATGTCTTATATATTATGTGAAATAATAGAAAGAAATTATAAAAGATTATTGTCATGCAAAAATTGTATTAGATTATGAGTTTAATGGAGTAGATTAATTTGGTGCATAAAATCGAATTTAGCAATTCAAGCATTGTTTAGTATACCCAAATTTCTCTAAAGTCCAATCAACGGCAAGTGCAGAGGCGTCAGGATCATCTGATTAATCGTATTTGACATTCCAACTTGAGGTGATTTGTATGGGGGTGTGTTGGTTAGGCAAACATGGCTTTGAAGTCTTGAAGGACCTGTTGGATAGAGATCGATTAAACTATTTCCTCATCATGAGTGTTACTGTTTAGGATGACGAAGAAGGAAAACATCGTGAGTGCCTTCCTGTCGGACACCTTCGTGGCCTTAGGCATGTGCTCCTCTCAGACAACCAGAGATCGATGTTCTCCCAAGTCAAAAGTCTGCCCTTTGCGTGTGGTTCTATTGCTAGGATCTCTTCACTCTCGCGTCCTCCTCCTTCAACCAGCCTCTCATCTCTCTCTCTCTCTCTCTCTCTCTCTCTCTCTCTCTCTCTCTCTCTCTCTCGCCTTCGTGCCATCTATTATGACGAGCACGAATCGCCCTCCATCTTTGATCTCCTTCCTTCAACGGTGGATCTTTCAGGTATCCCTTTACCCAATCGATGTCTATGATTATTTGCATTGTGAGTTGTGTTGTGGGTGATTTCACTCTAAAATGTTTTGATAATTTAATCGTATCATGACATGACATGAATTTTATATTTGCATTGTGAGTTGTGTTGTGGGTGATTTCACTCTAAAATGTTTTGATAATTTAATCGTATCATGACATGACATGAATTTTCGTAGAGAGATAGTAAGTAATAGATTCATACCTGTTCTCTGAATTACTCTTGGCGTTGGAACTTTCTCCCAATACTCCAAATTAGTGGTAGTGCCTCGACCATATGTCATGTTCAATATTTTCTAGGTTTTATCCCCTTAAAATATATGAATTCCAAATGGGAGATTTTGGAGTGTCATGCTAGTGAAATAATCAAATTCTCTGTTAACATATCAGAGAGAAACCAAAATTAACAAAAAAGAAAAAGTATAAACAGTAAAAAAAAAAAAAGAAAAGCTAAGGATAGTCAAAGGAATAATGTATTGAGCATAATACATTCCAAGTGAATAAAAAAATATTCTGACAGTAAGTATGTTGGAAAGCAAAGTACAACTGTTAAGGATCCTAGTAAATAAATGTGGTTTTGGCTAACACTGAATTCAACGAGATGCAAAAGTAATAGAGTAATAAATACTAGTTTGGATAATTGCTTTTGGAGAATAATAGAAATAGAAATTGATTCTATTATGATCCCCCACGATGATAGTCGGTAGTCACCTTAGAGTCGACATGACACCTCGGGGTTGGCGTGATGCACCCGCATGGTATGAACTTAAAGAGATGCAACAAGTTCCGTGATGATGTGTGGTCATACTCGCGTCGCCTAAGGTTATACAAGACGATGTCACATGGCATCGAATCATATAGGTCGACCCGCACTGTCCTGAAAAATACATATCGGTCGCTCGAAGCATCAGAGGCTATTAACGACAAGAGTATGATCGATCCCTACGATAGGTATAAATATCGATCCTCTTGCTAGCATAAGGAATTGAACCTTGAACATTCAAAACACCCTTAGACTTACCTCATACTGATTTAACTTTGAGAGGGGTTAAATCGAGAGTTCCCCTCCAATGTTGACATTATGTATAGGAAGACAACATTGAAGCGAAAATCCAAGTCTCACATCAGGTTGACCTTGGAGACGCCAACCCTAACCCGACCTGATCAAACCATGTCGACTCTTAGGACGAAGACACGAAGACACCAATAATGTGCACCACCCTCCTCCATCCCCTGTCCCTCTAAATGTAACTGAGTTGTTAACTGAGTTGAATGTGCCTGACATGGCGTAAAATATAGAATTGCGCTTCTCTCATTTTCAAGAAAGCTGCAAGAAGTGGTAGAAAAGGGATACTACATTAGCCGATACGCACCCCTGCCTATTCCACTCCTTCGCATGGTGCGACAGACATGACAAAGTGGGGTACATTATTCTATGCTCGCTGCAACTAGTGGAGGTTGTGTAATGTATTTAAGTTATATTGCAGAAGCAACCTTGTAACTTGAGTTATGCCTTGTGGAAACACAACGGTAATAATAATAGTAGTAGTAGCAACCGGTGATGATGCAGTTTCCACTGGGGAAATGAAGCTGCTTTGGAGTTCCTTTTCTTTTCCTTATGGTCTTCGTAAAGAGTTTTGTTTCACTTCTACACGCACCAGATGAATCGTAGGTTGGTTCTCCAATTATATTTCGTTTTATTTAACTCTATCTAATATTAATATTATGAAAAAATATTATTGATGTTTAGATTAATTTGACATGGTTCAGACTCGTGTGTACAGTATTATCTAAAGTATATTTAAGGTGAAAATATTAAACTCATAAGAAGATCATTTGAGAATGGTGACAAACGTGAGTGACTGTTATGGTAGTGATCATCGTGTGTATAGGATTATCCAAGAAATATTTAAGGTGAAAATATTGAACTATTGAGAAGATCATTTGAGAATGGTGACTGATAATGAAGTTGTGGGTGGCTGTTGTGGTAGTGATCGGTGAGAACAATATGATGGTCGATTTTGTCGATGTCATAAATAGTATAAAAATGATGAACAAAAAGATAATTTCGACTCAATTTGTATCTTCTATCGGTAAAGTCGATGATGTTAGGATAAATAAGATTAAATATTTTACTTTCATAATATAAAAATATTAATATAAATTTTTTAAGTCTAGGAATCGTGATGCTAAAAAGGTCTAATTATAAAGATTTCAATGTTAATTTTTTAAACTTATGGATCGAGATACTAAAAAAGTTTGACTACATGAGATAATCTTTAATTAAACTTCACATCTGCGATATATCTGTAGAACAATTGAAGTACTTTGTTGCCGGTTAAGTCATGAAAACATTTCACCTTGAAAGTGCAAACAAACAGTTGTCGATGCACCAGCATTCTGGATTGGTGGATGTTGGTGTGAGGGCAGCAAGCACGTCAGTAGTCTGCGTTTCCTTTCCTTATGTGCTAATTTGACACCACACAGGCATCATGTGGATGACTTATTGTTGCTGTCACATGGGGAGTATCAGAGTTCTATATCAGGTATTTTATCAGAGTATCTGAGAATTATAATCAAATTTATTTCCATGTTGGTAATATTGTTTCAAAGTTTGCTTGTCGAATTTGTACCCCTGCCGAGATCTCAGCATCTGGTAATTATGTTTGGAGTTTTTTTCTCTATAATGCACTAATATTTTGCCTAATAATAATAAACTTTTGATGATTGAAATCGCTATGTGTTTAAGAATCTAGCCTTTCAAAATTGAGTTTCAATTCGTGGTTTTGATTTTGGATATCGGACCCCTATCGGTTTACACTCGGTTCGAGTTATATGATTATATGCGATGAACTTATTCGTACGATTTTATCCTTTCGAATCATGTGAGTTTCAAAAAATAACTTTAAGAGACCTGACGGACTTATGAGTCCTTAGTTCTCATACTCTTCAATCAATGTGAAACTAAATGACCTTATCAAGAGTGTATAATTATAATTTATTGTATTGTATGTAATAGTTACGATTTTATTGTCGTTATTATTTCTTACCCTAGTTTTGGTCTCAGCGGTCAGGATAAATCTAAACATACTCCTGAAGGAATCATATGCTACCACTTGATCAGAGATCAGAGTTAGACTGCCTTCTCCTCAAGAAAAATGAGAGTTTTACCTGCTGCAGACACTATCTGCCACAAAAACATGATCAAATGAACAGCTAAGAGCACAGAGCAGACATGGATGAAGCCAAAGCCAAGAAAACCCCACCACTCAGTAACTTGTCAATGTCCAGATCGGCCACCCAAAACCATTTCTCCTCTTCCATGCTTGTGTTGTTCTTTGTGATCGTCGTTTCTGAGTTGGCAATGCATTGCATCAAACACCATCAAGCATCATATTTTTCGTTTGCCAACACCCAAAACCCTTCCCATTTATTTCGACATGTTCATCTCTGATGGATTAATCCTTTTGCGCCGGCTGCAGCTCCAGACATGCGAGTAGAATGTTTTGGATCCTCAGCTCTTCGTCTCGCTCGGGAACAAAGCGTGAGGCACATCGGCCGTGAAGTTAGTATGTTGTTTAGTACGGACTGCAACTTGGTTTGGACATTATAGTTTGTCTTCTAGGGTTTCCCTGCAACAGGCAATATAATACATACTCCATGGTTAGCTTAGTTTAGTGGCCATAACCTCATCGTAATGAGCATTACATTATATGTAGAACACCACTCACCACTAACATAAGGATTAAAGACATCTTACAATGCGCAAATGCTTAATGGACAGTGTAAGTAGTAATCAAGATGACCGAATCCACTGAACAAGTGCCAACTAAGAGAACTCGAACAACACAAGAGAATGCAGTGCTCAACTCCGGATTAGGCCACAAGAGAGAGCCATCAACAATGTAGCCGCGTCTCTTTCATCCTGTGGGAACACCTCGTGGAGTGCAGCTGAGTTGGTGCCACGAAAGAGCTGCTTCCTCTTCTTAAACGGGACGCGACTGCCATGCATGTCTTGCTTCTTCTCTGTGTGTGTCCCGCTTGGGGCATCGGAGGGGATCACCCCACTGTTCATGGCAGCAGCTTCCATTGCCCGTCTCGCCTTCCGCTGTCGTATTCCACAAGCATTACAGAGGGACTGCAGAGCAAAGTAGAGGATGAAGCAAGGCTCCTGTCGATGCATGGATCAGACATCATCAACAGTCGCATACCTTGGGGCCGTGAGGGCCGCTTCTCCATAGAGGAGTCTTCGTTGTGCTGCAGTCAGAGCAGACTCTGACTTGCTCAGCTTGTCTTTGGTCTCCTCTTGGTTTTCTACCTTCAGAACTCATCATCATCTTCTTCATGATCCCCATCTCATCATCTTCTTTAGTAGTACATACCCAGTGATAGTTTGACTCACCGATCATCAACGAGTGATCCTTGGGCTACCACAGACAGAAGATGCGAAGATCATAAGTTATTGCACCGTAACCAGTGTCTCAAAGAAAGCTACACCATGACATGAACTCGATTCGATGCAGAAGTACTGCGTTACCTCTTGTTGCAGTAACTGTTTTGGGATGGAGTAGTGTGCACCATCCGCTCCATGATCATGAGGTTCGTTGAAGAAAATAGGACATGAGAATGTAGAGGTCTCGTTTGCAGCTACTACTGTGAAGAGAGGGTGACTGGTTCGATCTTGATCTCCCTCCGACAGAGGGATATCAGCAGCCTGGTTCAGGTCGAATGGAGACATGGGAAGACAGAGAGAAGAGAGGAGAGGAGAGGAGTAGGGTACCAAGGAGAAGACACTGGGCCAGAAGGCCTTTTATCGATGAAGAAGAGGTTGATCAATCAAATGATGGAACAGTAAATTTTCCCGAGGGAGTAGCTTACTGGCATTCACGTGACCATGCCACGTAAAGAGAGAATGATGCCCGACATAGACATATATGATAGAGAAATGAAGGATACATTGCAACCAAATACTAGAGTACTCCAAGACACCATGAACACAACTTCTGGAACCAATAAGATGAGATGTAACACTCACCAGCAACTGATGGAGGAGGTGATGGGCACGTAATTAATGCGAGAGTTGGCTAAGGGTTAGTACAATGGGATTCACCTCTCACGTTCACAGAGCAGAAAGAGTGACCACATCTCATCTTGTCCATTTACTCCCACTGTTGTTCTTGGTCCTGTGAGAAGTGGTAATCATTGAAGGACACATCTCTTCATTGACATCATATGCTTCCAATTGGCATAAACCAAAAGAAAGATCTAAATGAAGCTATGGTACTAGAAACTTCACTGTTGGAATGGGCATTTTTTTTTGACTCATCTTGTGGCCTCGAAGTCACCATTTCCAAACAATCAGACAAGAGGTACACTGTTCCTTCTGAGTTGTCAACCTGGAGGCATCTCATGAATCAAGTTGAGATGTAAAAAGCTTATGCGAAGCTCATACCCAAATGGACTGATGAGTATGTCTATGCTTCAAGTTCGTTAAGCATCTTATCCAAACAATCCTCATCATAATGCAGCTTTGGTTGGACAGACGGTATCATTGTAATTTTTTTTGACTGAGTTCGGATAAGTATATATTCTGCTTTAGAGAGAGAGAGAGAGAGAAAAGAGAGAGAATTCACTGACAGGACGTGGAAGGCGTAGAGCACAACCAAGAAAGTGTAGCTTTCGAGAGGGCATCTACAGTGGTCATGGCTTGAAGCTACAAGACACTGTGGACAGCATGCTACATGGACCTGTTACCTCTCTAAAGAATCCCCAGACGATTTGGCCTTTCTTTTTATGAGACTCTCCAAAGGATTCAGTTGATTGGCATCCGAAGGGCCTCTGAGTGTGCGAATGATCATTCTTGGACTTCTCTAATGGCTCTTGGTGATGAGGATTCTACTACATTTAGCTTTTTGTATCCCAGAAAATGGAGAGAGAGAGAGAGAGAGAGAGAGAGAGGACAAGGGAATTTAGTTGGTTGATGTATACACATACATGGTGGATACCATACCTAGGAACCAGAATGTCGGCAACAACGTGAAGAGAGAGTACAAAGAGACAACCTGTTCTACCACAATGCTGACAACTTGTTTTGGTACATACCTCCCCCCCTTCTCAATCAGATCGAGTAGGGTTCAGATCTCTCAGTCTCTTTCTTACGCGCCCAAACGTACGCACGTCCTCACCAATTATTGCGGGTGGATCGTTCATATTCAAAATCACATTGAAGAATCAATCATTAGAATCAACTTTCTAATGTAATACGTTAGTATCAAATTTCGATAGCCAACTGCAAGTGAGCGATAAAATTAATCCGACCTAATCTATTTTTCAAATAGTACGGTGACAGGATCGTGGAAGGGGAAGAGAAGAGGGCCATATAATCCAATTGGGATCCCCACCACATAAGCTAATATTTTTTTCAAACATTAACTGACGTTAAACATTATACAGTTAAAGAATTGGAAAAAACAAAAACGGATACAACGATACACAAAGGGCCTCGAGCCAGAAATAACAAAGGTGAGGATGAACACGAGAAACTAACATTTTATTGAGACTGTAAACAGGGGGTCTGCGACTTGTGCATCCCTTCAATTTTTTTGTTTTTCCTCTCTTTCCTGTACCTTTTTTTTTTATTCCACAACAACAATAGTTACAACTTGAGCTGATGTGTACAGTTTCAATCAGTTTCAGATTCGACTTGTGAATCCAAAACAAAATGACAGAATTATGTGCTACAGTGATATAAGCACCACATCAATATACGAGTTTGAACTAATACCAATCTTAACTCTTTAAGCTGCACTTCGCACAGCTTCAAGACTGGATCACATGCCTCTAGCCAAAACCTTTTTGTTGATGGATCTCTTGGGAAACTCTAATTTGAACTGATCTAGAGAACACATTTATCTGTTACGATAAGAGTATATTTTGCAACAAGGAGTTGTGCCTTTCGCTGTTCCAGCCCCCCGAACACATTCTTAATTTACATGGCTTGCGATGTCTTCAGCCGGTAGCTACACATGTTATTGGGCAACATGTAAAAAGCATCAATTTGCAACCACCAACTTTTGCAGCTGCCTAAGAGGTAACAAAAGCTGTGCAAAAGACGGACGTTTATTCGGCTCACTGCATGATCAAACAACAGTGTTAGAGCAATATTTATTAATTATGTATTTCAACCAGCGAATTAATTTTGAAACCAACATTTATTGTTTCCAATAGTATAGGCACAAAGAATGATCTAAAAATGTTAATTTCTATACAATTGCCACTTTAGTTAAAGTGGCATCACCTTAAAAAGTCAGTTCAAATATAGACATAATCCAAAGTCGCAGACACCAGGAAATTACAATTTGGTATCACTAGACCCACTTAGGGCTGCCAAATGGATCAGATGCAACTCTAACCTCCTCATTCAACCCGATCATTAACTCAAGTTGGGTTGCGTCAGGGCTGATACAAAATGCAACCCCAGCCTTTTCTTCATCACTTAACCAAGTCCAAACCAATCTATTGTATACTTGAACATCATTTTTTCTAGCTACATAGGCCCCGGACAACTCAACTCAACCCATGACTGACCTGACCTAAGGAAGCTGATTGTGGTCGAAAACCCTAAACCTGACCTCTGGTTGTGTGTTAACCATTAACCAGTCTGAGCAACATTCTAGGGGCAAAGTTCTTCAAAAATAGATCATTTTTACTAATTAACATTCCTTTTTCCTCTGATCTAACAACTTTGCAATTTGGAAAAAGTAAATTTGCTAATTCACAAATGCAAACGGCTGCGGTACAAGAGGTTAGTAGAAGCTACCATGCTGCTATCAATGTGAGCCAGAGTGCTTACCTTTCCCAACAATCAGTTATTATTTGTGCAACCACTGGATCAACCTCTTTAGGTATGTCGAGACGTCTGTTCTGGAACCCCACAGCTCCAACTACTTGCATTGAGTTCATCCCACCCCATGGCTTGCGCAAAGTAACTAATTCCCACAATATCACACCAAAGCTGTAAACATCACATCTGAGACACACAAGCTTCTTATTACCAAGAGTCAAAAAAATTTAAACATAGAAACTTCTCCAGAGTCAAAAAAATTTATCCAAATGTCGAACTTACTTCTCGTTTGATGGTTCATTTCGTAAGACCTCCGGTGCCATCCACTCTGGCTGCAGGAGTGAATAATCAGATGGTACCATCATAACAAAAAATTGACAACATACTGATTCTAAGAAAAACATGATGTTTTTCCACACAGAATCTTTTATTAAAATTAAAATTTAAACAACCAAAAGATAATGACAGGCCATGTGAAACTGCACAAGCCTAAAAATGAAGTTGAAAAAAAAAAATCAAAGACCTAAGAATATAAATCATTGGAGTGATTAAAATCAAAAGTACTTGAATACGAGCTGATAAAAGCATAGCAATTTTTTAATATACAATGATAATAAGAACCAACACTTTTATGAAATTATTGCAAAATACAAGTACCAGAGAGTACTTGATGTCAGAGGCAGAAATGATGTAAAAGGATCATGAAAATAACATTTGAGAATTTGATAACAAGTATCTAGCCTGGACAATGATGTGAGAACAAAGACAAGTTGCTCAATAATATCACTAAACCATTGGCAATTTATGAGCATCCTCTACAGCCACAGACAGAAAAATGAACATGAGGAAGGGCTGAAAACCAGTAAATGTTGGATGAATCACTTTTGAATCATGCCATAGAACATGTTTAGTTTTTACTATGTAAACTAAATATCTTCTGGACTTTTACCTTCGGTAGTCCTTTATTAGAACAAATGGGTCAGATTCAGATCATATCTACCTAGAATACCAATCCAATGATCTTATGGATTTAGACAAGGGATCCATACCCAATAACTTGAGAGTGATTTATAAACATCAATAGATGTAATCCTAAATCCAGACCTGATCCAATAAGGTAAATGAATCTGAAGATACCTAAGCAACAGTTTAGGTCAGGTTTTAGGTTATCGGTCCACGTTAACATTCCTACTTGAAATCAAAAGTACATAACTTGTACAAAAGCCTTAAATTCAGTATTAATGATCTAAGGGGAAATTGGCGAAAGTAAATTATTTTTGGTGAAGTTAACAAATTGGTAAAATATATGACCAAAAAATGCTTAATGCAATGGAATAAGAAATGTACTGTTCCAGATGTTGACTTCGATGACAAGAAGGTGTGATGCTTCAGCCTTGACAAGCCAAAATCACAGACCTGAGACAATCAAATGCAAAGTATATTTTTCAGATATAAGTGTAGAACAAAATCAATGGACACCATATCATTTGCATCATTTATAAAACACAAAACAGCATTATTGAAATCACAACCATCTAGTACATCCATCATTGTTTGCTTTTAACTGTATGTAGCTAAGAGTCTAAGAACATACTTGTTTAGATATTCTGATAGCAAAAAGCAACACCAACAATTAGCATATATAGTATGAATCACAATGTAAGAACCAAAAAGGTCAACAGAGGTTTACACTATTAACTTGTTTGGAAAACAACTACCGTTACAAAGTGGAGAATTAACTGCATCATTTTATTACAAATATTAGTTTGCTTTCTCAATAGAAGTACCAGAATTACACCATCCACAATAGATTTTCTCGAATCATTCTTTAATAACAGCAACTAAGTGATTAACATGCTAAATTCCTGTTTCAAGCACTGATTAATAGTTCTACTGATTCTTGGATTATATATCTACACATGAACATCTTAGAAATTCCACTTGATATTCAAACTTATACATCTGGTCCTTAAGCAATATAACAGTCTGCCAAATTAAACAAGAATTCTACAAAACCCATAGCGATTGGAGTTAGACAGGTAACCACTTAAACAAAATGGTAAGAGTTTGACATCTTAGTCATCATGATGAACCTACCACCATAAGCAACTATGATTTTGATGCATAACAACTGGATCAAACCTACTGACCTAGTCAAATCAGAATTTCCTATAGAAATTGAATATGTAGCATATTATACATTAGGTAAGTCAGACGGCATGATCAGCCAAGAAGATCATTGATGAGCTTACAGTAAAGTATTATACTTAGGTCATTCAGAATAAAAGAGATCCCAGACACCATTCTCCATTGCAACTTGGACACATGATTCTCACCAAACCCCACCAAAAGATCTGAAAATTCAGAGTTAGAAAAACAGGTAATGGTAATTCTTGGAGACATGTATGTAACAAGAGTCCGCATCATGTGCTGAAAAGTGAAATAGAAACATTTGCTGTCAGCTCTCCATCTGGAAAATGAACTTTTGTACTATCAAAAATAATTTGTGCTTCTTAAATGTAACTAGGAACATATTGTGGCAGCTCAACAAAACAATCATCACATGTTCCACAAGCAACAATGTTCATTAGCATTCGGCTATTCAGTACAGGAATAACACCAGATGTCCATATTAGCAATCTGTCAAACTTCACAAAAAGTATTGTAATAATTAAATCTGAGAGAGTACCTTGACCACCCAACTCTTATCAACAAGAAGATTTGGAGACTTCAGATCCCGATGCACAATAGTTGGATGACTAGCATGCAAGTAGTTCATCCCTTTGGCCTGTCAATACGATCCAGGTTGAACTGAAGGTGGATAAAGCATGCATAACCAGATAAAGATCACAAATAAATAAACTAGTACCACATCCAATGCCATCTTTAGTCGTCGTTTTTCATCAAGTTGAACATTAGGGCGATGCAACAATCTATATAAACTTCCCCTGTGAAAAGAAGAAAGTATTTTGCAATCATTTAAAGTATGATGTTAGATTTAATGTGGTTATATGACTAATGGACATAGTATCAAAAACACCTTTTTTTTCTTTCTTCTGCTTTGTGAAGCCAGATGATTCGAATTAGGATCAAACAAACTAAACTGAGCAACCAAGTGTTTATCATGTGGACTTCTGCCAGAATTGTTGCTACTTTAGTAAAAATGTCAACATGCTACTAGCTTCTCATTTAAATTACACTATGATGAGCCTTACAAGTGATCGAAAACTTGGCATAAATTGTTGGTAGTAGGTCACTAAATAAATGCAAGATCAACCCTTCCTTATTGCTATGAAGTCAACATATGTCATGATCCCAAGACCAATATATGAAAACCAGTTGGACCATACTGGTAAGCAAGGATTGCAATCTCATACCAGTGTACTACACTAGTCCCTAGCCAGACTGGTACGTAACGACCATTACACAACATGGGACACTGGTGTGTGCTGAGAAGGACAAGAGGTGTCGGTGGAGGAAGAGGAAGGAGGAGGAAGGAAAAATAGGAAGAAGGAAGAAGATGAGGTAATGAAGGAAGAATAGGAAGGAGAGGAGGTAGTGGAGGAAGAGAAGAAAAGGAGCATACCTAATGACAGTGGTGATGACAGTGGGCAATGGGGAGGCAATGGACGAAGAGGAGGAAGAAGGAAAAGAAATGAAGAGAAAGGAAGAAAAGGAGGCAATGGACGAAGAGGAAGAAGGAAAAATGAAGAGGATGAAAGAAGAGGAGAGAGAAGAGGAAGGAAGAAGAGAAAGCTTACCCTAAATTGGAAGCGCACAACCGGCGGTGGGTGGCAACAGTAGGCTTTGCAAGTATGGTGAATGATCATGAGCCCTAAACCAGCAGTGTTAAATAGGTTTTATTTTAATAAGTCAGAATAGACTGCCCAAAAGGGGTGCAGTCCACATTCCGATTCACGGACCGACAGGTACCACTAGTTTCATACCGGTCTGAGCAAAATGGCAGTCTATTCTGGTAAGTCACATTTCTTTTATTTTCTCAACTCATTCTTGGTTATATTGGGCTAGTAGTGCCTTACTGGTGGGGGTCACTAAAGAAGAGGTCAGGGAAGACATCCTAACATCAATCAAAACAGTCAGATGTCAGGTTTCTATTTTACATAAGTTCTCTGTTCTGTTTCCTTTAGTTTCCGAGCATTCTGAAGTTTCATGTCGTGCCGTGAGACATAACATATCAGCCATTGACTAACACACGGAGTTTTGGCAGAAATACCTGAATGGCATGCTGGAGTACTGGACCAATAACATGATGACTATTTGTCCAGTACCTTGCAAAAATGGCCTTTACAAATTGTCAAAAAATAATAATAATAAGCTTGACCCGAGTTAATTGTTGTAGACCACAAATTCATATCAATCCAACTTGCATTCTTTGTCTATCGGATTAATTGGTTGATATTTGATATAATACCAAAATGGTCATATTGGATCTTTCTAGTAAGCAAAAGCATGCCTAAGTGATATACCTCGGGTACACCAAGATAGAATACTTCTAGTTGGCCAATGTGAAAATTCTGAAGAGGATTCTGGGCTAAGCCCCCAACTAACATGAGGAATGTTGGACCAGTACATAGTACTAGATCAAACTACTATAAAAAGGTTAGAATTGAACATTTTCAGTCACATGATATTACATAGGACAAGTAGAAAAAGTATGTTGAACAAACCTTGGAAGAAACTCTGTTAGTATTGACAAATTTGGAGGACGGGTCACTGCTCCCATGAAAAGAACAACATTGGGATGTCGTAGCCTTGACATGATTTTGACCTACACCCATAAACTCATTACAAATTAATTTGAAGTTAAAAAACAATAGCAAACTCCAGGTTTCATTATTAAAATTGTAAGAATGCAACATGTTGAATTCATCTAAAGCTTACTTCATATCTAAATTGCTCCAGAGCATCACCAGAGAGATCCTGATCCAAAAATTTCTTCACGGCAACTTCCTGGAAGATGACCATGTTGTATCAAAAAGATCAAGAATGGAAATAGACAATTCTCAAGCAATCATCCAACTAGACAAATAAATCAAGCAACCATCAATTAATTCCACCACCATCCTTAAATCTCCAAGATCTTCAAAAGCTCCAAGTTGTATTTTATTGAAGTCTAGAAGTTTACAGGTTCACTGATAAAATAAGAACAAAAAATTGACAATCTAGTATTACATTTAACTACCATTATCATAAAAATGGTTTAAAAAGGTTCGTCAAAATGTATAATAATTTGCAGTCAATTCCCTAAAAGAATTCAATAGAATTCCTTTTTAAAATTTACTAGAATTGACTATTAAGTTCTTTTAATTTAATGAAAGACAGCTTTCACATAAAATAAGTTTACAGTTTAAATGGAAGGAGACAAGGATGTTTGACCTCCCATAAATTATGGTGTCCAAAAATGGAATTACATCTCCAATCCCTCTCAGGTGGACTTGCAAATCCTTACTCACTACCAGAGTAAATTCACCATTAACCATTTTTCTTTCTTGTTAAAATCTTAATTATTGCAAAATCTGATTAGAAACTTGAAAATCCCTAGAAGAAATATTTAGACTGCGATATAAGGACTTTATGCATCTATAACCACACTAAAAACTTAATAACACATGATGAACATTCCTACCAGTCAAGGAAAAAAAATTATTTATTTGTTATGATAAAATGTAATCATCATCACTTCAATGCCTTTATCTATCTGCTTTAACAAGATAAGGATACAACATATTTTGTCCAGAAAACAATAGAATTACAAAAATAAATTACAAGATTATAGCTTACAGTGCCGTTCCAGTCTGCATGATAGACTTCCCCATACGAACCTGCAACATAAGAAGTTCTACTATGATAAGAATTTCTAATAAGAAGTCTCAATAAATAACTACTGACCAAAGGATGTAGTTTATGTTTGACTTCTAGGACTATGCATTGAGAAACCGAGCTTAAATATTGTTTCCAGATTAGACTTCCTGTGGAATAGTCCCTCAAAGAAATGAAGGCAGAAACTAGAAAGTGGAAAAAAAGGTAACAGTCACAAATGAAAAAAAAGGAGCAAAACAACAGATTAAAAAGCATGAAAGGAGGAGAAAGAAAATGTTGATAAGAGCCAAAAGCATGAACCAAATGCTAGTTAAGCCCCTGAAAACATTATTGTGGAAAATGCAGACCGAAACTCTTTGAAACAATAGCAGAACCGTGCAAATCTTGGAAAGCTTCCTATGATCACTGATAATGGTTCATGCAAGTCAATCATAAAGGTGACTGTGCAATAACAATTCATCTTCTCAAGTTAATTTTGAAAATGTCAATTAAGCTCATACAAGAACTAGACAACCATTTGGCAAGTTGGAAAACCAAACTGATTAATGTTGTAACTGACATCTTAAAGAAGCAAAGGGGATACTCTGAGCTACATGCTTGCAGGCTGAATATGCAAAATTTTCTTTCAGAAAGAACATTATAAGAAAGATTTAAAGAAAAAGCATCATAAAAAGTTTGTGAAACTTTAAAAATTGAAGTTTCAGTGGATTTATCATCCAAAAACAGATAAAACTCATTAGATTAACAAATTGAAGAACCTGCTTCATTTAAAATACCTACCTAGACCAATTCTCTCTCCGATCCGAAGATCTTCCCACGGTATCTCCCATTCGGCAACTGCATCTAGTATTTTACTTGTTTGTTCATTGTCAGAAGTACATAAGCCATGCAGATTAGTTCGATAGAGTTGTCCAGTAGAATCTATTGCACTCTCTTGAAAATCTTCAGAAGGAATATCCCCATGTCCATCAAAATTAAAGGTTCTTCCTGAATTTTCCTGAGAAATATGTGCAACTGATGATCCAAGAATACTTGCACAACCTTTATGGCTGGACTCAGCTTCACATGGCATAGAATATGCATTCAATTGTTTCATGCATGAAGATCTTGACATGACTGCACTATCAAGAACTGGACCAATGAATTTACCAAAGGAATCATCAATACTTCCATCCACCTGAGCATCAGGTAAGACTAACCACTCATTTGCTTTTTCTATGGGTGAACACATGCTTTCATCAATATTTTGTATTGACTCTTCACCAAGATGTTGATTCTTTTTTCCATTATCAGTTTTCATTGGACATTCTGCTTCCATTGAAGGTGAAACAGAAGGATCAAATTTTGAAGTCAAACAGATCACAGGTAACTCTGGCTCATTTCTTCCTTCCTTTGCCTCCTTGAAATCGCTTTGGCTATGGCCCTGTTCTATTGAATTTGGTGGACTTAAATCAAAAAACAAATCTAGCGGAGGTGATGCACCACTTTCTAACAAAACTGCACGCAATTTCTGAGCAAACTCAGGGTTCTTTGCTGCAGTGACAACATATTTGGAAACATCATTAACTTTCATCTGTTGAGAAGAGGAAATAACTTCTTTAGGTTTTATTGTGTCCGCTTGTGGCCTAATAGGCAGAGGGCAGAGGTTTCCATGATCATCTTCACATCTTACAATTTCATTGTTCTCAGCATTATTTACATCAATATCTTCTGTTTCAGCAACCAAGCTTGAACTTTCTTCTAGCTGCAGTCCAAGTTGTCCTGACAATAAGCTGTTATCAGAACTTCCTTCTAATAAATCAGTTTTCCTCTCAATCTGGCAACTAGCTTTATCAAGAGCTATGCATAAATCCTTGACAGTCTGTTCAATCGTCTCCGAGCCCAGCAAAAAGTTTCCAGAACTTTCAAGATGAATGCTCGGATTCTCAGTAGGAATTAATGTGCCTGGTGCTCCCATAAGATCCACTATGTATTCACTGTTACAGATGAAAAGATGTATTAATTTTATTTCAAATTATATACTTACGTAACTCTCTTTTTAAATGTCCACAATCTGGTTGTACGGATTCAACAATTATTGTTGATTACAAAAATAACGACTATAAAAACTTTGCAGCTAGCTGAGAACAAAATCAATTTTGTCATACAAGAAACAACACAAGCTCAAAACGGAAAGGGAGATGTTAGAAATTCACATCTTCAGACTAATTATTACAGGAAGAGTTACAACATGATTAATGAAGGTAAAATAAATCATCATCATCGAAGTATCCAAGACTGCACCCATCAAAATGGGGTCTGCTGTGATAAGATCCGAGGTACCATTGAAGGTGCTAACAAGTATCATTGGAAAAGCCAAATCATGCGTAAGAAGTACATACAGTGAAGCCACACTAATGAAAGAAAGCATTCCACAAGCTTAAATTTTTGCATAACATCCAGAACCAAAGTCTCATAATGATTAAGCACCACAGTATTTTGTCACATAGACGAAACCAATGGAATTCGTCTATGGAATTAAACTCCACAGTATTTTGTTTCAAACAACCAAGATCCACATTACTTGGTCGAACAACCAAATGCAAACTACTACAGAGATATAATGATTTTAAATTCAACAATAAAAACTCTTTAACTCATCCTCCAATGTCATTAGACTAGAATTTTTGCCAAGTTTTGCTTTCCTCAAAAAGTGATTACCATAGTGCTAATCTAACAGTCATAGGATTAGTAATAAAAAAAATAATCATAGCAATGAAGGCTTCTAAACCAATTCATCGCAATTGCATGTTAAAACCATGAAAAGTGATAGTCACTTGAATCTTAGACAGAAATACAACTATGGAAGGTGATGTTGTAAAGGAGAAAAAAATGGAAGCAGAAAACTGATTTCATGAACCATCGAGAACACAAGTTCTCTTAATAACTTGATTCCATGGAGAACAGAAATTATTTTAATAACATCATATATTATTTGAAAAATCGAACAAAAAAAAACTCAAATTAAATTTTAGTTTAATTTTTTTCATGTAGCACAACTTTATTTTGACAACAAGAAGATGTAGATTCTTCCTTACCTCCTGCATATCTGTCAGCTTTGAAGTTTTTAAAGAACCTGCTGATTTTTATTTTGGATATAGTGAAGACTTAATATTCTTTTTTAAAACAAAAGCAATATGCAAACATTCTTATTTTCTTATCTACATTATCAACAATAAGTTGCAGATCCAACTTACTATCTTGCCTAACCAATATGCTTATAAAGTCCTATGTAGACATGTCAAAGCCACCATTAATGGGTCTTTCCTTGACCACCCTTAACTTAGACCAAGAATCTAAATCTTGGCCAGGTAATAAAATTTGTCCTTGGGCAATCAGTTCAGTACAAGTACAATGGGTTATACTGTGTGTCGACACATGACATGAGTACAGGTCCAATGAGAGGAGACATAGAAGGAGGTGGAGGAGGAAGGATTGGAGGAGAAAGAGACAACAAAGAGGCAGAGAAAGAGGAACCAAAGGAGGAGGAACCAAAAGAAGAAAGAGAAACAGGAGGAGACAACAACACAACCAAAGAAGGAACAACAGCAGTCGCGACAAGGAGGCCAAAAATAGATGAATGCCAAGGCGGTGTGATGGATTAGTTGGTCTAGTAACTTTAGGAGTTGTGTGAAAAATTGAAGAGTCATTTGCTCTGCCTAGGTGCTAACCTTGGGACTCTACTCTTGCATTAAGTGCACTTTTTTCTTTTTAGCTGTAATAAATTGTCTTAAAGTAGTTAAGATCTCCTAGAAGTCACATTTTGGGAATCTGGAAGACATACAAGTTCCCTACAAGGTTACTCTTAGGAATCATTACATATATTGATTGTACCAAGGCTTCTAAATCCCTATAAATATTGAGGTTTGTCAATAGATCAAACACTTCAAATCTGAATGAAAAAAACTTGCATTCTCTCTACTCTTCTAATCTCTTACTCTCCTCTCTAATCTCACTCCTTTCTTGCTCTCTTTCTATCTACTTCTCTCTTTCTGTTCTACATCTTGGTGGCAGCAGGTGCAGAAGCTGAAAAGCAAAAGAAAGAGAGACGAGGGAACTACTGAAAGCTGTAAGCTTTCAACAATCAACAGTTGTTTTCAGCCACTAATATTTAAAAATTAAAAAATTATCTATTTCAATTCAGATCAGAACAAAATCAACAACTCCAAATGTAGATCCCTTGTCATACTGGTAAACACTTAGTCATACTGAGTGATACACCAGGTATAAAACCTTGAATTAAAGTACTAGTATTTATTCAACAAAAACTTTTCTTCGTTCTTTCTTTCTTGGGTAGCCACCCATATCCATCTCAACGCTACTGCACATCCATCACAACATCCTCATCTCAAAAATACATTTTAGATGTGCTAATTTCAAACTGTCCAGCGTTCTGGATTAGAAAGCATGATAGGCTCTGCAACCATCTTATAAAACATTCTTCTATATAAAGGGGCACACGATGCCTGCATTGTACTCTCAATTTCTATCCACTTTAGTCATCATGCATTGTCTTACGTGAGCAATATCTTCGTCAGTCTTCCTTATTCAATAATATATACAAGATAATGACAACTTTTGCTTTTTGCATATTTGTCGATGCATATTGCAACTCACAACCAAGTTCCGAAACCAGAAGAAAGAATGATTCTGTTAGGTAGCTTATAGTCAATAGAGAATTTTGCTAGATTTGACATGAAGGTGGATCCCTTTTTCTATCCAGTTACTCATAATGAAAAATCCATGACTATTCACTATGCTCTTTGAAAAAAGTATCTTGTAATTGTCTAATGAGTCTATTTTTCTAATATTCTTCATTTAAGGACAGTACAAGCAGGTTCCCTCCAAATTACATTCGAAAGATTCATTCATGTAGCTACTCTAGCTACCAAACCAAGCACCAAACAAGGTTTTAATTTTATGTAAAATTTTCTCTCCAATACGCAATGCCAAAACCAAATACAAATGCCTTACAAAAACATAGCTATGTCCTTCTCATGTTAACATTCCAGTGATAATGTGACATAATCTCCATAGCTTTTAGTTGATAAGTATCTTCTGGTTAACAATCTGAATCACTTTTATGAGGGATCTAACTCAACAAAACCATAGATGTTAAATACTAAAAAAATGCTATTGTGTCATGGTTGCTTGGAGGTTCGGTGCCAGAGACAAGATGCATACTTTAGTTAATTGAGGGACACTTATTATCAAAATAAATTAATTTATTTTGAAGATGAAGAAAATAATTAAATGCTGTTACTAGATGGAAGCAATGGTTGTTTCACCTTGGTTATCTTTTGCTTACATGGAAATATAGATTCCAAGTAAAAAAACCATGCAATTTCTATATTATTTAGTTAGAATATTTAATTGAAAACTAGGCTACCCTAGCTCCATTAGAACACCAAAATGGTGAAGTTAAACAACACTAAGCAGCAGCAACAACAAGTACAATATAAGCCATAACTTCTGACTAAACTAGACTATGGTAGGAAGCAAACAACAATAATATCCAAAAACAAAAACAAAAACCATCAAGTTCAGTGAGTCTAGCTATTGGTAGGAAGCAAACAACAATAATATCCATATTTACAGTTATATAAGCATCAATTGTTATATTCATAGAAAAAATATCAAAAATTAACATTTCATGATAAAAAAGGTTTTATATTAATAAAAATTTTGTGCTTAAATACCAGCATTGAGTTGGTATATCTCAATATTAGAGTTTGTTTCAGGAATACATATTAAAATATAAGTTGATGAGCAAGCGAAAACACCAACATGAGATAAGATTCATTAAATGCATTTAACGGAAATAAATAGCAAGCATAAATGCAGAATGAGGAAAAACAAGATAAAGAAATTCACCTATCATAATCAACTTTAATAAAGTTCACAGCTCCTTCATCGGTACCAGTATAGTAACTGCCTTTTACAAGTTTACATGGCAGGTTTATCCGATCAGCTAGAACCTGAAAAAGATTATAAAAAATAAAATATTCAACTCCATTTGTTCAACTGTAATTGAAATCTAACAAGGAAACAAGGAAGTAGTCTACCTAAGTTATTTCTATTGTTGAAGATTATACCGATGATCCTATTCCAAAAGTTAAAATGTAAGTAACAAAAGCTCAATGAACAAATTCAAAAGTAATCTCACAAATTGGAGAATTAGTCAATTTTGTGATTTGTTTTCATGATATTTAACCAATACACCATAATTGTAACAAATGTCTCCTTCCATTCTGGGTCAACCCCATGACAGTTACATGCGTTCCTGGGGACAAAACTCAAAAGATAATTGTTGATTTAATACCCCATCAAAGATAAAAATCAAAAAATACTATTAAAAAAAGATAAAATACTATTCCATCTTTTACATGACATAATAGAACGAATAATGAAAACTATCATAAAAATATGACAAAATAACCAAAATCTCATATGAATTATCAAACCCCTAGCGTCACAAAGAAAGCTTCTAGATGTCCACCAACCTAACACAAGAACATGCTGTTTGAGTGTTGTCGGGGGGGGGGGGGGGGAAGGCGGGGGAGCGGGGGTGTGTGGGGTGGGAGGATGAACTCACAGAGTGGGTGTCTGGGCTGTGTGAATGATGATGAACTAATGGAGTCTCTGCTTATGGATCATTAAAAGACCTTCCAATGAAAAGAAATAGTTGTACATCCATGTAAATCAGTCATTCAAAGTGAAGAACAATGCAATATGAGTGATACAGTTAAAAGTTACCATATTGTGCTGATATAGGTGAGATGGAAGTATGAAACAACACAAAGTACTTCATGCGCTTGATGTTCTAAAAATAAATTTAGTTGATCTGTTTGAACCAAAAGTGTAGTAAAACAACCTTAAAAAGTAAGGCCCTGTGGCGAGATAATCCAATCCCTAGTGAGCCAAGAGGAAGAACAATAGTGTTCAAAGAATTCCGCAATTCACAGCTCTTAAGAGTCCACCTTCTTAGCATATCAATAGCATCATCAACAGGACCACCCATATTACAGACAACAAGATCTGCAATCTTCTGGATCAACCCACTGGCAAGCAAGCCATGCTCTTCTACTTTGCTTTCCAAAGCAATTGCGATGGCCCTCCTCTCGAGCTGTTGAAGTGCATGGTCAACTGTCTGATTCACTAGAATCACTTCATAATCAATTTCATCAGACACCGATATTGCTTGGAGATCTACCAGAGAGGGTATTTTTTCTCCTACACCGGCATTTGAGATAATACCATATACATCATAAAAACCATCCATCAATATCTCATCATAGTTCACAACATTGTAACTCTGCAACAGAACATACATGATCAAGAATTATCCATTAACTAAATTATGAAACATAAAATGAGAAAAAGGGGAAAAAGATCCAGGACTCTTAAAGTTAAAATGAACAGCCAAAAAACTTCTTGAACATATAGCAGGGCATCACTAACAAAGGGTATCAAATAAAAATAATAATAATATGACATGCATCAAACGATAAAAACAATATTAAGCTTGATATCCTAAAATAGCGAAACATATGCTTTTAGATAGGTGCTCCAAAACTTGGTTTACCAGCTTCCTAATTTTTCAAAAAAAATTGAGGAATAAATCCATGTCATATTAAGAGAACCAATATCAATTTTAAGCACCTCCAAATCATATAGATAAAGCTTTAGAAGCACATGTTCTGAATTGAAGGTTAGCCCTGTGTGGAGGCCTCCTTCAAAATACTTACTACGATCAACAAACTTGCTCAAAAAAAATCTCAGAGATAACTTTTGAACTATGCATTAGTCATATTCCTAGATTGTACTGCCTTTATAATAGCTTCAGAACATCTTTTAATATCGGGAGTAAGAATTTACATTTTAAACCTTCTAAAAAATGTCTTCAATCATCAATTCGTGGTTCTCTCTGTAACATCTGAGTAGTTAACTAGTGGAAAAGGGCGATTTAAACCATTAAAAACAAATGATCAATGCCAGATCAAGAACTCTAAAAAGAAAGAGAACCCTATGAAGACTCGACTCACCCAATACCGGAGCGAGAGGAATTCCATTGAACGCTCATCCGCATCACTGACACCAATAGCGGCAGATGTGGCAGCTCCAACCCCTGGCGAGCACCCCAAGCTCATCCGCTTGGCTGCCTTGATTTGCACGGAATCAGGATCCTCTAGCCCGTCGGGATCCGAAGCACTGATCGCCAGCGCCAGCTGCACATGATATTCCTCCTCGAACAAACTGAAGTCCGATCCCGCCACAGCCGCCCCATCGCACCGCGATCCCCCGTCCCTCGGTTCCACCGCCGCCGCCGCCGCAACCGTGTCTTGAGGCCTCCCTCTCGAACTCGACGACGAAGAGGCGACCAACGAGGACTGGGCGGAGGAGGCGTGCGGCGGAGAGGGGTTCCTCCTCGGGTCACCACCAAGCCGCTGATGATGATGGTGGGGGTGGTCGGTGCCTCCCCCACCACCTCCGCCGCCGCCTCCGATGTGGAGCTTCCGTAGGAGATGCTTCATCCTCGACATTGACCATGAGACTCGAACCCCTCTTCTCTCTCTCTCTCTCTCTCTCTCTCTTCCACTCTCTCTCTTTATATTTATTCCTTTGGATTATATTCTTTAATCAATAATTAATTAAATACCGAACTCTTATCTGGATCTAATCGCACCATACCGATTTATCTACGATTAACCCTCATCCAACTCGCTCATAATACCCCTCAAATATACCTGATTTTAAATGGAAAAAGAGGTGGAGCCCGCGAGACTGATCTCTGGCCACAACTTTCTCAAATCACACGATGAGTGGGTCGCGAGAACGTACGAAAAAAGAAAAGCACGCGATTACGCTGCACGACACATGGTCGCTAGTGGAACAAAAGAAATCATTCCGTCCGCTTGTTTCTTACCCACGGCGCGTTCCAGCCCCTTATTGGAGGAGTCATGACTGGACCGAATGGGACCCAATTTCATCCCCGAATAACAAGAAAGGTATAAGATCGTATGACGTGAACGAGTAGCAGACACCGGCAGGGCAGATTCGCTGGAGAGTTGACGGCCCCAACTCGTTCGTCCACTAAAAGGAAGGAGTTGTTCACACAGGAGAATGCATCCATCAGATGCAACTCTCGAGGGGATAATGACAGAGACTTGGACTTCGGGGCATCCCTCAAATTATGCCTCATTCACTCACTTGTCACGCGTACTTGCCCTGTGATTGGAGGCAGAAACGGGCCCACACAAATCAATCATATGTTTCCAGGCTTCCACCAATATAAAATCTGGGGAATGCTGATGTATGGAATTCTGTCATTATATAAATGATAACTAACTCATCGCAACTAACGCTAAACTCTGTATCGAGTCGATTAATATCTTATTTGCGTTTGAATTGTTAAGAGAAGAATTCTAGCTTGAAGTTGGCTCGATGTGATCTCAAATCAACCGAGCCCGAGTCAAACATAAACTCGAGTTTGACCTGTTCACGAGCGTCAGACTCGGTGGAGTTGTCTGGTCGGAATAGAGGAGAGTGATGTGCAAGTGAGGATTGGACGATCGTGATGAAATGGGGAATTGTTCCTCGATCATCATCACGACTAAATCAACGGATGGCGGAGAATACCACTTCGCTTGAAGGTTGATGGCTTTAATTTTGACCATTCAGCTTATAGCCAATTTCTTGTCTTGATTATAGCCAATTTCGATGTGATCTCAAATCAACCGAGCCCGAGTCAAACATAAACTCGAGTTTGACCTGTTCACGAGCGTCAGACTCGGTGGAGTTGTCTGGTCGGAATAGAGGAGAGTGATGTGCAAGTGAGGATTGGACGATCGTGATGAAATGGGGAATTGTTCCTCGATCATCATCACGACTAAATCAACGGATGGCGGAGAATACCACTTCGCTTGAAGGTTGATGGCTTTAATTTTGACCATTCAGCTTATAGCCAATTTCTTGTCTTGATTATATTGTTTTTTAATATATTTTAGTGGATATATAAAATATTGTAATTGATATAATAAATTTTATTCCTAGAGGATAAATCAATCCATAGCACAATAATAATTAATTCACCATATGAATCGGTGCATAGGTGGATTTTTTTCTCGTAAATTCATATAAATTTATGATGTTTCTTCGAATCGAGATGATGTAAGTAGATTTAGTTTATATTAATTATATTACAATTACATATTTTATGTAAAATCAAATAAAATATATTTTATTACAAGCCTGACATCATAAAATTTCTTCCAATCACCTCAATCTTTCAATATAGGATACAATACAATATACGTAGTGATTTCATTTAAATCTATATGATTTTATAATTTTTAAAGTCAAATTTGATATATTTTTAAGTTGATTATGTAATCAAGTATAAAATAAAATAAGTCGTTATATGAGTCGTTATTTTTTAATATAAAATAATGATTATATAAGTTTTTTCTAGTTTTAGATCATTTTAGATAATTTTAATTTGAAATTGAATAGATTAAAAGCTATGTAACAATTTTTAATGGATAATTAACATATTTTTTATTTTTTTAATCTTAAGGGTGCCTCAAGTAAATTTTAAAAAGAGAAGCACCACTAGTAAAAATGTATCATGAATGACTGTTTTATGTAATTTATATAAATTAATAAAAAAATATTTTACATAGTTAAAATAGATTTTTTATTGGTAATCCCTTTTTGTTATTTACAACTTCATTTCAAGTTTAGTATTTAGAACTCTCTTCTTATTATTTACAATCCTTTTTTATTCACAATCTTTAAAAAATAATAAAATAAAATTTATTATTCATAATCTTTATATTTTTTTCCTTATAGTCTCTATCTGCGCACTCTATTATTATCGGCTCTTCCCCATCGTCTACGCACCCGGTTGAATAGTTTACAAAGGTATAAAATATGACATCTTCTCGATTAATATAATTGACCTAGGAGATGATATCTTTTGAACTATTATAGAATGTACATAATTTTAAAATTATTAAATTATTATAATAAATATCAAATATTTTTGTATCTTTTTTTTATGTTTAGTTTGTCTCATTTCATCATCTATCTTTCTTTAATCATTTTATGTTATCTCTAATGATTAAGAGAATGAGGAGGAGAATGATAAAAGGAAAAAAAAAGGATCATAACTATGGAGTGAAATGATGGAATTAAATTATAAATTAAGGATATATATCTATTTATAAAGAGATAATTTAAGAATATTAAAAGTTCTTAACATAGAGTTTTAAATAATAAAACAGGGTTAGAAATTATAGTCTCCATTCATTTTAACAACTTTTAATATTTCTAAGATACTCTTCCAGCTTATTAAATTTAATTTCAATAAACTATTCCAACTCCATATAATTAAATAGTTACAATGAAGATTTATATTGATAACCTCTCTTTGTTATTTGTAAATTCATTTAGAGCTTACTGTTTAGAGCCCTCCTCTTACCATTCACAAGATTATAAATAGTAAATTTTATTTTATTTTAATAACTTTTAATTTTCCTTAGATACTCATTACGTAAATGCTATCAATTTATTATTTAATTTTAATAAACTCTTCTCACTCCATACAATTATTTTTTCTTCCATTATTAGTGATGTAAAATAATAAAAAATAATAATCAAATGAGATGATCTAAAGATCAAAGAGGAAGTAAAAAATATATTTTTTTATGTTTGTTAAATTGATTTAATATTTTTAGGATTTAAGACGTGGGATTATAAATTTTAAATATTTTTGTAACAATTTGGAAGATATCATTTTATGGGTCAATCTCCATGATGACATATTCTAGACTAATAGAAAGGTTATGAGAAAGAAGGATATAATTGATAATTAAATGATTATATTTAGTAAAATTATATCTTATTTTTTTAAAATTGATTGTATGAAATAAGGGATTGCCAATAGATAATAGAAATTTTCTTTAAATTTTTGATATATATATTCTTAATTCATACCAATGATTAGTGGCTGTTAAATATGTGGATTGGACAGATATTAACATGAGTATATGCATATGAAAGATATAAATATCTATATATGCATATGTAAAATCTAAACTTTTAGAGGGTTATGGAATTTTTAATTTGGACGACTAAAATGCTATTTCTAAACTGTGAAAGGATAAATATGTAAAACATCCTTCAATAGAAAATTCAATCTTTCTGGGCAGTTAGTTGCCCACTTCCCCACTTCGCCACTTCAAACCCTCGCCTTTCGTTCTCTTTCCTTCGTGAAGTCTCCCTCGTGTTCTCGCCGCGTCGATCCGTCCCTTCTATCTTCTCCGGACCAGCGATGGCAGCGTCCTCCTCCTCCGCCGCCGAGTCCCTCCGCAGGGATCGGATCCTATCCAGCAAGCTCTACTTCGACGTTTCCCCGTCCAAGGTCGCCGTCTTTTCACTCGATCTCCTCTTCGCTGCACTTCTTTCTACAATTATTGGTTCCTGTGATTCGATTCTTGAACGTATCTCAGGTGCCGGTGATCTACTCGTCTTCCTACGACATCGCGTTTCTTGGAATCGAGAAGATGTAAACAGATTATCATTTAGTTTATACTAGTTATTTTATGCTTTCCTGTCGATTCATATTTTCTTTCGATCGCTTCTTTTGCGTCATCGTAATTAGGGTTCCGACTTTTTTGGGGAGCATGGGGTGTCACCAAATTATGGGTTCAACGATGTTGAATTACTATTTTGACTGGGTGGAACACCAAATTTATCTATAGATCACGAAGATCGTGTTTGTCTAGTCTGGATAGAATGGAAGTTTGACAAACTCTATCAACGTCAGATTCCAATTTATGTCAGTCGGGTTCAGAATACGGTAACTCCTTGAACGGCTTGTTTTCATTTCTCTTTTTGGTCAGTGGACTCGAAGGTTTAGGTGGTGCTGCCATTCATGATTATTCACACTGGTCGTTCATGGGAAATAGTTTCTAGGATTGCAATTTGTGCTGTAAGTGGGTGGTTTATGAGGGATGTATACTCAACTTTGATTATTGTGAGTTGAGGAGAGTAAATATCTGTAATTTTTCTTAAATCTGTAAGTGCATTTAATATGTACGTTTGGAATGAAGAATGACAAATATTATATATGTTCATGACTATGATCAGTACTATGCTAAAACAGCAAAATTTGTAACAAAATTGGTGAAGTGACAAGCCTGTGCTGCTTAAAGTTATAACTGATCACTAATTTCCCCCCTTTATGATCATGCTTCTATAGAGAACAAGAAACCAGCTGGATAAACACATCACTGAAGTTATCCAACTATATTTCCATTCTAATATCTAAACTGGTGCAGATAATAGCAATCAAGACATAAGTTGTTAATAAGTCTAAATAGCATGGTTTGTTGTACCACCCGAGTCAGTATGGTATGTGCGGTACATACCGGCCTAACTCGCTACCAAGATACGGCTCGCTTAAGTCCTTGTAAGCATGGCTCGGTGTAACATGTGTCGGTGCATCGATACAGACCGGTATGTCCCATATTGACAAATCTTTGAGATGGGTTTGGAACCCTGCTAAATAGAACTCTAATTGTACCCAAGTCATCACTAACAGATAATAACAAGTGATTGTGATACAACTCAATTGTTGTTAGAACTTAGTCAAACGTAATCCCGTTGGACCTGCTTGCAATCATTTTCTTTTTCTGCAAATTGGCTGTAAATTAGTTCTTATACTGATTTGATTTGATTTTAGTTTATTTAAAAATATTCAAAATTTCCAAGTTGTAGTTGTGACAAGAGAATGCTAAGATAATAATTTGGAATAAAATAAGGAATTTGATTGAGGAAAAGGAAATTAAAGGGAGAGGTGACTTGGATAATAACAAAAATAGAAGAGCGACAAAATAAGATTATAAAGGCTTACTCAAATTCTCAAACTATATATGTCAATTCCATCTCACATAAAGAATGAGCATCTCACATACATAAACAACTCTTTACTCTGCTACAAGGTTATTCCTTCCCCTCTTCCCCTCTTCCCCACCTAAACATGATTTTTGCCAATAAGAGTCATGTTCGTAGAAAAAAAGGAATTGGCTTTGTGAGTAGTAACACTCTACAAAAACTAATCATATTTGTTAGAGGACCCACATTGCATATTACCCCTAAGGTTATGTATAATTTTTATGGTAAACATGATCATTTTGCATATAAATGTCCATTCAAAAAGTATGATTCATACGAATTAGTTTAGGTTCCTAAAGGAATTGTAAATGATCTAATCATGAGGAACCCAAAGTCAAATAGGTACCTAAAGGAAACCTACCTTTCTTATATATATCTTTACAATCGAAAGCTAGGAGCAAAAATAAATTTTGATAGTGGATGCTTAAAGCTTATGATCGGAGATCCAACACACTTCACAAAGCTCACTAGTCGAAACAAAATGATTTTGATTAAAAATACTTTATATTTAATAAAATCATGCTTCACGATTTAATTATTTAATTATGTATGATGATTTGAAGTCTTGATGATTTTTGTGATGAATCTTATTTTTTTATTTTAAACATGATGTATGGTTTTGACATTAAAAAAAACTTAGGCATGCTTGTATGAAATCAATCACATGAATTGAAACAACTAAAAAGAAGAAAGTATTTTTTTTTTAAATTTCTCAATCTCTATCTTATCAAGTTTTTCAATAAGAGATTGATAAATTTATGTTATACTATGAATCTCATGAATTATGAAATAATTTTGATGATTTAAATTTGAATGACTTTTTTCCAAATCTTTCACTTGATTCTTGAGATTTATTCTAAATGAATCAATATATTTTATCTCTTATGTTTCTTTTTCCCAACCCACCAAAAAAAAACTATTATTTAGCATTTTTTGATCATCATACATTTAACCTATTTCATCCAGGCATCCATTTGATTGTTCTAAATGGGGTTGTGTTTGCCAGTGGTTAAGTAAAGAAGTTTTTTTTGGAGAAGGTACAATCAGTAGAACCATTAAAAGCTTCAAAAGATGACTTACTAGTGGTACGAAGTGCTTCTGTGCTTGCTTAATATATAGATCTACATCTACTAGTGCCTCTTTTTAATACATGGGTTAACATGTTTTTCAATCAGGTGCATTCAGACTCATTCTTGAACAGTCTTAAAAGTAGTTTCAATATTTCCATTATTATTGAGGTGATGCTTTTCCTCTGTCTTGGATACATATCTTTTCTGAGGCATAAATAATTTGAAATTTTTTTCAAGATAGTATTGACTATGGATGATGTATGAGCAGAAATTATGCTACTTTCTCACAGGAGTTTGATGTCTAGTGATGTAACATAATGTCGGTCAAAAACTATAATTCTGAGTAGTAAGTCTAAAAAGTTTCATCATTTAGGATGAATTTTAAATTTAGTCTATAGATCTCTATTTCTTGTTCCAAGTATGTACACGTATCACATTCAGACACAGGCTTCACACAAATTACAATTAACTCCCATAACAAGCCTTATATAAGAGGGAATCAGATATTGATAAAGTAAAAAGGATATCTTAAGCTCGAGTTTTTGGTCAAGAAGTGATAAGATCTTATATGTTTCTCAGTTATGCATTACTGTTGTGAATACATCAGTGGCCTTTCTAGTTTGTACAAATTTCCAATGAAAATATAATCAAGCATGCTGTTTTTATTAGCTTGGTTTTGTACCATTATTTTGTTACTCTCATTTAAGAAATTCTTCTTCATCTTGTTGTTCAGCCTTAATTTTTGATCATGTAACAGCCTATCTTGTTCACGCTTCCCATCAGATACATGAGCAAATACCATCCAAAATCCATATTTCGTTACATTAGATATCTTCTTCCTTTCTTTAACAGTATCCTTTGCAGCAGAGAATTTTCCTTGAACTCATGCTTATAATGAAGGTTTAGTAGAGGTGTGAATTGAGTTAATGCCTATATTCAAAATTTCAAATAATTACTTTGCTTTATCCTAGGTTCCCCAAGTTGCACTGCTTTCCAACTACCTTGTTCAGAATAGAGTGCTTTACCCATATCGCAAGCAGGTTAGGATTTACTTGTCTTTTCTCACTGCATCGACATATATAAGGAAAGAGGTTTTAAATTTCAAATTTTCAGGTGAGAGGTTCCATACTAGCAGCCAAAATTGCAATAGAGCGAGGATGGGCCATCAATGTTGGTGGTGGCTTTCATCATTGTTCAGCAGAAAAAGGAGGTGGATTTTGTGCATATGCTGACATTTCACTATGCATTCAGTTTGATTTTGTTCGTTTGAATATTACTAGGTAAAAAGCTTGTTTCTCAAAAAGTTTACATATTACCTCTTGTATTCTGGACATGTACAATGCTGGAGTTTATCCTTTTGAGTATTACTATTCATGAAATTCAATTCGTTTTTAACATGCGACGGTGGCATTCTTTATCATAATTTAATTGCTTGATCAAGTATTACTCGGTGTGATCACCAGCATTTATCCTGTAGTTGCATGATTGAGACCTAGGACTTTCTTAGGTCTATGATTAACCATTTAATAGATTTGTTTGGATTCATATGCTTGGATTTTCAGCTCTTCTGTTTGAACATTTGCCAAGGTATGAACAACATGAACCACAAACTTAGCCCAAGCTGGTCTTGGATTATACACAACAATCTAAGACTCGGGAGTTTCTGAAATGAATATTGCCTTGGAATTCCTTATCGTTTCTTCGACCGTAATCCTTTTCTCTGCTTCAAAATCACCAGTTAGTGCCATATTGTGGCACAAGCCCCCTCCAGACCTCACCACACAGAAACATAAGTAATGAGACAACCTTATGATTAATACGGCCTGCAGTATGGCTCATGAGATCAAACAGTTATGGCTATGACTATTGTGATGGCTTAGCTAGAAACATGTTAATGCTTCTGTGAGTATCTTCTCTTTATAACTGTTTGATTTGATTGCAAGACTCTGAGGCTAAAAGATACATTGATCTGAAAATTGAGTTGGTAGTAAGTCATGAGTCGTTTCTTGGCTGCTTTTCCTAGTCACTACAAAGCTGTTAACTTGCTTCTCAGTATTCATGAAATTCTTTTGTGCTTTTGATTGTTCATAGAGTGGGACCAAAACAAAGGAATATCTAGATAAGCTAGATGAAGCGCTTGAGGTAAAACCTTCACACCTTTTTTATCTCTGCTATTGTTGATCATAGTGTCCTTCACCAACTAATGATTGATTAATGGTCAATCACAACCATGCAGTGCATGTAATGACAATTGCATAAATTAAATTCATGTCACTGTAATATTCCCATTTTCAATGTGCTCATTCTAAACAGGGTGCTTCTGTTTAATTGGTCATTTCAAATGGATGTGTACTAGTAGAGACCATGTGGATTCTCATTAGAATGAGTTGATATCCTTTATATGTTATGGATATGAAATTACTCTTCCCAATAACGGATCAGGTAAAGATTATAAACCAGTGTAGATAAACCATTTTTGTCTTCTATTTCATAACTTTTTTTGTATATTTGTTGCTAGTATTGTGGTATTTGTATATTGACCCCTCAGATATTTCATATCTAATATTGATCCCTATTATCTTGTAGCATAATACATATTGGTCCTACCTATTTAGTTAGTCATGCTACTTGAGAGACTCATATCTTCACTTATATTCCATGAGGAAAAACATTTTGGTTTTCATACTAATTTTCTCATGATAGTTTCTGTTCTCTAACATCCTTCTTTTACCAATAATATTCCATTTGGATTTCAGCCTTGGACATAAAAATACACTGCTTACAGGTTCATAGTTTAATGAAATGACCAAAGAATAAAGATAAAGAGTAATTATACAGAGGAATAAGATGAATCTAACTTTCAGCCAAATGCAAAGGCTTGCATAAAGTCTAATACTTTATATAGCTGAATATTCAATTTGGAAAGGGTAGTAGGAAGTTAGTTGGATAGTCTAAAGTTGAGGAGGATTTGAATTTTGGAGCAAGTACTAAACATCCTTTGAATTTTTAGGAAGTATGATTTAGAGGAACAAAATGGTGAAATCATCAAACAGACTTTATAATAAATGAATACTTGATTGCCACAAAATAACACTCTTGGAGTGCCTTTTTCTTGGTTCAGTAAACTCAAAGAAGTGAAGATAGTGTGCTCTGTGGACTGAAATTAAGGGGAACAATATTCAAACATAAAGTGAGAGTGTATGCAACTAGCAAGGATTTTAGAGAATCATTTAGTGAAAACACTTGTTATAAATATTACTGTACTTTCATGATACAGACTCTTGTTTATGAATATTTTCTTCTCTAAATGTTCAATACAATGTCATACAATATGGAAGAGGTTGATACTGTCATTTGACTGATGATGGGTCTATGTTAACTGGATTTGAATTTTGAAGGGGTTCTACAATTTCAAATATTTTAGCAGTAGTGATGTCGAAGAACATTATCTTCTGCTTTGATGATGGTTGATACGAAGTCAGACTAAAGAAAAACATTGAGCAAGTCACTTCTCTTTAATTCAAATTGGTGCTTCTTGCCTGGTGTAGATAGCAGCATAAGATATGATCCTTGAGAATTTCATTCCTAGGAAATAATACATTTTGGTTGTTATTTCATCTACCTCTCCTATCTGTTTTCATCTGATTTGACATGGTTCAAATTTCAAAATGTATAGCTATCCTCTGTTTACCTACTTTTGCTGATCAAAATGAATTATATATTGATATATGCTTGGTCCACAAGCATATGCTTGGTACGTAGCTATCGAGATGGCTATCATGGGGTGCAATAATATCTTGTGAGATACAGAGATTCTTGTGAGTAATGACAGAGCTGGTTCATTTTGATCCCAGAACTTCAATTTGTGTCATCAATGTACTCAGCCTATTTTAGGCTTATCACTAGCTGTAATCAAGAATATTTGACATAATGTTGACATATAAGTGCAATCAGCTAACTTATCCTACATTTAGGTCAAGTAATCATGAACATTTAGGTCATGATTATCCACATTTAGGTCAAGAATATTTGACATAATGCACATTTAGGTCATGTAATCATGAACACAAAGCTAACTTATCCTACATGTAAATATTTTCTGTTGCAATTGAAGAATGGCTAGGTGCAATTATTTGAATAGGTTGGAAATGTCAGTTTGTCACACTGATATAGTCTTATATTGAAAGCGGGATAGTCATTATTATATTAATTTGAGTTTAAGTATCTTTGGGTGCACAAATTGGCTACTTTGTCAAATTATTTAGTAGTTCTATTGGGCTGATTTGTGACAATTGTTATTAGAGTAGATTTAGTACAAGGTACTATGAAATGTCTAAGTAGGAAAGAACTGCACGTGCTTGGAGGCTTGGAGGTACATCATGATGTGAAGCAACTGTAGGGTTGGACGTATCATGTTGGCGACTAAGGATGATTAAGTTGGTGTGGAGATTTTGGTATAGAGAAAGGATGTCAAGTCTTGAGTAGAGGAGACTGTGATGTCTCGATTAGTTTTACAAGTGGGAGCATAGTCATGATCGTAAGTAGGGTTAGATGAGCCTACTACCACATAGTTTTAAACATTGTTGGTAACGTGGTTCCATACATTAGGTTATTGAGTTAGTAGTGCTATGAGGTCTGGTCTTGACAGTGTAATGACATGAATTGAAGGTTACTGATTGATCTCATAATTTAAGGAACATTCAACTCAAGCTACTTTGTTGAGATTCCAACTGATGGGAGAATACTTCTTGTTTATGTGGCATACCACAAATGCTACTCAAGCAGTCTTCCCTTTCAAGCAACCATATGGATATTATCCATCTCAGACTGCTAGAATTACTTATCTAAACTGCTCTGGTTGCATATGATCCAAGTGTTATTATTGTTAAAGATACCTTTTTTCCCCTTGAAGCTTTTTTGTAAAATGAAACATATTCTGGAACCTCATGTTTCATTTGAGTTTTATTAAACATAAAATTCATCTTAGGTTGCAAGAAATGATTTCGATCCTGAGTTGATGGTGTCTGATGCTGCCATTGATGTCCTAGATGGAGATCCTTTGGTCAGACTGAAGGTACTTTATGGTTTGTATTTTTGCTTGTTGATCAGAATTTACAGTTACCTTTCGTTTCCCTTTTTACTCCAAGCATGTAAAAAATGATCCAGATTGTAGAAAGGTATGCTTTAGAACTGCTGATGAGTTGCACCATTTCTGTGGGAGATTAAAGTTCACGAGTATAGAGGAGAAGAAGGAATTATAGAAATAATCAAGGAAAGAGAAAGGAGGACCAGAAAGCATTAATATATACAATGAAAAAAGGAAAGGAGTCGTAAACATTCAAAAGAAGTTACTGAAGTAGAGTTTGTTTTGCGCTAATGCAGGTTTGTCCTGATGGAGTGTCAACTAGAGATGATATAGTCTTCAGATTTGCCAGGGAAAGAAATATACCACTTGTTATGCTTACATCAGGTGCTTCTGATACCCTTTTTTGTACTTTGGGCTGTTCAGCGACTTGCTTATTGCTAACTCAATGTTGTTTCAGGTGGCTTTATGAAGTCGAGTGCTGAAGCAACAGTAGATTCAATTATAAATCTTTTCAATAGAAACTTGATAGATTTGGACAGGCCTCTTCCTCTTTGTTGAAAGTAACTATTGATGCTTAAAAAGATGTATACTATTACAATGACCAAAGATGCATTATTGTATATGTACTGTTATCTTGCTTTTGTTAATATGATTCTGAAGACGACTTCTTTGTTCAGATAATAATGGTAGCGTTTTCCACGTCTAGTTTTAATGTTTAAATGACATGAAAGCAACAAATGAAGCTTTTTGCTCCATTCTTGTTTCTTTTCAGCAAATAGGCCTCCATGAGCACCCGCGCTGCTGTAGGAGACAATCATCTGGTTCACAAAATTAAGTCAGACTGGTAATTTCTGGAAATCTTGATTCAACATTATACATCTACATCTGTCGCTCTCTTTTTCCGCTATACCTCGGTTATATTCTCTATTAATTCCATTCAAATTGATCTAATTGATGGCCTATTAATCAATTTAGTTGTGAAATCAGCTTAGCAATTGTCTCATGCAATCTTAGGTAAACTCTGATCTGATTTGGTCTCTGGATTCTTTCCACATCAATGGTTATCAGTTTTCACTAGTCATAAAACATGATTATGCAGTATGTTTATTTTCAGCTAACATCATCATCATGTTAATATTTGTTACCTGAGCTACACCATAAAGTGACATGTTAATGTTGGTTCTGTTCTGATTGACTCTTACTAATGGTAGATAACTTCGAGTAAATTAAAATCTACTCGGTTTTCTGTGCGTATCTCTGGATATGTTGCTTGTCCGATTTGATATGTCTAATCCAATCAGATGGGGTTGACTTTGGATCAGTATGATTAGCTCCACGCAAGCACATCTTTATCATATGCAGGCAAGTACTTTGATCTCTCAGTCCCATACTTTATAACCTTCTGGTTATATAGAACTGGCAGGCTTGACCAACGGATTAGCACGTGATGTGTCATCCTTCGAGTGAGCTCTGTCCAACCTTGTGCTGTGCTTGAACTCCATACTCTTCCTTTGGAAAATTAGTCGGTAGAAGATAGCAATGGCCTCCATGTTTCTCTATCACATCATTGTCACCACATCTTGAATTGTGTTAGCTTAATGTGGAAGCGTCTTTTATATCATGTGGAGAATATTCCAATATCAGTTTTTTATTTTTTTTTTATTTTTGCAATAATAATATCATCAGGGTTTTATAGTTAAAGAGACATAAGAGATGACTGACAATGTTGAAAGAATAAAGGCTAATATAGCTGGATGGACCCTCAGCTTTGAAGCTAGTGTAAGTTGATTCTCAATCTCAAACTCTTATCCTCTGTTAAACTACTTTTGTTATTATTGGTTTCATGGCCATCAAATTATTTCCTTATCTACCATTTGTGTTGGTGACCAATAGGTGTATAACACTCACCGTTAGCCTAAAGTATTTTGCTGATATAACTTAAAATTGATTTTGAAAGCCTTGTTCGTTTAATTCGATCTCCAAACCTGGTTTTTATTACCGTTGATACATGCGTTGACTGATGTGCATGGTTAAAAGCCAAATCAACAGAGAAACATAGCTAGTCGTGACAATTATCAGTTCATTAATTGTCAATGATCGATGATCGATGAATTTGATGCTAGGAAATCAGTAGTTTGAGGACACACGTAAAAAATACTTAGAGAATAATTTAAGTTAGCACCAAAAGTCAAGTTGAAGGGTTATCCAAATAGTTTAGCCAAGCAAAAGAGGGATTTTAGTAATTCGTGAGAATAAGGTACTGTATGGGAAAAATAGGGTAATACACAGTCTCTACAGGGGGCAATTGCTTCCTAGATTTAAAATACCTGCACAAATAGTTCAATAAGAATCCTCTTTGCATGGTTTAGACGGTGGATAAGGAGCGGCCACGCAAACGAATGGTCCAGGTGAATCACGTGGACGATGATAGATCAGTCGTGACAAGTACTCAGAGACTCTTGCGCGGTTAGTCATCAGCGTAGAAATGAAACGAAATAAATTTAAATAAATAAACAAACCATTCATGGTCTACCACTCTTTTCTAATTGATTAGCTGTCGGATCCCTTTCAGGATCCGGCTTCCAAAAGAACGGAGAACGTGCCTTGGCATGAATGTCTGGATCCTGGCTGATTCGTGGCAGCAAATCTGTTGCCGGCCTTTTGTTTGTTTATGGTTCCCCTCCCCACACGGGCTATTAAATTAATTACTTCACCGACGGGCCAGGTCTACACCCTTCCATTGGCCACATCTCTTGATTACTATTACCTTGGACTTCGATATCGGTCGCGTCGCCCGGAGATCGCCGGAGATGACGACCTACGGGACGATCCCCACCTCCACCGGCCCCTCCTCCTCCTCCACCACCACTCCCCTCGATTACATCTCCCGCGCCAAGGAGCGGGGCCGGTCCGCGCTCGCCACGCGGCGGCCGTGGCGGCAGCTGGCTAACGTGCACGCCATGGGTCTCCCGCCCAGCCTCGGCGAGGCCTACGTCCGGATCCGCACCAACGCCGCCTACTTTTCCATGAACTACGCCATCATCGTCCTGCTCGTCGTCTTCTGCAGTCTCCTCTGGCACCCCATCTCCCTCATCGTCTTTCTCGCTTGCCTCGCCGCCTGGCTCTTCCTCTACTTCCTCCGCGACGAGCCCCTCGTCGTCTTTGGCCGCACCATTGGAGACCGGGTGGTCCTGATCGTGCTCTCCGTTGTCACCCTGGGGCTGCTCCTGTTAACCAAGGTCACGTCCAACGTGCTCATCTCCCTTCTGGTCGGCCTGCTGCTGGTGCTGATTCATGCCGCGCTGCGCAAGACCGAGGATCTGGTGATGGAAGAGGAGGCGGCCGGGCCTGGGAAGTGGTACGCGGCCGTCTCGTAGTAACACCGGACAGAACCAGTTTGGGCATGGGTGCTTAATATCTTGACCTCCTACTTCTACCTATCTATTGTTGTGTGACTACATCGATTTGCAGTAGTTTGATGTAATTGTTTTGCACACCATTTGTTTGTTGTTTTGCCTGTGTGTGACAAACTTATTCCAAAATCTTTCATTTTTATTCCTCCGCTGCTGATTTGATCAAATGAGGTGGCTGGAAAATTAAATCTCTGCTTTACCAATAGTAATTGGTTCATGCTCTCCTGCCACTTTTGCATATAGTTCATTGTTTGTTTCACTGTCTCACTTACAATTGAACCACTGATTTCTTCTTAATTACATCAGAAACAAGTTGTAGAGAGCAGTGTTTTTGCATATTCTTGTTTTATGTGCTTGAGCTCTCGTGCTGTCCTCCAAACTAGAACCAGGGAGTTCCTAGAAATGATTTGAGGTGATCGATAGATTTCTCTTAGGCAATCTGTCAATGGAAAAGGCAATCTGAAGGACTGGATGATGCTAGATTGCAGATAAGGGTTATTGGCCCATCATGCTTTTATGTCATGATGTGAAAGTGGCAGACAACTACTTCGTGTACCTAACTGGGGTCCTAATAAAGTCATCAAAGGAGAAAGCTTCAGATCATGAATAGCCTGCTTTGCTATCTCAGGTGATAGATTTTGCAGTGACAAGTTCCCCAAGCATGTATAATATGCTAAAGTTTATCTTGTGCTGCATTAATTCTGTGAAAGTTTGATGAGAAAAGGTGAATTGTCATCAGTCAATGATCGACATGAAATTTTTATGGATGAATATATTGTATTACAGATCTTTGATCAGTTAGAATGATTGGAACTTAAACCATATTGTAGAAGAGGGTTATGGAGCTTATCATTTCATCTCTGATGACCAACAGCCACATGTATATGCAGAAATAGGAGTACAAGTGTGGAAATTAAGTTCCATTTAGTCATTTCCTTAAAAAAATAAATGGGGCAATATTTTAGCTTATTTGTTTAATCATGTTTACACTAGATTGTAAAAAAAAATGGTCCTCTAAAACTTCTAGTATTGCCTATGAGAATGTTCACAGATTAGGTGGGATCTGAGTTGTAAAACTCATATTATTTGTAGGATTGTGGAAAGGATCAGGCAAAACTGGACCGAGTTGGTCCATGGATTCTGTTTGTTTTGAATGTACTTATATGCACCCCTAGTTATTTCCATTATCTGGATAGATTGATAGATTATGTTTTTTAAATTAGTCCATTTCTATTCTTAATCTTTTTGTCATAGAAAAGATAACATGTGAAAAATGCTGTAATACTAACTATGAGTTTCACTGAATTGATGACATAGAGACCCAAATAGACACTTAATGTTGATGTGGGAGGGCTGACTATTGGCCTATGATAATGGAACACTATTTCTGTTTAAGAAAAGGGTTTATCGACCATCGGTGTGCACTCTTTCCCAAGTTATATATGTTTAGAGATATCATCCGACTTTCTTCTTAATATCGAAATTGAATCCTCCTTGCTTCTCTCACTGGAAGAACACTAGAGATATCTTACAATTGATGCCAGTCAGACTGATTTAGGTTTTGGTGCTTTGGATCGCTGGCATCGTTAGAAATTGACGAAAAGTAAGTGGGGTTTATAGTATTATCGGTTACGACCGAAATAGATCATTTTCATTACATGTAGAATTGATTTTTTTAATCTATTTTAGATTACATGTGAAGAAGCTTATAATCCATGTTGGATGATTTACATACTGAACATTTTATACCACTGTTGAGAACACAGGAAAGCGCATGTTATAGGGCTGTTTATATTTAGTCTTCTTCAGATTGTGTAATATATCGGCTGATATCAGGCAAGTGTGGAGATGCTCATTTACAATCCTTCTCAGGACACTATGTAGGGGAAAATACTGGCTAGATAGCCTGTAAGTAATCACATTTTGTTGAAGTAGGGTCAGTTGTCCTATGATGATGATAATAGTACAAGAAACTTGTTTCTGGTAATAAAAGGCTATCTGATTGACATAGCTTGAGATCTTATAGATCTTTAGTGTTATAAGAAGGCCCATGGACAGGCTACAATGAGGAGATAGTCCAAATGCATGGTTTTAGCTACTAGAATTTAAACAATGACTGGTCTACTTATCATCTTATAGCCATTATGTTGAGGACACTCATAGATGAATTCCAGATCCCATGGTAAAGAATAACAGCAAGTGCGCTGCAGTCACTAAAATTCCCTTTGGGCATGGGTTCAGAAACTCTTTTACTCCACAGTGGGTGAAGGATCACACTGGTCAGGCGTGCCTGGAAGAGTTGAAGTGGCAGAACCTTGAATTTTAGCTGATGCTATCCATGGCTAACTGTTGACTATATATGGACAATCTGCTTTGGAAAGCTCTACAGATGGCTGCCAAAGTATGGGTGGTTGGCACTCAGTTCTTTGTCTTTGGCTTCACATTAGTGGTTCCCTAGAATCATTTCTGCTATGTCCATTCTCAACTTCAGGTTTTCCAGAATCACCATTAACCATATTGGATTTTCATATGATTGGAAGTTTCTGACAAAAGAGACTGATTTGCCATTGACTATTTGTCACAGAAGATGCATGTTTATGATGCTGCCACAGCAACCAGGTATGTAACATTTTTGACTTGCCATTGACTAACCATGCTAAGTAGAGCACCATTCCATCTCTCTACTCCAAAGAGTCATCTAAAGTGAATCTGAGAAAATCAGAACTCCTGCAAGTCTTAATCTGCTTGTCACCATTTGTTTCATTGTCCTCCTATCTCAGTTTTCAGGCTTGCTACATAATCTAAAAGTCTTTAGTCTTTTCAATCCATACATATTAGCAGGTCTCTGAAAAGTTGGCAGTGGACACTTCTTGATTCAGAATCTGCTGTGCCCCAGAAAAGGAGACATGATATATTTTTCAAAAATCTGCACTGTAAGTCTGAAACCAAGTACTGGCAATGTTCTCATTTAGTTCCATTTCCTTTAAATCATCCAATGAATTGAGACTAATAACAGTGAAGATGGCAGCCACAGAGAAGGATGATAGTGACCATTAGTGCGAAGCACCGTGGAAGTTTTCATTTGGAAAGAATCAAGGAAACATCCCAATCCAAAGAACATCTAGTCATCTATTCTTAGTTTTATCTAAATGAATTGATAACGAGGGTTAATTATATATTACCTATAACCTTTTGTAGTTGGACTTCCGTAGCATCTTAGTCTTTAAATTTAAAAAATTTATATTGGAATTCCTATAGTTATAAAAGTAAAACATCTAGTTCTATATATCTTAACATTATCAGTTTTACCTACGAAAATAATAAACAAAAATATAATTTTAATATCTCAATTATATTTTCGGTAGTGGTGAACGGTGACATCATTGATGGTCACAATTGACTATTGTAGATGAGGAGGAAGAACAATAGTAAAAGGTGAGACAAATAAAGAGAAGAAAGAGTATAATACAGATGTCGACGCTCTACATATGCGTTGACGTCGATGTAGATGCCAAGTAGCGTCGTCTTTTTTTGTATTGTTGTTAGTGCCGATGCAAATGTAGAGTGGCATTGTCTTTCCCTATATCATTATTGGCATCGATGCAAATGCAGTGCATCAGTATCTATGTCGTCCTCTTCCTTCTCTCCCATTATCTCAATTTTTGTTGTTATTTTTTTTCCTCATCCACAATAGTCACCTGCGACTCTCAATGATGTCATCATTCGTCATCACAAAAAATATAACTGTAATCTTAAAATTATCTTTTTATCTATTGTTTTTGTGTTTCCATCGATAAGATGTTTTACTTTCGTAACATTCAAATGTAAATTTTGTAAATCTAAGGATCGACGTGCTAAAAAGATCTAACTAGTCCTAACTTTTACTTTCATAATTATATAGGATAATTTATAATTAGTCCTAATTTTTTTGTTCATTATAATCAATCGATTCACTGTTTAATTTGTTGTCTTAAATTAGTCAATCATTGGTCGTTAGCGTCTTACAGTAGTGACTGCTTCGTTTGTTGTGTAATGCTCGTTATCCTTCTTGTGATCATAGAAAATTCTTGAATCATTGTGAAATATGACACAAAACTTCCTTTTATATATTTATACTTCGAATTTATTTATTTATTTATGATGTCTCGGTTCACGTCACCGTCGACGAACATCTGACCTCACCTGTGATCCAAGTAACAAAATAAACTGTCGTCTTTGTTGGATTTGAAAACACTAGTCATCCATTGAAGTGATTATCTCTCTCTCTCTCTCTCTCTCTCTCTATAAATGTGTTTAGATTTTCATGTTTTTGCAATCCATTGAGGCATTCGTGACATACTTAATTCAAAATTGCTTCATATATTATATGATCGAGTAAATTTATTATAATCCGTCGTAGCTTATTTATCCAGAGAGAGAATTTAAAATATTAGAGGGAAAGAAGACCATTGAGTGGTCAAAATAAGTGAATGCTTCCTTCCTTCGAATATGTAATTTCATATCAATCACTCAGAGGCCCCTCCCTGTCTAGTATAAAAGCTCAATCCTGATCTATTATATTTAGAAGCTTGTCATGCTCAGATTGGCCTGTAAGAAAAAACTAGCCAAAGTAATCAAAAAGGTCTCTTTAGTCAATCAAAAAGACGACCACCACAACGTATGTGGTCGACATCCCTCTCTCTCTCTCTCTCTCTCCATCTTTGTGGCACGCATACAGACACAAAGAATCGTTCTCCAAGCCTCTCAGCATAGAATTCATCGCCAACTTTACCAAAGCGATCGCCACCTTCTCTCGCAGACTCCCCTCCAGAAGAAGATTGGTCAACTTTGATGGCCCAGCTAGCCTTCGGCGAAGCACAGCATCATGGAGCGGTGGTCGATGACGCTGTCAACGCAGAATACGCCGCTTCGACCACAGCTTCCTTGAATGCCTCCTCGTCGCAATCACCACTCTGTGACATCAACATCACCATCACGCCACTGAAATCTTTTCTCCAGATCACACATGAAACTTCCTATGATGCCGGATATATTAGAGTAAAGAAAAAGTTGGTGACGAACAGCCTCTTGAGCTGGCCATGCGATAGAATATTGTAGGATGTTTTACCGGCAGTCAACGTTGGCCTACGATAATCTAACAGTACGTACCTTAGCCTGTAGCGTGAGGCTTGCTTTCGTGCAAACATTCGTCTGTGACGATCTTGTGCTCGTCTCCACGGACACCAAAGTGGCACCTCTCATCCTTTTCAGGCGTTCGAGCACATTAAGAATCATATCTATCGCATTACATTCTACCCTCACCGTAACACCGATGTTGATCCGTTGGGTTTCTGATGTCGATTCTGATGACCGGGTTATGCGAACTTGCACTATTTCATTCGGATCTCCGTCTTCCTCCTCCTCACCCTGATGCCGAAGCTGAACTTCCGGTAGCCTGTTCCTCTCCTCCAGCTCTGATGTCCCGGTTATGCGAATTTGCACTGTTTCATTCGGATCTCCATCTTCCTCGTTCTCGCGCTGATGTCGAAGCTGCACCTCCAGTAGCCTGTTCCTCTCATCTAGCTCCGAGATATGCGTTCTCAAGGTGTTGAGGTAGTTCTTTGTGTTGTCCAGCACTGATGCCTTGTCCTTCTGTTGAATCCAAAGCATGGAAACAAATGAGCAATGTACGGTCGATCGGTATCGTTTCGTTTCCTTCTCAGAAGCGTACCTTAGAGCCTCGGGGAAGCAGCATCCTGAGAGCGTCGAAGCTTTCATTGAGCTTCTCACGGCGCTTGCGCTCTGATATCGTATGATGCATCTGGTTGCTCGTAGTTCGGGCGTCCTGCATCGGAGCCTCGAACCTCATCAGGTTCATTGTCGTCAACAGCATGATGACCTTCTTAATCATCTTCTGGCCGTGCAAGCTTGGATTGTTGTTGGATTTAGGCGCCAAAGCTGGACAGTAAGGCTTGAACGCCCCTACTGAGCCGCCCGCCGCCTGTTCCGATGTCTGAAACGACATCAGAGTGGTAGAAGAAGAGGTGGAGGAGATGACAACAAGCATGGCTCTCGTAATCTCAGCGTCGTCCCGGGCAGCTAAAGGAAGCAGGACGTTTCGGTATTGACCGTAGGCTTGCATGGTGACGTGGCGCGGCAGAGCCGAATCAGGCATGATCGAACGACCACTTGCCTTGGTGAGAAGAAGGGATGAGTAGTCGGGACTCCCCACCGATCGAGACCGAAGCGAGGAGAGAGAGATGATGTAGTCATGGCGTCCGGGCGTCGTGTAATGTTTGGGAGTTTAATAAGCCTTGCGTGGCTGGATGAAATTAAATTACTTGTTTAATAAGTTTAATTTCCACGAAGTTAGAAAAAAGGTATTTTATCCATTAAAAATTACTTTTTTAATATTTTAACAACTTCAAGAATTAAAGTCTAAATCTCAAAGATGAATCTAAATTAAAGTGATCAAAATTATCATCCAATCTAACATTTAATTATTAAATTATGAATACATTTAAGGATGATTTTTCAAAAAAAATTCTCTTTTAGATTTATTATTCCTTCGTTTTATATTTTTCTAATAACGCCCTTCCTTTGTATAATTTTAAATATATCTTTCTGTCGCTTTCATCGTCATCATCTCTATCACCCACCCTTCTCTGCCCTCACTCTCGTCACCATGGCCTTTCTTATTATTACCTTCGTAGTCTTTTCGTTCTCTGTCCTCATAGCCCATCTTTCCCTATTGCCATCTTTATTTCTTTCTTTTTTTTTCCCTTCTTTTTTTCTTTCATCCGTTGCCACTCATCCTTCCTTGTCGCCTACTCTTCCTTCTCTTCTCTGCTTGATCTTCCATATTGTCTCTATCCTCTCTCCTCTCCTTTCACCAATGCTAGCAACGAGATCTTACGAGGACAACGAACGCCAAAGACAATGAAGATAACAAGTGAGAAATGATAAGTGACATAGGCAATGACAAAAAAAAATTATATATATATTTAAAATGATTTAAAAGAGAAGATACTGTTAGGAAAATAAGAAAAGTGGAGATGTCTTCCCAAAAGACCTAAAAAAATAGTTTTTTTTCTAAAAAAATATTCTATATTTAATATATAGTTTGATTTTGTTAAAATTTCTAATTGGTCAAGTAAAGCTAAATTAGTCAAAATTGACAGATTGGACAGTCTATTTAAATCCTTAGTGAGATAAAACTATTCTTAATTCATTTTCAATAATCATGTGTGACTTTATCAGCAAGTAAAACTATAATTAGAGTCATATGTCATGCTCACATTTTTAATTCGACAAGTTTAACTGTAAGCCATTTAAAATTATATTTTATGCTTTTATAATATTGCAACCATTTCCATTCGGATTGGTGGCCATGAGATCCATTCTTGTCCTTGTCAAAGCAAAAGCCAAAAGATAATGCTTTGAAACATCCACGACTCCCATCTTCCATTCACTTGCAAGGATACGATGAACAGATGTGGTGCATCTTCTTCCACCTGTGGATGCAATTCCCTTTTCCAAATTTACCCGAGTCATCATCTCAACACCCAATCCCTCAAAATCCAAAATCAAGAAAATAAATCTTAGATATTAATAATCAATAAATAGATTAAACAGTGATGTATAATTTATTTGGTTCCGCAACACAAAGTTCTTTATGATATGAAAATTACAAATATAAGGAATAGTTCTTTTCAGAACTAATCCAAACACAAAGTTTTGATACATTCTGTCACATAAGTTTCGAAGAATATTTTTTTACGAATATAAAACTCTATTTTATTAAAAATCTTTTTTATATTTGACTATCCGATACTATTATTTACTCCTCTAACACCCAAAGGCCGCAAAATGAAAAGGAGATATTATCAATGATCAATAAATAGATTGATTAAATGATGATGTAAAATTTATTTGGTTTGATAACTCTTGTCTGTTCATTATAAAAAAAAAATCATATTCTTCATGATATGAAAATCACAAATATAAGGAATAGCCCTTTTCGGAATTAATGCAAACATAAAATTTTGAAGAATTATTTTTTTATGAGTATAAAACTCTAATTTATTAATATTTCTTTTCATATTTGAATTTCTAATACTGTTATTTGCTCCTCTAAATATTTTCAACCTTTTGAAATATATTTAGTCCTTTCAATTTAAATTTATCTTACTTATATCATGCAAAATCCAAAAAATATATATGTCCAGAAAAATTCATTTGCTGAAACTTAAATAATGATACTAACAACTTAAACGAAACTTCATAAATTGAATATATGATGCTAAGAATATATGACAAGAAAATAATAAAGATGCAATGAAATGACCTCTGAGATGATAGTGACCAACTTAATTTTTATTTTCTTCGCTTACCCATTTAATGAGCGCAATAATTATTCTTACTTTCTACACTAAAATCATGAAAAGAAAAAAATTATTTTATGTATTAATAATTATTGGGATGTCAGAACAAATAAACTTAATGAGCATCCTCTCTTTCTACAAATCATAAAAATATATAAAAAATAATTATTTTATATATTGATAATTATTTGGGTGTTGGAAGAAACATAAACAATGAAATGACCTCTGGGATGACAATGAGTATTTTAATTTTAATTTTTTTTACTTTTTCAAAGATAATCTACTTGTGTGTCGGAAGAAATAAGCGCAATGACCTTCCCCTCTTTCTAAACATCATAAAATCATAAAAAGGAAAGAATTATTTGAGTGTTGGAAGAAACATATGCAATGAAATGATCTTTCGAATGACAATGACCATTTTAATTTTAATTTTTTTATTTTTTTTAGAGATAATCTATTTGTGTGTCAGAAGAAATAAGCGCAATAACCATCCCCTCTTTCTACACATCATAAAATCATGAAAAGAAAAGAATTATTTGGGTGTTGGAAGAAACATATGCAATGAAATGACCTCTGGGATGACAATGACCATGTTAATTTTAATTTCTTTTACTTTCTCATTTAGAGATAAACTACTTGTGTGTCGGAAGAAATAAGTGCAATGACTATCCTCTCTTTCCACACATCATAAAAATATAAAAAATAATTATTTAGCTATCGGAAGAAACGTATGCAATGAGCATTCCTCTTTTCACACGTCATAAAATTATGAAAAGAAAATAATTATTTAGGTGTCGGAAGAAATGAACACAATAAGCATTTCTCTTTTCACACATCATAAAATCATGAAAAGGAAAGAATTATGTTATGTATTGATAATTATTTAGGTGTCGGAAGAAATGAACACAATGAACATCCCCTCTTTTCACACATCAATAAACATATGAAAAAAATAATTATTTTATATATTGATAATTATTTAGGTGTCAAAAGAAACGAATACAATGAGCATCCCCTCCTTCTACACATTATAAAATCATAAATATATATATATATTGATAATTATTTGAGTGTCAAAAGAAATAAATACAATGATCATCCCTCATTTCTACACATCAAAAAATTATGAAAGAAAAAAATTATTTTATATATTAAAACTTATTTGAGTGTAAAAAAAAAAAGAATGCAATGAGAATTTTTTTTTATGCATCATAAAATTATTTTTAAAAAATAATTTTATATATTAATAATTATTTAGATGCCGAAAGAAATAAACATAATAAGCATCCCCACTTTTCACACATCATAAAATCGTCAAAAAGAACATTTTATTTTATGGACCTTCTTCCTGATATGCCACCCTGCATGATTTCTTTCTTTCTAGTTCATCCTCTCATCCTTTCTTCTTGGAATTGTAGCTCAGAGACTCTGCCTTGCCATTATTCTGTCAGAAGCAGCCTTCTTTTTCTTTTTTTTTTTGTGGTGACAGAACACGAAAGAACATGATCCACACGATATGATGCCTCTCACTCAAAACCTTAGTTGAGATAAGACCGTGAAACGTAGTCGTGATGAAGTCTTTGTTAGTACATGGATTCTGTAGGCCCCCATACTCTGAATTGTATTGTTCTTCCCGATGCATGTGTGAACCCATGAGCTCAGAGACGGCAACCTTCCTTGTTGGCGTCTCCAGTGACGACGACAAGTAAAGAGTAGACTCCTAAACCACATCGTTGACGTAGGACTAAGTAAACAATGAAACACAGGCAATTAATGCCGAGACCAATCTCAGAAAGGACGATTCTAGACAATCTGATGTTTGCCCTACAACAATGTGGAACATCCTTTGGTTGATTCTGCATCATGGGTCACTTTAGTTAGATCATTGGCTTGAATCTTTCCAATCGTGTACTTTTCTGAGGTCCTCGAACAACTCTGCCAAGACTTGTCACGGACGATCAACATCTAAGCTTGACAGAAAATCCACGATATCCGTCATGATGACGATGGCATATTTAAATGACTCTTTTTTCCCAAAGAAAAGGTCCAACGAAGGACCACTGCAAGTTGAGAAGCATAAACGAAGAACAGATGGTGACTTGTTCGAGGAGGGTGAGGTGTCATCGAAGATGAGATATGAGCTTAAGATATTACGATAAATTTTTAAGATCTTTACCGATTAAACTAATTAATATATTAAAAAATATATATCGAATGAGGTTTCAAACTCTAAATACTTGTAAATAAGTTTGATATACGGTATTGTAAAAACATATGAAAAAAGGTTTCGAACCCTCAATTTTTAGTAAATTAATTTGGTATATCAGATCAGTGTTTAAGGTATAAAAAGAATCTTTGGTATCCAGCATGTCTTACACTAGTAAATACAAATTAAGCCTAGTTTATATAGTGTTGTAACCTGGTTGAGTTCAAACTGATTTAGTATTGTCCATATGTAGTGTATACAAAAATGTCATGGAATCATGATAGTATAGATTCAGAAAGTACTCCCTTGTAAATATTGTGTGGAAGTACTGCTCATAGCAATGCAAACTCCAACTTGCACAAGAGTTTGATTGTAGAAACTCGGCAGCTTACTGCCCACAAACTCCACCCTATCTGCATACATGCATAAACGAATGCTGCAAGGCCTCAGTCATCCCACTTTAATGTGAATCAGATGATTAGAGATGCAAGATACATCATAACATTATTATGGATACCCCTCTCTCTCTCTCTCTCTATCTCTGAAGGAACTGATGTATGAAGTTATGCTGGGTTAGAGTGGCCGATTACCCTGGCTGTTGTGCTTATTGTGTTAATTACATCTCTGTGAGCACAATCATGTAAATGGAACTTTCAAGTACTGTTCGGTGTTATCGAAACCTTGTTGTCGTAAGCCTACACTGAGCATAATACTACATTCAATTACTGCAAGCCATGCTGCACTAAAGAGGTTCACTCTTCGGTTATGCTCCCAAGGCTGGGTTGCCAGTAACCAGTCGGTGTTCCTGGAGAAGCATTCCCCTGTCTCTTCCTAGGCGACATCTGTCTTCTTGAACTCTCCTTGGCTGCTTCCTTGGCGAGGTCCCTCGATCTACCTGAATCGCCTTCGCCGTAAACCATGAGCTCAGTCGCTGCCTGCTCTTGCTTCGAACTCTTGTCTCGATGCGTAAGGCAATGAAACGGATTTCTGAGCCTGTGCAGACATGATCTTTCCATCAGGCTGTCTTCGCACTCGGCTGCAGGAGATGGGTCTACCGATGATGTCATGGTGGAAGGAGGAGCAGGAGGGGGGATAGTTGAGCTCCTCAAGAAATGCCGCCGAAGCTTGCGAACAGTGCTCATGGGGACGACGTAGAACTTCTGGCCTGGCAAGAGTTGGGTATCAGGCGCGACGACGGACCAGGGCTGGTGGAAGACGTCGGGATGGGTAACCCAACATCCGGGGTTATGCGACATGATCTCCGACGCCAAGACCGGCCTCTTGTGATGCTCGACATGGCCACCGGGGTAGATGATCTTGACGAACGTGTCGCGTGCTCCGCTGGTGCCGAAGCAAACTGCGAAAGCCATCGTCTCCCTGAAGAAAGAGTTCAGTGTTAGCTCGGCTCGTTGGCGTTTTATGGTCTCCCAACTATTTGGCAATGCAATGCACTTCAGAGTGAAATTTTCTTGTATTCATCGTCACGAGCTACGGAGTTTCCAATGACAGACTTCTGCATGTCTAATCTCCGACGGTCGATGCTTACGATGACACGAAGGTTGCGCCTGGGAATGTTTTGTCCTGATTGGAAGAGAACTCAGTTCCAGACACAGGATATTCAAGAAGGCTTAAATAAAGATAAAGAGGACAGTGAAATGATCACCAATAAAATCTTACAAATACTTGTCTACAGATTATAGAACTCGGAATGTATTTGGGGAGCACAAGAGATCAATAAGAAGTCTGCTAAATGCCTAAACCAAACGACAAAAAGGTGAACTGGCAGCTTGAATTGTCGGTACACACACACACACACACAACTTCCAGCTTCGTGTTCATGTCAAGGAGAAAGAAGGAAACAGTCAACACAAAATGGCAGGTAATGCTACTGGGCTCATATCAGGGATGAAGGACAAAATTGCTATATAACAGTCTTTATTCTCGACGAGAAACAGCAAGAATAGAGTTACAATAAAGTATGAATTTTAGTTTTACGACAAATACAGATATACAACCATAATTAAGCTGGTGTTTAAGAACTTACAAAAGCTGTTCAGGCAGGCATTAACAATGCTCTAGGATTGGGAGCCAAGAAAAAAAACAAGAGTCTAAACGATCGGGCAAAAACAGCCCGAGTTTCTGAGCTTTTAGTACACCCAGCAACTTATTTGTGCCTCAGAAGATGAAATCCTGAAGTTGAACAGACAAAATCAGTGTGTTGTATCTCTGCTGTAATACTGATCTAAGGTCTTTGCAGGTATGCGGTGGAGAAGCTCGCGAGGGAAGATGCGGAGGAGAGTCCATGCAAGGTCAAGCGATTGGAAGATGTTCCGAGTATCATAGGCCCCTTGGGCGACAAATTTCCTTTCAAACTTGTCTAGGAACTCGAGGTAGAGCTGTGCAAGATTGCAACATGATAAGCAACAAGTTGATGCATGTCACAGACACAGAGAGAGTAGAAGAGAGAGCAGACCAAATCCTCAGATGACAGTGCCTCTTCTCCCACAACTGCTTTCATTGCTTGAACATCCTTTCCGATGGCATAATTGGCATAAAGCTAGAGTATGACAGCAATCAAATGAATGGAGATTCCAGTACAAAAACAAAGATCAATAGAAATACCTATAACACTAATCACATACCTGGTTAGAGACATCAGCATGATCACGGCGGGTCATGCCTTCACCAATAGCACTCTGCAGGGAAATCAATTTACTTTGAGAGGAGGTTATCTGATGACCTTGATGATTGACACAAGAAAAAAAAAGAATATCCAATACATAGGAAGCATCAAATACAGAAACTAACTTTCATCAGACGAGACAAAGATGGGAGAACATTGATAGGAGGATATATCTGACAACATTGCAAAGACGTTAGTCAGTAAACCCATAAAATAAGTAATATTAGTTTCATTACCTAGATGCAAATGCAGAACAACAGTGAATATCCCAGGGAAATACACTGACGGAATAAACTGGGTCCTCTGCACTAGCAATATATGTATAATGTACAATACCTGACGATTATGGAGTTGCCTATCGATATAAATTTGGCCTTCGGTGATATAACCAGTAAGATCAGGAGTGGGATGAGTAATATCTGTACAGAAACAGAACCTGTTAACCAAAAGGAGAGTACAACTTCTCTCACTAAATATGCTGCATATGGCTCATGCATCAGGTAGACATGAAAAAACGCCATGGAAGTGCAAGAGGTAATATAATTATTTCTTAACTATTGTACTAGAATATTTGCATGAAAGTTCCTAGAAAAACTTATTGTAGTCTGTGATTGAAAGAAAAGAAAGATCAGTACAGCACCAAAGCATTTTATCTAATGAATACCATCATTTGGCATGGTTAAAATTGGTATCTGTGTGATGGAGCCTTTTCTTCCTTCTATACGTCCAGCACGCTCATATATTGTAGCCAAATCAGTGTACATATACCCTGGATAACCACGTCGACCTGGCACCTCCTCCCGAGCTGCTGAAACCTAAAAGCATAAAGGTAACAATTGGAAATAGAAAGAAACCCTTTAAGTCCATCAATTTAGTAGCAGAAGATAGACTAAAATAGCTTGTGGCAAAAGCAGAAAAAATCCATGAAGACACAAAATAAAAATACACATCAACAGCAATTTGTTGAATGAAAATTGAAAGGCTGATGTACAGTTGGAGAAGAAGAATTTAATAATATAAGGTATTTTAATAGTTTGAAGGCCATAGCACATTTTCAAGAAATGAATATTAAGTAAAACCAAAAGTTAACAGAATTGCTTTGGTAACATGAGGAAATCACCAGACAGTACAGTTTAAAATATTGCTAATATTACATGTACAGTAGGTTTAATAAGACAGGATGCTGTTGATTTTAACACGAAAAAAAAAGTAGGATAAGAATGCTGTTGATTTTAATATCAAATATACATCGTCATTCATGTGTATATTAGACATATATGCATAAATAAATATGTTTAATAAGACAGGATGCTGTTGATTTTAACAAAAATAAAAAGTAGGATTAGTACCTCACGAAGTGCATCTGCATAGGAGCTCATGTCAGTTAGGATGACAAGGACATGCTTCCCACATTCATAAGCTAAATATTCTGCTGTTGTGAGTGCAATTCGTGGAGTAATAATTCGCTCGATTGTGGGGTCATTTGCCTAGACAATTAGTACAATGAATGTTATTGACCATTTTATCGCCAATTAAACATTGCAGGAAAGGAAAATATAAGAATAGCACAAGTTTCCCAATTACAGAAATAGACAAAAGCTCACCAAGTTTAGGAAAAGAGTCACCCTCTCCATTGAACCATTTTCTTCAAAATCACGCTTGAAAAATTGTGCAGTTTCCATGTTTACTCCCATAGCAGCAAATACAATAGCAAAGTTGTCCTCTTCATCCTTCTGATAATTAAAAATAAATAAGTCAATTTTCTGAAATGGAAAAAATTAGAGTTCTACAATTGCTTCAATTGAGTTGATTGTCATGGTCATTGCAGCTGATCAGATTACTTGAGGGTGACCTATATTTGCATCTAAAAGGAAAATTCCAAAATATAAGAGCAAGGTGACACTTCAATTGGGTAGCAGTATAACTGAAATATAATTAGACAACTGGTAGTATTGATAGACAACTGGTAGTTCAGGATTAAACATATACGTGGTTTTACTGATCCAACACCAGCACCAAGGATATAGTTGAAGCAACTAGCATAAGACATTTGCGTTCAATAACATTCAATAAATACAACTAATTGGATATATCTATCCATTTTTGTGATACATTTAAAGACTAATAGGCAGGACTTAAGTGCAAATCAGGTGCCACAATAACCAATCTCTGCATCTTGAACCCTAAATGCAAGATACAAGCAAAGGCCCATCCACATATGCCTCTTACTGTAGTTTCATTGCCATTGCCCAACGACCTCAAGCCCATGAACAGAGCTTGATTCTGCATTTGCAGTTTTGTAAATTGCAGCAAAGTAACTAAATATACAAATTTAAGTGGACAAAAGTTACTTGAGCTCAATATCCCATACCAAAAAAAATATTGGATTCTGTTAACCTTATCAGAAATGTAATAATCATACTCTGAATCAAGGACCATCAAGCACGTCAGGACATGCTGAACCATATTGAATTATTGCTGGGCCAATTTTTGTTGGTGCTAGAAGGTACAAGGGACATACCAATTAGCACATAAGGTGTCAAAGAGGCACTGGTGTGTGGCCATGCCACAAAAACAATTGTCCTTGCTCCGAGGAAAGCTATCTCAAGACTTGCACAGCTAACTGACTGACCACGACTTGCTACTTGATTATTAGCAATATGAGTTTAATGGATTGGAAATACCTCAAGAAGATTGTCAGATTTTTCCAGACGCTTTACAAGACCAGCCTGACGACAAATCTGAGCCGCTATTTCATTGTGAGGGAGACCAGCAGCAGAAAAGAGGGGAATCTTCTGACCTCGAGCAATGGAATTCATGACATCAATGGTAGATATTCCAGTTTGGATCATTTCTTCTGGATAGGTTCTTTCACTGGGGTTGATAGAGCTTCCTGCAACATATTTGCCAGAAGTTAAAAGAGTTAATTCCTATTTGTAGGAAAGTAGTCAGGACACCACCAAGATCTATATTGATAATCCACTTCCCATTACCAACTCACCGGATATATCCAAATAGGCCTCAGGCAATATAGGAGGGCCATTATCTATTGGCTTTCCAGAACCATTGAAAATGCGTCCAAGCATATCAAGAGATACAGGGGTTTTCAGAACCTGAATCAAGAAAAGACAGAATATAATTCCTAACAGGTAGAATAAAGATGCCATCTCTTCAAACTATCAGTTACGAAACATGATTGTAAGTTGAATAATGCTGAACATAAATGGGCAAATTCAATGCACATGCCACATATCACTTTTTGGTAACCTGTTATAAGCATAACAGTGGGCCCTACCAAAGTAAAGACAGCACCAATTCAAGCAGGACAAGTCATTTGCAGTGCACATCATGTGGAGGAGAGTTTCACCTACACAAGCATGTAGGTTTAGTATTCCCACAAACCCCCAGGGAGCTTGCTCAGTGTTGCCACTCCGTGATGCCTATATATTAAAAATGATTGTATGATATTTATCCTACATTGTATCGACCATTTCATACCCATCCTCCTGGAAATCTCATTCGTTAAGTAGACAGAACCAGTCATAGCATTTCACATCTAAAAGACCACATAGCTGAATGAACTACTAGTCTAGCTCAAATGTAGTCTTCATCACTGTATTAAAAGGCTTGCATAGAATGCCTTGTGTTCTATTATCAAAGCTAAATAAGGTGTGATGCATTAGAAACAAAATGTCAGTGCCTGAATATTTGGGATCCATGTGACACCTCATTAAGGGATATGGAAATATCATGCTCTGGTTGCACAACAGTAACCTTGGTTGCTTGTAGAAAATAGTTGTATGTTGGCTTAAATATTCGATCATACAATAAGATACATTGTTAAATAACAATAATTAACTATATATATCATTTGCAATCTACCATATTATACCTAGTTCAGAACTAGGTCTTATACAACATTTCAAAAATGACATAACGAACATAAAGCATATCAAGGTTTGTGTGTATACACAAATACATATATATGTAAATTATACAGAAAAATCAAAAGATATATCACCTCGCCAGTGAATTGCACAGTGGTATATTTGTTGTCAATTCCTGAAGTTCCTTCAAAAACCTAATCAACATGAAAGGAGGTCAAGTAGTGATATGCATAAGAAAGCTTTCAGAAACAAAACATCCTCTGGTATCTTTGGTAGAGTAACATTATCCTGAACCAAACGAAATAGAATCAGTCACTTGGACACATTAAAAGTGACAATACCTTGTCATATGGGTAAAACAATAGCTTTAAGTTAAAACAAAGCATGAAAATCATCACTTATTAAATACCATGACAAATAGCCTTACAAGATGGAGGGCCATTCCCCACTATAATTCCCTAAAAAGATCTACATTTGTTAAAGCAAATGCATTAAGTTTCTTAACATCTGCAATCAAAGGTTATTGCATTTTTATCCTCTGCTTCCTTATCATCCACCCAAATCATAGCAAACACCTTACAAAAGACTGCCTCCAGTGCTAAGTAATTATTTATATATTTCGCTTGCAACTGTTGCATAATCTTTATGCTTCCTCATATTTTATGATATTCTTCCAAGTTTCCAGATCAACATGAGTGCAAAAGAGTTACCACAGAAAATCCATTCGAGCCTTCTTGTGGTCATGAAGTTGTCCAGTCCTATTTCATCACCAAATAAGATATTTGGTAGCAAATAATTTCTCTTTTCTTAAACCTGTCCTGCCTAAATAAAGTTTCACTTGCATGGATGCAAGTGCAAAATCTAACATGTATAAACTGACTAAAAAGAGCTAGGAATGAAACTCATGGACCCATTCATACAATTTCCTCTACATAATTTACTAAAATTAAAGTTGCTAATAGGAAGAAAATATTACTTTTTCATATCAGCTTCTTCACTATAATTTTCGTGAATTGCAGCAAGAAACCTGATACTCTTCATTTGATGCATGATGATTTGACTTCACCGTGGCCTTTGGCATGATGTACAAGGTTCAGGTTTCCTTCAACTTTTTCTGTTGTAGGTTTGTACCAAAATAATGTCATTCTTTTAGCATGTGTACAAAGTTCCCTAGGTCAAGAGTTCAACTTCTCGGATTTTAGTAAACTCAGCTACATATTTGCTTTAAGTTCTACAATGAAAATAGTTTGTCTGTATTTCTAATTTATCTATATTCAAATACATTATGTTGTCCTTGACTGATTCTTAGCAAATTTCTTCATGGCTGGTCTTTGAAGATCTGACACCTTTTTGCCTTGCTTTATCTGTTTACATCATTAGGTGTCAAGTGGTCCATCCTCTTGACTGCTTATGACATGATCCAGCTAAGTAACATATCTAAAGACCTGAAAATAGAAGGAAAAGACAGGTAGGCTGTACTAGAGAGACAGAGAAATGCCTTCAAATGTTTGCAACCCTAAACCAAACAAACTACAAATTAAGCCTAGAATGTCTTGCGTATAAGATCCCATGAATATGGATCTTAACCGATGGTGGCAAAAGATCGATGTAGCCAACCCTAAATAGTTAGGTATTACGGCTTTGTTGTTGTTGTTGTAATGTCTTGCGTATAAGAAACTAATTTCTGATTTTCTAGAATCAGAAGATATTAGCATACAAGAGCTTTAAATTTTAAAAGCAACAAAAGTGCTGAATGCTACAAAAAGGGATTACAGGCTACAAGCCACACCATGATCCAAAGTGGCCTGCACAGAAACTCTAAAGAAAAAAATCTAGAACCAGAAAAGTCAATGTAACGCATCAGCACCTGTACAACAGCTTTTTCACCATCAACTTCCAGCACCTGACCACGTCGGATGGTGCCATCTCCTAATCGTATATTAACAATCTCTTGGTACTTGGGACCCTGAAAGGAGGTAACAATGATCAAAAAGTTGCACAGGAAACTCAAACAACTAAAAAGTGATGCACACTTTTCAACAATATAAGACATTGGGATAGATTCAAATTTCAAGCAGGAGAAAAGATAGAGTGATACTTTAACTTTCTCCAAGATAACAAGTGGTCCTGCGACTCCAGAAACAGTCCGGTACTCTGTCACCAAAAATAGATCATTATAGGCCCTTCTACCATATAGCAAGATTATAAAAAAAGGCATATAAGCTCAAAGAATCATCATCATTTACATAAGATAATTTCTATGATAAATGAAAAAAACATTTATAGTAATTGCCTATTTTCCTTTCCCTGGTTTAACATAAAATAAAGTTTGGTTTTCCGAACTTGCATAGTTGGACCATCATATCATCTACATCAGCCATAATGATTGTCCAATCGTATGATTCCACTTGCAGTGACATCGCATTTTAATGGAACAGCTGGAACAAAATTATGTTTATGCTCATAAAACCACAGGGTGATCATACTTTCTGCTTCTCTTCCCCATGCTTGACTGGTAAAATTAAAGATCTCTATAAAGAAAAAACAATAATTATTTTGCTGCTTCTGCATATAAGTAGTTATGAACTACTAAAAAGGATATTCATATGCCACATGACTCCTAATTTTAACATTTGTGAGGCAAATAGAAGATAACTGAACACACACTTCATCATTCTTAAGGTTTTCATTCCAGAATGATGTTTCCATGTGTAAGAACCCTCACTTTTAGATTCTTCAGGGGTTCATCAACATGAAAGAAACAAGTCCAACTTTAATAACTTAAAAATTAAAAAGAAAAGCCCCCAATTCCTTGATGTTGAAAAATCATTTTAAAAAAACAATGGTTACAACTTCAAAGTTTAACTAGCATAGCATGAGCAATCTCCATGTACGGATGTACCAGACCTGCATGCATTGCAAATTCCAGTATTAATTACTAAATGATGAGTATTGTTAAACATAGGGAATAAAATGATTGACAATATCTCCAAAAACATAGTTGAGATTTACGGTTTTGTTGTTGTTGTTGTTGTTATATCTTCAAAAGCATGCTGGGCTTAACCCCTTAGCATCGAAAGCCACATCATGTTGGTGGCTATGGGAACCATACTTCACAGAAAGGCACAACTATACCTTCAACCATCTAATCCAAAACCTGCAGCATGTGCTTCGATGTTTTACTTGTATAAAACTTTGTCTTCTTTTTTCACAATGCAATTCAGTACTTATTTTAATACATATTCTACATATTTATGCAAATTGGAAGCACACCAAGTTTGGATCCCCAACCTGCTTACTGCATTTTACCACTTAAATCATATGTCCTAGACCAAGCATGTTCATGAACATTCTTCCCAGTTTCAGGTTCTTTAAAATTCTTAGGAAAAATCAAGCTTAGACAAAGACGTCAGGATATTCTACTCAGACATTCAAAACACATTCCATCGACAGCATAACTTGCTAATCAACAAAAACAAAAAGAGTCAAGTTCACTGAGACAAATTGTAAGAGACGTGCCACAAGCACACAGAAATCACATATATATTTCATCGGATCAAGAACAGCCAGGTGAATAGATTTTATGTACCCATGCCAATCTCCAGTGATCCCTCCTCCATGTCGACGTTCTTCTTTGCCTCACCCATGCTCAAAACCTACAGACTGTAAGAAGCAACAGCTCTTCTTTTAGAAAACATATCCATCTATTCAGAATCCAACCATGGATGAAATTTTCACACAGTATGTTTCTACTTTTATGTGAAGAAATGAGACGATCACAAAGGAACCTTTGGCTAAAGCAGTCGCTGATATATTGTTGACAGAAACGAAACAACAAAAACAAAAAACAAAAAGGCAACATTTTAAACAGATCAAACCAAACTCTGGGCTTAACTGTCGGCAAAAGTTCACCAATTTCAAGGACATCAAGTAGCATGTATTGCGTAAAAGCCCGCAGCAGAAAACAAAAAAAGCGGCGATCTAATTCGAAGTCAATCAAATAGTTTCCAACAGAACTCAAATGCTATGGCCCACCAATCGAGATTACATGTTCCGGCCAAAACCACCCAGATCTCTTAGTTGTCAACCCAAATCTTTGCTCCTCTCACCTCTCACAATATCTTAAACGAGAAACTTCGATCCAAATACAACGCCCCAAAAAATCAGGTAAATAAGATTAGCCGTTCTCAGATCCCAAACAAAGAATCGATGGAGACCCATCAACAAACCCGATCGACCAAAACCGCATATTACCGTCCAATCGGAGGTAGCTGGGACTCCCGGCAGGAGGACCGACCGGGAAAGAAGCCTACCTCAGATCGGATCGCCGAGAGGGGTGAAGCGAGGAAGCGACGGGAGCCAGCGGGCAGGCAAATAATTGAAGAATGATGATAAGAAAACGAGCAATTTATAGTTTCTACGAGGCGAGTTAGGGCCCCGTCGGATCGCCGCGCGTAAGCCGTCGGATCGGGCACTTACCAGCGATCGGATGATCAAAACCGTCCATTTGGCGAACGCTGTCACTCGGGCATCTAATCTATGTTAACACATCTTAGTGTTTATTTAGGAATTTATGGAATGCATGCTTGTGGAGATAAAAAACATTACTAATTTTCCTCATCAATATTTTTTGAGCACATCAACAATTATCAAATTTGGAAAGGATCAATTCAACTCTACTATTTTTTATATGATATTCCACGAATATTTTATAATCATTATTTTTTTCATAGATGTACATGCCAAAAAATTAAGTTTTGACATATAAAAATAATTATTTTATTTTGGGGATGAAGCTATATGCAAATAGAGGAATACATATATTTTTTATTTCAATTGTGATCATATGATAGATCATATAACTCAGAGAATCTTGAATTCTGTAGTAACTGATGCTTTAGAGCTGAGAAATGGATTAGTTAAAGGTGTCAAACTTAAGGAATCTCTTGATGTATGGAGACCATGGTGAATAAAAGTTTTACAGCTCAACATGGTGTCTATAGAGTCAATATATAATTTATATCTGTTAATTATTCTTTTAAAAACATATAGATAAGTGATATAAATATTTTATCTTTCAGTCACTACTTCAATAACAATAATAACTATTAATTGCAAAGTTCAGGGGACATCTCAATATGATTATAATGTTTAGGAACAATGAGGTCTTAGAGAGAAGAAATGTTTGTTTGAATATATAGATAGAAGTATAGTACATGTAAGAATCACATATAAACATGTATGTGTACAGGTTGTCCTTTTACTGGTTAATTGATACGAGTCTAAGTGTTCGCCGTTCACGTGTCGTCAGATCCATCACGTTGTGATCTCCAATAATGTGTGAGAGAGTAGGAAATAAGTGATTGGCTCTTTGGCTCCCGAAAGGTCATTTTATGCAAAGCTAAAAAAGGAATCCTAAGAAACAAATGTATTAATGTTGTTATTAAAAAAATAAAAAAAAATATTTAGATAAATTCTGGCAGCAAGTTCATCTTTTTAAGTTTTTTTTTTCAATGATTATCTATTTTTATATTTCTCAAAGAAACCCTATACTTTTTAGATAATTTAGGATCGGTTCATAGGATAAACTAAGGATCGATTTTATCTATCGTATATAAAATTTACTCGGTTATAATATTTTCGGATAGTATTATGATATCTTTTATTAAATAATAATATATGTCTATTAAAAAAAATTATAACTGAGATAATAGATTGAACACCCAGTAAAAAATAACTCTAATTTTTAAATATATATCTTATTGATTTGGGAACAAAAACAACCATATATGAAAAACTTATATGTCATTATGTTTAAAAAAATATTATAATTAATTAATTTGACCAGTCTATAGGGTATAATCAAATATTCTTCCAGTTGTCTTATTAGAGTGATGTTTTAAGGATAAATATGAGGTGCCTTTTTAAGGAATATGGAAAAAAAAAAGGCATATCTCATTGTTTAAGGATTGAAACTTAGTTTCGTGAAACCTCACATCTTATAACATATACTTCTAAAACATTAGTTTCGTGAAACTTTGTCCGATATATTTTTATATTTAAAATATTAATCCACTAATAACGAACTAAATTCACTCGTCAAGATTATGAATTCAAAACATCATATAATATATTTTCAAATGTATTGGCTCGCTTAGCCAATAAAAATTTTGATAGTTTATTATAAAATTTTGGAATCCAATATCTTATTTACTATTTATCCTTTAAAAAATACCACTTGAAAAAAAAATCCCAAAAAGAGATTTTTTTTTCTAAAAATCTCTCAATAAAAATATTGTAAAATTAAAATATATTTTATAGTAAAAAATTCTTGATTTGTGTGATTGATTAATTAATTACAAAAATATTCAAATTTAATTTTAACATTTTTATTAATTTATAGAAGTAATTAAACCACTTTTAGGGAGTTAAATACTGAAATTTTATGGAAGTGGAAGTTCGATTTATACCGTAAGATAATAAACGCAAAAGTTCACGATATTGCGCTTCTATTATTTGTTGATAGAAAGTGATAACTAATGAAATAGAGTTTGTATAGCTTCTCATGTTTGATCTATAGTAAACCCTGGAATTTATTCTTCTTAAGGAAAGAGATGCTGGTGATGCGTTAGTTATGCACCGTGACAAATTATCTTACTTATCTTTGGTACTTCGATCTTTATATTTTTAAAAATTATATTAGCATCTATATAATTATGAAAGGAAAATATCTATATTCATTTATTTTAATATTCTAGTTGATAATGATAAACAACGATATTATTAAAAGTCACAGATGATTATTGCGAACAATAAGAATAATAGTAAAATGTGAGGGTTACTTTACCTATACGTTGATGTTGATATAGTTATCAAACGACAAAAGAGATACTCAGACGTTTGTATTGACGATATTTTTGATGCTAAATAATTATATTAATGTAGATGTAAACATAGAGTGATGAAAGGATTGCTCGATATTTACATACACAAATATATATTTACCTCTCGCTATCATTTTCTTTATCCATAATAATCATTTGTGTGCCTCCAACAACGTCATCATTTGTCATCACAAACAACGTTCGTCATTATCAATTGAAATATTAAAATTATTTTTTTATATTTTATTTTTATTTTTTTATAAAACCAATATTGTTGGAGCTAAATATTTTTATTTTTATAATTATAAAAAAATATTAATATAATTTTTAAATTAAAAAGTATGCGAAACGTACGAAGCTAATATGTAATTAGCCATAATATTGAAGCGGCCTTGCAATTGCAGAGCGTGACTCGTGGGGCCCAGCTAATTGTCCAATCACCTGTGGCCTAGCTACCTAATGTTTGTTGGAGATGCAACGTAATCCCGACCAATGAGCACCGCCTTCACGTCTGCCACGTAACCAATAGACTGCAGAGAGTGGCACAATACACGGGAGAGAAACTAGTGGGTCCCGCTGGAGTCCTTACCCCATCCCGCCTATCACGTACTAGGGTGCAATGTTGAGTCTTTCAGAGCGTTCGCGTCGTCCACAGTCAAAGTTCATTAACTTAAGCAAATAAAACAACGTTACCCGTTTCGATCTCGTCGGTATTTCGGGCAGAGTCGGCTTCATCTTCTTCTTCTTCTTCCATCGCGTGTGAAGGGCAGCTCGATCTCTCGCATTCCTTTCTTCGTTATCTGGCGATGGCGAAGGCGAACGGTGGCGAGGTCCCTGCGGCTCTTATCCTCTCATGCCTTCTCATCTTGCCCTCCGCCAGCGCCTTCTACCTCCCCGGCGTCGCTCCCCGCGATTTCCAGAAGGTGATTCCCTTTGACCTTTGATCCAGTTGCCGATCTGGTTTGGGTTTAAGATCCTTAGGTGGGTGTTCACGAGATCTGTCTTTATTGTGTTTCTTGTATTCCTATTCTTGGATCTGGGCTTCGCTCCTTCGATCTGCTTGAAATTGACCCAGGGAATGGAACTTTATCGCCTGATGGCGTTGCGGATGAGTCATCTGGTCCTTAGAATTTTCTCAAATTAAAAGTTTGATAATGGTTATTACGGGATCTCGTTGTCTGCTTGTGTTTGATATTCTCCGTCTTCCCCGAGGTTTCATCCAACAAAGACGATTAGGAACAACGTGTTATATTCCTTCTGTTCCTGTTCTCCTTCTAAACGTGGCCTTAGAAGGGTAACTTGTTCATGTTTGTTAGTACATGAGCCACGATGGGCTCGACATATATTCTTGTGAGTTTGCATTTTTGGAGTGTAACATGAAACTTTAGTGCTTGTGATTTGATGGTTTGACTATGTCAAAAGGTTGCCAGAATGTGGAGATCTTATATTGCATTGGTTTAAGATAATTTATTTCTTTTTCTAATTAAAATAAAAGGTGTTAGCCTCATAACTATAAGTTTGAAGAAAAAAATTAGACTTGGGTGTTTCCTAGGTCTTGCTAAAATTTTTCATATCGAAGCATGTCTCATCAAATGCCCTAAAATTTTTCATATCGAAGCATTTCTGACTTAGAGGAATTAGTGCAGTTTGGGTCAACTTGGGCCTTGATAAGGGCTTTTATTACTGTTTAGGTACGTTGTATTTTCTACTTCATGCATTCAACATTGTAAGTCTCTTTTTTTTTATACTTGATTTTAGTTTAGAACGAGACAGATTAGGCTAGGTCACATCTGGAGTCAAATTAGGTGTCAATTTAGGCATCATTAGTAATCAAGTATCTCCTTGCTTGGGTTTGTGGATTGTTGACTTATATTGCCTAGTAAGAACCAAAGAGGAAACTTTAGGCAAACGCATGATTGATATCTAGATGAGAATATGCAAGTGATTTTTTTTACTGCATTTTAACTGGTCTTAAGTAAGAGGCTGGTTACTCCTCTTCATCAGTGGAAGTGTGCAGTTTTTCAATCTGGTTTCTATATTGAGACTCCAGTTTGATGTAGTACTCCGGTATGTTCCAATCTAATCTATAAAAAACCTTCTCGGTAGGGGGGGAGACAACCATAACAATTGTTGGAAATACGAAGGACTTGCTGCCTTTATTATTTAATGAAGAGAAGAGAGAAAGGGGAAAATTGTACAGCGGTAAACTCTTAATGAGAAAAGCCCTTTGTAAGAAGATGACTTGGATGCTAATTGATCTAAATTATTTATTTGAAATTTTCCATGTCATAGGTTGATTCTTAACAATTAGTGTTGGACATGTGATGGTTTACTAATCAGAATGATCATATATTAGTTAGTACAGGTACACAAAATATATGATTCAGTAAATATCTTGTCACTTTCTTGTGTTCAACTTTGGTATTACAGTGAGCTAAGAACTTACTGTTTACTGGCTACCATGCTTGATAAAATGTTACTATTGATGATTCTCCTTTTCTTTTATTGCACAGGGTGATGAACTTCAAGTCAAAGTGAACAAACTTTCCTCCACAAAAACACAACTTCCATATGATTACTATTTCTTGGATTACTGTAAGCCTTCCAATATAATGAACAGTGCTGAAAATTTGGGGGAGGTCCTTCGTGGTGATCGCATTGAAAATTCTGTATATTCAGTGAGTACTCGCTCTTTTCTGCTTGAATGAACAATTATGCTTTTTAACTAGTCATAGTTGGAATGTCATGTATTCTCAGAAATTGATGCCTGACAATGCCAAAATTATAATTGGAAAGAAACTAAAATTTTGATCTGGTGAAGCTCCTTTTTTTAAAAAAATATGGTATGCATTATTCAATCCTCAGTTTAAAATGAGAAGGGATGAAAGTTGCAAAGTGGTTTGTCGAACAAAACTTACCTCAGAAGCTGCCAAGAACTTCAAGGAGAAGATTAATGACGAATATCGTGTGAACATGTAAGTTGTTAGTTCGTGATTTCTCTAGATATGAGGTGCCAATCTTGTTTTCATTACTTCCAGGCTTTTAGTTGCTTTGCATGTAGCAACTATAGTCTTGTTGCAATTGATAGGCTTCTTTCTCATAGCTTTTAATATACATAAATTTGCTGCTCTGACGACTTATTTATCCTGATGCTTGTGAACACTACAGGATCCTGGATAATCTTCCCGTTGCAGTTCCTAGGCAAAGAAGAGGTGGAAGTCAAGCTCCAAGCTATGAACATGGTTTTCGTGTTGGGTACAAAGTAAGTTACTTGTTACGTTAAGCTGCAAAAATCCATTGTTTGTTTGTTTCATAGTTAATATGCAGTTTTTGTGATCAGAGCAAAGATGATAAATATTACATTAGCAACCACCTCAGTTTCAAAGTCATGTATCATAAAGATCCAGAATCTGAGGATGCTCGTATTGTTGGTTTCGAGGTGATCCCAAGCAGGTACTGATGTTTCATGCAGATTCATATTTGAATTAGTTTTATTCTCTTAAGAATATCTAGTCTCAAGCTGGCTTTGGTAGTTGGTATTTGTGGAACATGACTTTACTTTGTAGTTTAAGTGTACTCTGGCAATTAATGCTTATTATGGTTTAACTATTTGTCTTCTGTTAACTTCTAATCAGTATCAACTACCGCAGAAGCTGTGCAGAATTGTAATGTGATAAAGTTAGATATAAAGAAAATCAATGAACCACCCAAACATGCGATATTCTGGCAGTGTATGATAAAGAGGAAATTAGAAAGTTATCCCTGAGCTTGTGAGTAGTGGAATTTACACTACTGTCTTGTTTAGTTTTAGCATATTCTTTTGTTGGAGCTTATCCCAACAACCCCACTTGCATGGTTTAGAGCGTTGCTATCTGGAGCTTGTTTGACCTGCAGTTTAATGTTATGCTATAGAGGATAACTAATGGCTTTTCACAGAAGACAAGTTATGAAATTGAACCATGTAGAAATTGAATTATATATGACATGTCAATTAGATCTGACTATTAAAGGGTCTATTCATATTGATATGGCAGTTTAAATTACTTTAAAAATGAATCTGTTTATCTTCTAATGACTATTATAATTATTTGGCTTTAACTCAATAGGATTTTCATAATTTTAATAATAATTTCAAAATAACTTCTTTTTGGCATTTTATTTCAAAGCTAGAATTTATCTGTCGAATGCTACAAATGCAGCTAACTAAAATGCATATTAGAAAAAGTGAATACAGATTCCCTATTTTGAATGGTTTAGAGCGTTGCTATCTGGAGCTTGTTTGACCTGCAGTTTAATGTTATGCTATAGAGGATAACTAATGGCTTTTCACAGAAGACAAGTTATGAAATTGAACCATGTAGAAATTGAATTATATATGACATGTCAATTAGATCTGACTATTAAAGGGTCTATTCATATTGATATGGCAGTTTAAATTACTTTAAAAATGAATCTGTTTATCTTCTAATGACTATTATAATTATTTGGCTTTAACTCAATAGGATTTTCATAATTTTAATAATAATTTCAAAATAACTTCTTTTTGGCATTTTATTTCAAAGCTAGAATTTATCTGTCGAATGCTACAAATGCAGCTAACTAAAATGCATATTAGAAAAAGTGAATACAGATTCCCTATTTTGAATGTTTAGATTCTTGATTTTCATCTATGGCGGTATGAATGATAATTGTTTGTAATTTGACCGCCAAACCCAGACTACTAACCACTTATTAGGACTGTATAGTTGATGCAGTCCTTGTGGTATCTGCCTCTCAAATTAATTCAGCTTCTACTGCTTCCCACTTCCTTTTAGCTAATCTAGTAATTAACAAGCAGGTGTTCTATGAGATTTACACTGGAAGGTCCGGTTAGAATGATAACAAATGTTTGGGGTCCTCCATTCATTGATGCCAAGGATTTCTGCTTGCTGGAGTATACAATGAGCAAACTGTTAATAAGTTTATAGTACTTCTAATGTTTTCCCTTTCCAGAGTTGCATAAGTGAACCATTTAAATGCTTGTCTATGTGCGTGCGTTTATTATCTTATTATGCTTTACTTTCTAAAAGCCTCTTTTAATTGAAGAGTTATTTTCTTCATTTCCTTCAACTTCATGCTAGGCAATAGAAATTAGGAGTTTGAGTACAATATAACAGGCAGAGGCTTCTTTATTATGTATATGGTCATCAATAAAGGACAATGGGAAGATCTCATTATAAAAAAAACGGTGATTTGATTAGTGGTCTTAGTTTTTTCCTTGCAGTATGCCAAATAGATTATTCTGTTTCACTAGCTTGGTATGTGGTGATGGTCCCTGTTCACAATGTAACAGGAAAATATGATATCTCAGACTGGGACTAAACTTTGTAGGCAATTGTAAAAGTTGCATATCACATGTTGAAGTTGCTGTTTATCTTTTATTGGTTTAGTGCAGCTGATATCCATGTTTGACATCCTTTAATTGAGTAACATACAAAATTAGATGCACATTTTCATACTTTGTAGTCCTAGGTTTTTTCTTGTTTCCGGTTAATGGTAGTCCTATGTTAATGATTCATTAGACATTATTAGTGATATTTTTCTGTATGGCCTGGGATGAGGAAGGATATTTTAATAACAGAATAATAACATGCTTAGTTGTAGTGTCGAAAGGATAATTCATTTATACTTGGCTAATTCCTATTTCAGAATCGGTTGTCTTCTATCAAGAATGCCCATTGAAGGATCTTTCTGTGTTACATGCACATTTTCTGTTCTACCTAAATGTTACTCACTTTTATCATACCCATACCTGTTCAGACTAATCCCAAGCAATTGAAAATAGTATTCTAAAACCTACCTGTTTGTCAAACTCTTGTGTGAATAATTTAGAATGTTTAACCTGAAATAGAATGATGATCTCAACATTCTTAATTTATTGAATTTTACTGTCATTGGTTTTTGAGAACTGATTATCTGAACTTTTGTTTTCTCAGACTTTATTTTATGCTGCATTTTGAATTATAACCTATTTACATCTTTCTCACTTTTGCAAATAGTGTGAAGCACGAGTACAGTAACTGGGATGATAAGAACCCTAAAGTTACTACATGCAGTGCAGACATTAAAATAGCCCCCGGTAGCACTACACCCCAAGAAGTAGATGCTGATACATATGTTGTCTTCTCATACGATGTCACGTTCCAGGTGCGGATCCTCTTTTTGAAATTACCTTCTTTTTCAAGTGTGTTTCTTAGACCTGAATTTGTCTATTGCAGCCCAGCGGAATCAAATGGGCATCTCGTTGGGACACATACCTTCTCATGAATGATGATCAAATTCATTGGTTTTCTATCATCAACTCCTTAATGATAGTTCTATTTCTGTCTGGCATGGTGGCCATGATTATGTTGAGGACCCTCTACAGAGATATAGCTAACTACAACCAATTAGAGACTCAGGAAGAAGCCCAGGAAGAAACAGGATGGAAGTTAGTCCATGGTGATGCATTTAGACCGCCAGTTAACTCTGGGCTTCTTTGTGTTTATGTAGGGACTGGAGTCCAGTTCTTTGGGATGATCTTGGTCACTATGATATTTGCATTACTAGGTTTCCTCTCCCCTTCCAACCGTGGGGGTCTGATGACTGCTATGGTTCTCCTGTGGGTCTTCATGGGTCTATTTGCTGGATATTCTTCAGCTCGCCTCTACAAAATGTTCAAGGGCTCTGAATGGAAGAGGATCACCTTGAAAACTGCTTTTATGTTTCCCGGTATTGTCTTTGCCATTTTCTTTGTTCTGAATGCTCTTATTTGGGGGGAGAAATCATCTGGTGCAGTGCCCTTTGGGACCATGTTTGCCTTGGTGTTACTATGGTTTGGCATATCCGTGCCCCTGGTTTTTGTTGGCAGTTACATAGGCTACAAAAGGCCAGCTCTTGAGGATCCAGTAAAGACAAACAAGATCCCCAGGCAGATACCTGAACAGGCTTGGTACATGCAGCCTGCATTTTCCATACTTATTGGTGGAATACTACCATTTGGTGCTGTTTTCATTGAGCTCTTCTTTATCCTGACCTCAATATGGCTCAATCAATTCTATTACATCTTCGGCTTCCTCTTCATAGTCTTCATCATTCTCGTCATAACTTGTGCTGAAATAACAATTGTGCTTTGCTACTTCCAGCTATGCAGTGAAGACTATCACTGGTGGTGGAGAGCATACTTGACCGCAGGTTCTTCTGCACTGTACCTCTTTGCATATTCTGCATTTTACTTCTTCACGAAGTTGGAGATAACAAAAGTGATCTCAGGAATCCTTTACTTTGGGTACATGTTGATTGTATCTTATGCATTCTTCGTGTTGACGGGCACAATTGGCTTTTATGCCTGTTTCTGGTTTGTCCACAAGATATATTCCTCTGTGAAAATAGACTGATCAGGACGTGGCAAACAAGAGCTTTAATCAGGTAGCATTTTGCAATTGATAAGTTCTGAATGTTGTTCGAGGGATAAGTTGGGTTTAAGATAAAGAGCTTCCTTTCAACACTTGGGTTACAATACTTGGAGCTTAGTAGTCTTTTAAGGCAATTGTAGCTAGGTAGGACTTGGCGTTTGTATTCCAATTCCTGTATGTTTCTGAACACTCTTCTTTGTATCTTTATTCTCCTTCAGAATGTAACTCTATTGAACGGTTGAAACACTTTTGAGGTCGAAACACTTTTGAAGTTTATTTGCCTTTTAAATAAGGATATTCTTTTGAAAAGTCAGGATGATTATCCTCATCCTAATTATGATCTCAGCTCAGGTTGGTTTACCTTTTTAATTGGCTACGTTAGCTGTGGTTTTGTTTGGAAATTGTGCTTGGTATTGCTAAAGCTTGTAGAGTCATCACACGTAGAAGTGAGCCATAAGTAATGTTGATTTCCTTCTGCGTTCCTTTTTTTGGAAACATTATTATGCAGAATACTCCTTTTTTGGAAACATTATTAATCGTCATTTACTATGGTGCAGTATCGATAAGGACATTTTTTTGTTCGTTTGTCATCGTTAATGACTAATCTCTGCATATTTGCTTCAGATTGCATCTCAATATATCGTCCATTAAGTCATGGTAGCTGCAACACTTCCCTGTCGAAGTCTGCTTGGGACTTCTATTAGACTGTTGATTGTTTTCCCTTATTTGTTTATTGGTAATGTTGTTCATCGCAAAACATCAACAATCCAAGAACTTGTTCAAACATGGAAAAGCGAAACATCATGGTTTTGAGGTATTGTCAGACTTATAACATCACTGTTGGTTATCAAGTGAAACACTTGGTTTCCCTGATTTCTGCTTGACGTCCGGGATAACGTCACCACCAAGACCGCGGGATTGAAGTCGTCACTTAAGTCAGGGTTTGGTTTGATGGATCTCAGTTTCAGAGATGAAACGAGATCCTTTTCCTAGCGGTCTGTTGAGCCTCGGAACCATCACCCCCTTATCCTTTTCCAGCGGACGACTCGTAAAGACCACTGTCCGTCGTTCTCTCCGCTTCTCCCGCCCTCCCCATTCCTAGATATGGCTGCATCGCCGGTCGAAATCTCCCGCCTACTCGAGGAATTTGGCTCCCATATCTGGATCTCCGACAACGACGGTGACGGTTGTGGCGGAGTACGGGAAGCGGCTGCGGCCATCTCCTCTTCCTCGGCTTTCCTCAGTTCCGACGATGCACCTAGGAGTAGGGCTCGGAACGCGGTTGTTTTCCTCACATGTTTCAGATCCTCGGAGGTGTCCCATTCTCTCCCATCTCCTTTTCCTTTCTTGTCTTCCTTTCCATCTGTCTGTAGATTTACGCTTCCTCTCGTGTTAGAGTTTTAATATAGGCCCTTTCGGATTTGATGTGGCTTAAGACCTGATTGCAAACTTATGAAATGCCATGAAGCATGATCTGCTTGCTTTTTGAAAAATTATTTCCTTGAAGGGTGAAACGGTCCCTCTTTGGTTATAGAACGTGTGGAACACTCGAACCAACCAATACACGTTAACTGAAGAAATTTAAGATATCTTAGATGTTTTTTGTTGTATTCAGACATTGTGACTGTGGAATAAATTGTTGATCATACTCTGCCTTGTTATGGCTAAGCTTCTCTTCTTCTCGAGAATATTATGATCTTGGCCAAAAATAGGAAGAAGAATGGAAAGAAAATGAAACTGTATATCTTTTCTGTTTTCAGCTGAAGAGACAATAGACTCTCAATTGGGCCTCCTCACCTTGTCAAGGCATGTTTCAGTGTGCTCCACTCCACGTGTAGAGGCCGAGGAGTATTTTTTCAATCTCTCTCTTAATCATCCAACAACCTGGAATGGATATAATACCTAAAGTTCAAATTTGTTCGGGGGATTAAACTTAAAAATTTAGACTGGTTACCTGTATCAGTTTTTAGCTAGTTCAACCTTAAATACTATTGTTGATGATATTGGTGTTATCGGTCCCAAGCCCAAATGAAAAAAGGTGAAGGATTGCATCAAGCCACTGACAATCAGCGTACAACTATGTCAAATATTATGAATATGGGTCTTAACCAATTAGCTCAACGATGACGAATAATCCATGTAGTCGATCCTAAATAATTGAGATATTATGGCCTTGTTTTTGTTGTTGTTACACCTCCTTTCGCAACTTGTTTTGGTCACAATGAAGGAGGCATACATACCTAGCAGCAGATGTAGTACATAAACGAAACAGAACTTTAATTAAATTAATAACTGATATTTCTGTAGTTTGAAGTGAGTCTATAGACAATGTTCCAAGTCATTATGATGATATTCACGAAGTGGCCATCTTAATCATAATGGGTTTTTCATAACCTTGTCAAAGATAGTATATAGTTCTAATTATCTTGTTAATTCTGTAGATAACTCTTTCTTTATAACGTTTCTTGATGTTGTATTCTGAAACACACACTCTCAATTCTTTGAGATGTGTGATATGAAGCTGTTTAATCAAACTGCTTTATTGCAGAGTGATTTGATGTATTTTTCGACTTGTTTCTAGTGTAAATCCATTAACCTTCAGCACAAATAGTTCTTAAAATTACTTGTCAAAGCTGTGTGTAGTATATTGAGACAAGATAGTGACTGCTATGAAACTGCATAAGAGTGCTATGTACTACATCGGGGACAGTAGTTTTAAGTTGCAGGCTTGGAATGTAGAAGAATTATTAAATTCTTTTATCAAGATGCATAAAGCAAAGTAATAATGAGGAAAGATCACTCTTAGACATGCAATTCAACAATGGGCTTATTTGCAGTAAGCTACCAAAGATACCAAGGTTAATAATGCTGTGAAGCTTCAAATGGCTGCCAAAGATGTCAACATTTTGGATATTGCATGGGTTGAGAAGTCCAATGAGATCATGTTAAAATATGCACTAGAAACACAACCATTAATTTTTAAGCTGTAGTAACACCAAATGAAGATGATCGTTGGAAGCCTAATTTATTATTTGCAAGAGTTCCGCTATGCTTTCTTTGTGTCTTCGAGTTACCTGAATGAAGTTGGTGTAAGACACCAATGTGGCCACTCGTGAAATAATGCATTAGAAGAGATGAAAAACAAAAGAATATAGTTATGGTTATGAGGACCTAGGAGTCTTGTTCCAAATGCATACCAAGCAAAGACGCTCTGGTTGGAGTCTGTTTAGTGTTCTATTTGTTAGACATTGTTGAGAACATCTCAGTAATGTTGTTCAACAGTTAAGATAATCTGATTTGAGTTTGTTAAGGCTGGTCTGTCTTTGATTCGGAGTTTTGCATCATCTAGAGGGGTTTTATAGACATAGTAGAAGAGACATGATGTTGAATCTTAAACTATAGGCTGCTGAAGTGGAAGCAACAAGGAGGTATAATTGAAACATACAGGGCATTCGATGAGGTTCCTAAAACCTTTCTTGAAGAGGCTGCTTATGTCAATAATCAGATATTCAGTATACTGGTGAGGCAATGATCAGATATGTGTGGTGGATTTCTCAGAAAATACATGAAGAGTTGGAAGCACTTCAATTCCAAATTGAACTTTAAATTTTTATCTATCAGAATTTCTGATCTGTAGATAATGGGAGCTTCTGATTTTCTAATTGACTTCTGTTTGACAAGCAATTGCATTGCTTGCGTGTGTTCCATTTACAGGTAGATATCTACTCAGCCCTCTCCATGTTATGTACTATAATACATTTAGCACTACTGCTTATGGTCAGATTTAGATATCAACAGCTACACATTATTTTAATGCGTTTGCTAAGGGCATAAATTTGCAAATCCTGGTTGACTGAATATTATGCACTGCTGTGTTGTTTCTTATGTCTGTTGAATCTAATTTCATGGTATCTTATCATCTCTAGCTAATCAATATCTTTGAAGCTACTCCTTTATTGTGCATTACCTTATGGACCTGTTCATTTCCTTTGGATTAACTTAAGTACTTCATATTCCAGATGCACATTAGTTGCATCAGATAAACCACTAATCTTATTCCCAACGATGCCCACATTGTTTGCTGTTCTTGAAAGTTACATTCTTAAATTGCACAGTCTGATTGCTCAACCTCAAAATAATGGGAACATATGAATCGTCAGGGAGACCTACTATGGGAGGCCGTTGTTCATTAACTTGTTCGCGGTCATCCCACAAGTTATAGCTTCTTTTGGTATCCTTCTGACATGGTCAACACCTTCAGCAAAGATTACACCCATGCCCATGTGTAAATGTGGTTCTATATGGCAATGAAATGCCCAAACTCCAGGATTGTCTGCCACAAACCTTATTGCTGTCCAACCATAAGGAAAGATCACTACTGTGTTTCTGAGTGGTGGATTCTTTAGATTAAACTGCGACGCATCCTTCTCTTCAAACCTTTCATCCCCATATCCTAGCACCCAGAAATCATGCCCATGCAAGTGCCATGGATGTATTTCGCTGACATTGTCAGCGAGGGCATTTGCATTTTGTAGAATTACATCAACTGTGCTGTTAAACTGGATCACATATGTATTACTACTTTGTGTCGAATTAGGATTTTTAGGAGGTTTCATCACATCATAATCTGAGGGGAAGTTATCAGGTGGCTTGCTAGGATCAAATGCATTCTTCAAATGATATCTCATGGACCCTAAATAAGGAGTGGGAGGAAGAGCTAATGAGATGTTGTTGATAGACCACTTGATATAACCATTGATTTTGTTTTGTGTGTTGAGCAGGGCAATCTGCCGTTCAGCATATGATGGGGGCTTTGGTGTGCCTTGTCGGGCTAGGATTTTGCTAGAGAACGACTTGCTGTGGTTATAGTCATTCCATTCGGGCGTAACTGGAGGACTAGATTCAGGTAACTTAGATGGGGAATTAGGTTGGTAATTTATGATAGCTAAAGCAGGTTGGGTATTGGGTTTCCTTCCCCTGACACCAACAGAAAGCCAATAGTTTGATGATGGATTCTGGTCTGTGTTGATGAGTACTGAGTAGCTTTCACCTGAATATATGTCCATATCATCGACAATGAATGGTTCAACATAGCTGCCATCTGCTTCCACCACCATCATCTTGTGATTCTGCATACAAGACAATTGCAACCATGACATAGGACATGATTTTTTTTATTTGCCGCACAATATATTATCTCCTTATGATAATAGATAAATAGAAATACCGTTAGAAGAAGTAGAATTTTAGGATAACGAGGAAAAAAATTATCTGGAGCATATTGCAGTACAGGCAAATACAGTGTCCTGATGTCTGTATGGGTACTAAATAATGTGCGATCCACAGTATGGACTATTTGTTGTTTAATATTTCAGCAATAGTCTTTGGTTTTTACCTGAACAGTGTTTGTGGATAAGGCTTTTGTTCTGGAAACTGTCATTATTCATGCAGTGATATTATTCCTGCCAAGGTGTTGCAAAACCTATATACCGTAAGCTTTTCAGGGCATCCTGTGCAGCATCAGTTTTTCCCAAAGGTATAGTTAGCATTTCATTAACTATTCCTTTTAACCTTATTAGTAAATATATAGCTTAGTCTGCTGATCATACATAGGGAATTCAGTTTTCTTCCATCAAACTATTCTTTTGTTTTTAGGCTGTATCAAATGGTCATATGAAGAACCATTGCCAAGCATCTAATCATCGTATCCTCTTCTGCAACTTTAGGACCCATCCGTTATTCTCTTTTGTTCCTTTCAGGAGTGACATGACTTGCTTACAAGAAATGATGCTCAACTATCCAAATAATATAGGAATTTCCATGTTTGGGCTGTTTAGTTGCAACAATTGACTGAATAAATGGCTTGTGAACACTTCATTAAAGTTCTAACATTGTGTTCATATATGTCTGTTTTCACGCTGATCACTATCAACTTAAACCAGTTGGAACTACATGATGTCTGGTATGTCGTCTTTTATGTTTGGTTTTCTCTCACATTGGTTCTTGCATTTATCATAGTTTAGAATTCAATAAAGGTCTCTTCTGTATTCTACCAATGCATTTCTAGATGCCTATTTTGGGCTCTTAGAGTTGAACCTACCTAGTTCATATCTTGGTGTAGAGGGAGGTTGTCACCAGAGTTTCTTGGTGTTCTTACTTAGAGATTAGTATCCTAGATGGAAAGCATAACAAATCGAGAAATGAAATTTAAGCTTGTAAAGTATTGATGGTTTACTTACGCCAATGGCCAGATTGAGAGATGAAAGCGAGGTGGTGCTTGTAACTCTCAGCCTATACGTCTTGCCTGGAAGCACACGGAGCACAACTGGTGCACAATCTTTGCTTGTTAACTTGCATGTGCTCGATCCCTCCATCAGATGTGCGGCCAGCGAGCAGTTGTACTGCCCCCTCCCATTGATCAACAGTGACTGCATCCAACAACAAGCCAAATTAGCCGGAACACAACAGAAGATTCCATAACTCATCGTGCTGGAAGCTTTCACAGTTTTGTTCTAAAGAGTTCTCTTTGACCCGTGGCAGGACACCACTTATAAGGTAAGAATGTCAAGTGTTTCTCCATCAGTGAGTCACTGTCTTAGCTGCTTTAATAATTCAAAAGGTGGTGCAATTTGGATGACATGTGGTCCATTCTCTTCCTCCCATATTGCTTTTACCATTGGTCTGTCTGTGTACGTTGCCTCGTTTCAGCTGAGCCATCTATCTCGGTTCTCAGGCCAAGTCAACCATCCATCATCGTCCTCCCCAGTGGAGTCCAACTACTCAATGGCAGGTGTGTTTAAACTGCTGAACATTATTAGGTGGGCACTCAAAAATTCTGTTCGTTCTTTCACTGATGATCTTATAATCTGAATGATCGTTTGCGACAGATGGTGGCCTACTTCTCCGGACAGCTTCAGATGCCCATCTCCGCGTGCTAATTAAAAAGGTGAGGCAGTTCTTGAAATCGATGATTATATTTGCTAAGTGTCAGTCTATGCAATTTTTTTTAGAGCAACTGCTTTTTCCTCGTGCTATGTGGTTCTCAATTGTTCTAGTTTTAAATGTTGTTGTAGTCAAAGGATTACTTGGACTAACGAGTACCGAAAAAGCTGACAGTGCCTGTGATGGTGGGTTTTGGGTGGATGCAATAGGTGCCTGTTGAAAGGTCGACAGACCAAAACCAGCACGAAGCACTAAGGCAGGATGGTATCATTAATCTAGTCAATTAAAGAACGACAATTGAGGTTTAGTTTTACGTTTCTTATAGGAGATCACAGTAGCATAGTGGAGATTAATAGATGAGTCATTTTCAAGGCTAAATGATGCATCACTTACCTGTGGTTCTCCAATCCATCGAAAGGGTTTGGAAGAGAGTCCCACCATTTGGTCATATATGCTCTGGTGATACCAGTCGCTCAACAATAGGTTGAACTCTCCGTCGTAGTGGAAGGGCTCCTCCTCCCCGTCGGCCACTTCCACTATCAAAGACCCGTACAGCCCTGCCGCCCTCTGCATCCCGTAATGCCCGTGGTAGAAATATGTTCCTGCCTATTTGCACGGCCATCGAGTCAAAAAAAAAAAGAAGAGTGCATTAATGGTTGCTTTTGGTAATAAATGAAGTAACTTTGTATCTGAAAGAAAAAAAAAACTTTTTTTTTTTTTAGGTGAAGGCAAATAAATAGAGTAAATGCAGATGCGGCTGCATGATACGTGAGAGACTAATCTGAGGAATGATAAGGAGATGAGTTACCTTATCGACCTGAAATCTGTAAACATAAGTCTCTTCAGGATTGATGGCGCACTGTGAGATGGAAGCTGTTCCATCAGCCCATGGTGTTCCATACTGGTTGCAGCCAGTGACATGCACATTTGTAAGCATAATAGCGAGGACATGAACGCATGAAACGAAGTTTATGTTTCTTTCTCCTTCATGCAGCTAGCTAGGGATTCACTGTTTTACCAACCTGTCTGATGCCATGCCAGTGGATGACAACTCCCTCGGTGTGAAGGGCGTTCTTCAGCTCGACATGGATGGTGTCGCCGGCCTTGGCGCGGATGGTCGGTCCGGGGAACTGGCCGTTGATCCCAAGTAGAATCTTCTCCTCGCAGTCCGGCGATGCATACATGTAACCCACCTCCCACTTGAAATGCCTGGTCTTTGAAGCCAAGCCAGCCTGCAGCAGGAGTGAGATGATACAAGAGACGTACAGAAGCGAGCTCATAGTCAAATGGTAGTATTATCCGGTTGAACTAGCGAATGGTAGCCGATGGAGTGTTTGGAAACAGGTGGAGATGAAGGTTGAAGGGGAAGACTAAGACTGTGGATGAAGCAGCATTTTTCTTCGGTTGGTTGGAGCAACTATGCTGCAGTGGGTGCTTTTTTTATAGTGGGAGATGGGTTTAAATTAGAGTAAGGAATTATCAGAATTCTTACTTGATTGTCACTTTTATTATATAGGGTATGATTTGAATCATAGTTTCTTTCATGTTACAAAGGTCCATCCTCAACAACTATTTTAAAGATAAATAACACTCAACCACTACTATTTCAGTGTTTTCTTTTAACTGGTAACTTGATTTCTAATTACTATTGTCAACATTATTATTCTTATTTCACTAACAACACTTCGAATTATTATTCTGCTTCCCATAACCTTTAAATTCCTTGCAGAGCATGACAGGTGGTGTCGGTGATGGTCTTTGGGATGGTGGAGCATCTATCTCCCGTATTGTGTGGTCAGGTTTTAATACCCTTCCTGTTCAAGCTATACTTTTCATGAAGTTGATCTTGTTGTTTCTCCTGTTTTACCAGGCATATGGTAGGGAATCATGCCAAAAGAGAGTTGGGTTGATTTATATAAAGAAGACGAATAGTAATCAACATCAGCTACTTGCATCACTTTGTCGAGGTGATCAGAATCTTTTGAACGTTAATGCAACTTGCTTCGGCTACTTGCATCAATCACTTGTGCACAAAAGAACCAAGAATCCAAGGAGGAACAAGAAGACATTTCTGAAGAGTGAAGTATGGTCCAATATGCCTCGGCTACTTGCATCGCCTTTGACGGGGTGAAATGAATCTTATGAAGAATGATACAGCATGCTTCAGCTACTTGCATCACTTTGGAAGAACCTAAAGAATGGGTCCATCAGATCACCTCAAGCATTTTGTGGCACGAGTTCTCCAGAATATGCATCTATAGCATGCATTTAGAGCTGTCAGATTCCAAAAAACCTTGTTATTTGGGCAGCATGTCAGGAACATTATCACCATGAAGCTCCGAAGCACATCCTTTTTTAGCATGTGTAATTAATGGCACTGTATTTACTGAATGCTGTCTGTTTAGTGTGTGTGTGTGTGGGCAACATTTTGCTCTGCCATCCACTCTGATACTTTTGCTACATTTTTGGGGTATCTCTTTATGTCCAATGTGTTACACCTACACATTACATTAAAAAAAAAGAATTCCACCACATTGCTTTGCATGTATACTAACAAAAATCATGTGTGAAGAACAGCCAGATCATAGATACATTGTTCATATATTGTTTATCCATGAGCCTACATACATGTATGTAATCATGGCTGCTACCGACATCTTTTGCAACATGGGATGCCTGCCTCACCACATTACTGTTCTTTCTTCTTGATGCTGCAGCCGAGGTCCTTTACATCAAGGCACTCATTCCACCACTGCAACTCCAGAAGAGAGAGAAAAAACAACCATTAAAGTGAAACATTAGGAAACCATCCACTGTTTCATCTCTCTGGTCTCGCTACTGAGATAAAGAGCACAGTGAAGCTGTTGTGATCGAGGAAGGTGTGACAGCTACAATTAGAGATGGAGTGAAGTGAATTCATGTTGAATCACATGTCGATCTTTTATTTCATCTTCTTCACAAGAAAAAAAAGAAAAAAAAAATCCTAATTTGTATTCTTTTGATCTTTCAAAAAAAAGTAAAATATCTTATGGATTTAGAGAAGATAATTGTTCTGCTAATTGACCAGTAAACTTTTCTCGAATTAACAGTAAATTTAGTTCATCTTTTTCAAAGAAAGATCCTAACTTTGAATCTTTTTGAAACTTGATGAAAAATAAATTCTCTCATGTATTTAAAGAAGGTAACTGATAATTAACATCCAGAATTGTAAATTCTGAGATGCTATGACTTTTTGAGATGATATTTATAATAGATTCACTTATGGGCGGATTTTGGTACAATGATAAAATTATTCTTTTACGACTTAATAGATCAAAATTCAAATCACGAAAATAATTTTTTTTAAAATATTTAAAAATAAGATTATATATTAATCCTCTTCCAATCTCATACTGACAGGAGCAACAAAAAAAAAGGGGTCATTTTTGTGGTGGTGTGGGACCAAGGCATGCTCAATTGACTACTATTTCTATTACGTCAGGACAAGTTGTGCCAAAAATATTAATTAGGTGAGAACCGAAAATAATTATCCATTTCTTTGTCGTGAAGTCTCTCTCATATGAAGTTTGGAAAATTTTCACATATGCCTTTTGCCAGAAAAAAGGTAGCAGTTGTGCTATAATGTGTTTCAGCATATGGTTTGATCTGTTGGAATATTGTATCATACATTATCTTAAGACAAAGAATTAATTTTTAAGATATCTAATTGATAAGTGAACGTTTAGTCATTATTAATACAATCTTATAGGAGAGATTATTCATTTTGAGCATGCTCGTACCATTTTACTTTTTCAAGACTCATCCATCTCAAAACGAATATTTGAGGTAAAGATGATTCGACAAGCTTATGAACTCTTGATTTTCCTACTTATCAATTAATATGAGACTAAATATTTTTATTACTAATAAAATAATACGTCATATCAATTAAACTATGATGGATCACGTATTATCGAAAATGGTTGGAAGACGAAGAAATTCAAAGAGTTTGTGAGATTAAAAGAGAAATATGAGAAGTATCAACGTTTGATTTGTTTTATATTTACTGTTTTATTTTCATGCATTTGTTGAGGTTTTCTTGATTAATATGATTATTATTTTGATTAATTAGGATTCAACAGATAGGATTTGATCGGTGGACAGGTCATGTAAATCATGGAAGAGTCTGTTGTCTATATAGAGTATAAAATGATTTTATTCAATATATTAAATAAATACTTATGATTCTTACAAATAAATATGTACTAAATTGATCGTCAGGAATTTATTCGAATAAATTCTCTAATATAATACTTTACATACGAGATATAGATATCTTATACTCTCGAATTAAGTAGGAAATGGGATAAGATACAAAAAAATTTCGTCTATAAAAAGGTTACTACTCTCTTGCGGAGGTGATAGTATCATCACACAAGTCAAGTGGAATTAGTTTTACAAAGTCAAAATCAACGATCAAATATGACGTTAATTACCATAATACATGAAGGAAAGTAATTAAAAGAAAAAGGTCGTACAAGTGTTGATACGACATTTTTCTAATGACAGTAATAAGCCAAAGAATAGCAGATGGAGATGATGACCCAATGACACTTCTACCTTTTAGGTTTCTCCTTCGTCATGAAGTCATTCTAAGTATGCTCGAGATGGACCGTATGTTTGCATGTATGACATGGAAAAAATGTTACAGGGGCTAATTACATATTATTTATATAGTTAGACCTCTATAGTTAGATCTTTTTAGAATCTTAATCCATATATTTAAAAAATTTATATTTGAATCTCTATAGTTATAAAAATAAAATATTTAATTTTATCTAATATAATGTCATTAGTTTTATCTACGAAAAATATAACACGTGATAATACATATAAAAATTATACAAAATAATGGATAAAAATATAATAATTTTAATTATGAAGCTTTATCGATGAAAATAATGAAGCTTTATAATAGATAATAATTTTAATTATGAAATTTTATCGACGAAAAATACAACACATGACAGTACATATAAAAATGGTATGAAAATAATGGGCAAAAATATAATTTTTATTTGTTATACCTTAATTAAAATTTTTAGTTGACTATTATGGTGATGACGGACGATGGTGCCGTTAGGGGCTATAGGTGATTGTTATAGTGGTGATCAATGAGAATAATCCGATGATCGACCTTGTCGATGTCGATTCGAGCATTAACGATCGAGGTGAGGGTGACGATCGTGAGCGGTGGAGATTGAGAGATTTTTATGGTTTCTTATATAGGAAGGAGGATGAAAATGAGGGAGAGCGACAATAGGAGATGAGACAAAAGGAGAGGAGGAAGAGGACGAGGACGATGGTCGCTCTATATAGTTCTGCAACTACATTAGCATTGCTCTGCATTTGCATCAGTGGGAGGTGAGGCAAAGGCCTTATATCCCGTCGACACAGATACAATGTGACGTGATGTCAATGCATATACCTCACCTCGCGTCGATGCAAATGTAGAACAGTACTGAAGAAGGAAGAGGAGGGAGAGCAATAAGAGGAGAGTGTCCCAATTAATGTCCTCCATCGATTGAACCTCATAATGTCTAGTTGAACGAGACTATGGAATCTTCGTCGACTGCTACCCGAATTGTGATTGGGCCACCCACCTCTGACTTCTAATATGCGTAATTTCGTGACTGCCTACTTTTGTCGCCACCATTATAGGTCCACAATGATGGCAATATGATCCTGTGGCGGGGCAATAGTTGAAAGTTGAAGACCCGTCGCATTTGTAGTAAGGGTGGCTACAGAAAATATATTGAGGTTATTGTTGATGGCTTGCTCGCTGAGGTTTGCATGGTAGACAAAGCAAGTTACATAAGAGGCAAGCCAAGCATTAATATAGTCCAAGTGAAAGATATGGCTGCAACAAGGGAGGAGACAGAGCTTCTCATCGTCCTTAAACTCATTAAGGCATACTATATACTCTTGCACCCCTTTCCCCACCTCCAACCTCTTAACCTTAGAGTATACTAGCATGAGAAATATCTCGAGGAACTCAAGGCTCAACCCCTACTATTGTCGAGAGTGAGCACTCGTGACATGATGGTGCCACCATAATAGTCGACTATAAAGTTTTAATTATGGTATAACAAAAGAAAATGTAACTGGAATGTTAAAATTATATTTTTGTTTATCGCCTTCGTGCAATTACTATATGTGCCTATCACACATTATATCTTCTATTAGTAAAGTCGATGATGTTAGGATAAATATGATTAAATGTTTCACTTTCATAATTATAGAGTTTTGAACATAAATCTTTTAAATTTAGAGATCGAGATACTAAAGAGTCTAACTATAAGGGGTAATCTATAACTAGATTAATGCAAAGAGACATAATAGAAAATAACATAGATCAAATTACTTGAAGATCTTTTATCTTAAATAACTATCTATATATTTTGAAGAAATCAAAATGAAAAATGGTGTGACGACTATCAAAAACAACAATGAGAACTCTCTTGCTCCATGGACGGGTGCTAGAAAATTCATTCGGAAGGATTGATGGACTTCAATAATTCATAGAATAAACACAAATTATATTCTTTATTTATAAATCTTTACCAATTTCAGAAATTTTATTTACATACTACGAAACCTAATAATTCTTTCATAAAAATGCAATTAATCATAATTAAGACGAGATGCTTACTTCTCCAAACAAAAAAAATAAATATTTAATCCCAGATTTTAAGCTTTTAGAAGACATCATAGTTGTCGTCACCAAAATGTTGAGTCAGGGTTGACAGATATGGTAAGTAGTTGCCGCATGTGCAAGTTAAGCCACAACTCTAACACCCTATCATCATCACCGTCCATGTCCTCATCATTCGCTTTGTGATTCCCGTCAATTCCTCGTCTAAATAATTGTCCATCCTCTTCATTTCCTTCTTTTATGGCTTCATTCTCGTCATGAGAATAATAATAACTTCGACTATACCCCGTGTTCATAATGTCGATGGGGAGCGCGAATCTTGGGGCTCTGCTTCGTCAACTACTGGCCGTAGGATCGTAATCGGACGAGTGTCTCAACTAAACGCAAACCCCGCCGCACGGATCGTAAATCACAGGTAGGTAGTTGTAAACCGTGTGATCGTGATCGGATGACTGTTATGGTTTGAGGAAAGAGCTCGTGTGATGTCAAATGCGGTGTGCCGGTGCGCTAGCTTTCTGCTGCTGCTGCTATTCTTCTTCTCCTCCTCCTTCACGTTTCTTCTTTTCTCCTTCATTAGATCTCGCTTTGGCCTCGCTATAACCTTAACCCTATCTCGACATCCTTAGGAGCGGAGCGAGGAGGGGGGTGGCAATGGCGGACCGAGTCTACCCTTCCACGAAGCCTAACCCGCAACCTCCCCAGGCCAACAACAGCGGCGGCGGAGGGAGGCCGCCGTCCTTCCCGCCATCCAAGGGCCAGACGTACGGCGCCACCCGCCAGGCCTACCGCCCGCAGCCCCGAAAGCTGCCGCCGCCGCCCCGCCGCCGCCGGAGCTGCTGCTGCTCCTGCTGCCTCTGGCTCACCCTCATCATCGTCGCCTTCGTCTTCCTCGCCGCCATTGCCGCCGGCCTCTTCTACGTCATCTACCGCCCCCGCCGCCCAACCTTCGAGGTCGACGGCCTCCGATTCTCCGCCTTCAACGTCTCCGGGGCCGGCCAGCTCACCTCCCGCCTCGAACTCAACCTCACCGCCTTCAACCCCAACCGCAAGATCGTCTACCTCTACGACGCGGCCTCCATCTCCGTCTTCTCCGGCGGGGTCGACGTCGGCGACGGGTCCTTCCCCGCCTTCATCCAGGAAGCGAAGAACGCCACCCTACTCGCCGCGGCGCTGTCAGCCCCCGGCGGCCAGACGCTGGATTCGACGGCCGTGTCGGATCTGAAAAAGAAGACGAGGCTGCCGCTGGAGATCGATGTGGACACCAAGGTGGGGGTAAAGATGGGAGGTTGGAAGACGAAGAAAATGGGGATCCAGGTTCGGTGCGAGGGGATCGACGTGGGCGTCCCCAAGGGGAAGGCGGCGCCGGCGGTGTCCTCCCCCACCGCCGCCTGCAAAGTCAAGCTCCGAGTCAAGATCTGGAAGTGGACCATCCCTTAGACCGAGCCCTTACTCTCACTCTGCATCATTACACCGACCAGTGTCACTATAATTACCAGAAACGGGCAACAAATCAAGACGATACTTGATTAAGATGTTTGGGATAATTTTTATTATTGTACTTTGGTCGTTTTCTTTAACCGTCTACTGCTGTAAGATGCGGACTAAAATGTGATGGATTGAGCTGGAGATTTGTGCAATGGTGCATGCGGACATGATGGGAAAGCGAAGCTTCCGTGTACCTTCACATGTCTTATGAAGCGGGGAAGATAGTTATAGGCGGCACGCGTTATGACAGCTGGAAATAAGGTTGTGGTTGAAAAGGAGTCAAAGGACTATACAACTGCGTGCTATAGAGCTTGCTCGCTGAAGAGAGGTCCGTGGGACACAGTTTACGACGCTTTGTCGGGGCCAGTTTATCCCATTTTTCTTATTAATTATAACATTATTTCTAACCAAAAATTATGAGATCAAATCACATGATAATTGAAATAAATTATTATTATATATATATTTTTTTACAAAAGATAAATGATAAAGACTAGATTCATACCTAGGATCCTATAATATACTATCAAAATTGTTAACAACTAAACTAAATAACATCTTACTCGAATGATTTCTGAATCAACATCTTACTCGTCAAAACCATGGATGTCGGTCATTACAATTTTTACCGTGTAGTGAATCCCAGTGGCAAAAATCCAAATACAAATGATGGACGATATGATCTAAATCAGGCTACTCGTGCCACCCCCAAAGCAACTGCCTTCACCTCTTTTACATCAAGCGACGAAGTGACAAAGATCATCACCAGTGCAATGTCGAAACCACATGACTCATTTAGCTGCGGAATGAGCTCACCAATTGCTCATTCAGTTCTTCATCCTCATGCCTGTACCTCATCTCCAGCTCCGCCAGTACCTCATCCTCGTGCCTGTGGATCAGATCACTCATGCGCCACACCTGCATTAACCACCAACGACCCAAATTTGTCACAATACTCAAGAGCTACTGGACAAAAGAGTCACCCAAATGGTACAACTACATGGACAAGGCAAACTCAATTTGTTAAATCATCTGATCTGTAGTGTCAGGTGAATGTTAAAAGTACCTGTAAAGTCCCACCTCCATTGACTCTTGCACAATCATCGGAAACGCTGGCTATGGTCCATGGTTCAGTTGCATTCCAATGGAAGTCCACAACTTTATCCCTGTTGTGTCGAAATTGAATATTTATAAGGCTGATTGCAAATTATTACAAAATCTGAAACGAGGAACTATAATGGAAGTCCAAAACTTTATCCCCAATCAACTTCACAAAACGAGGCACCATAATTCTCCAAATAAAAGTTCTATTAGACCAGCACAGACCGACTGCTATTTATCAGTCTGTTCAAGCATTGGCACCAAAGCATGTTCATTGATATCACTTGATATGCCTTCCGTTTTGGTCTACTGCTTGGTATGTTGCAGTGATATTGAACAGAATAAATTGGTCTGCTGCTTGGTATCTCTATACTGACAGCTTGCTGAAACCAGTATTGGATGGGGTATTTAAAATTGTGATCCTAATAGCTAAATAAATTTCTCAACCCATACTGACCATAGGACTCATGAACCTTAGAGGAACACAATGACACCATGGCCGGTGATCTCACCCTGAATCTAGAAACCTTCTCAAGCCTTCTTGTGAGATGATCTCTTTCATTTTTGTTTTGAAAAATAAAAGCCCAGGCCAGAGCCCTGGTTGGGTGGAGTTTAGCTTGCAGGCATGTCAAGGACGAGTTCGGACTCCAACTCAAACTGGGGCAGGAGCTTTACATGGTCGTAACCATATCTGACCCATTTACGTGAAAAATAAACAGCCAATCATAAACAAAAAGGAAACATGATTCCTTATATACTATTGCCTAAAGTTTAATGGACCAAAGTAAACAACAGCAGCCAAAAACAGACTTGATGGTTAACCATAGGCATTTCAAAAGCCTAGCGTAATTGGGAGTAGCTACAACCAGAATTTGCTCAACAGCAGGACAAACAACAGACTCATACCTGTGCCCTGCATGTTGAAAGAATAGACCAGGCGGGGCAGTAGGCGTCCTCATAAAATGTTCATAACTTGCGCCAACCTGAAAAGAAGGGGAATAACTTCACCAAGATGTAAAACTTCAATCATGCAAATGACATCTGCTAAATAGTGATTTCTCTGAAATTCTCGTGAAGTGTACAATAATATTGATTGTCTGTTTAAACATTTCAGAAACTATGAAATTATTATGGAATACGAGAGAGCTGAAAACTAGATAATGAAAGCTAAGGAAGCATCATCTCATGTCTAACGAACATTATAAAAACCAAAGTTTTCAGGCCAAATTGATAATCTACTCTGGGGCATGACCTACACTACTAGCAAAGCCTAGAAACCAAATCATACAATTTGCTAACCTTTTACATGATCATCAAGCCAACAAAAAATGGATTCCCAAAGCATTTCAAAATAGAATATAAAGCATTAATCTCAATATGAATGTGTTTTGAGTACATGCATATCAAAATTTGACATATTTGATGTTTCTGAAATTGTTAATTTTTGGTGCCCACGTATTATAGGTCTATCCACAGTTACCTGGAATGTTGTGCATTTCAAATAAGAATAAAAAACATTAATCTCAATTTGGATAATATGCACACCAAAATTTGACACTTTTGAAGTGTCTGTACTGTTGATAATATTTTAGGAGATATAGTATATGCTCATCTTTAGATACCCTAAAATATGTCAGGTCATGGGTATGGGTTGTAGGATAAGCTATGCCACCTAACTTGATTGATCATATGTGGGGGTTATGACTAATTAATTTATTAGTTGGATTCTGGTACATGTTGGATCAATTATTTAAGTTGCTTCGTATATTGTATAGCAATACATTGTTTTTACTAAGTACTTAACTATACATATGATGGATCAATAAGAGTGGTAGTTTACCTCCTGTTGATGAATTAGAGAGTTCAATTTTATTGTTTTTAGCTGGTTCATATATGCTAAATGATATTAATAAGGTTACCCCAAATTACCATAAAGATCTGGGATGTCAGCATACTGAATTGAGAAGAGGCAGTAACATAGAAATTCCAAGCAACTAAAGGCTTAAATTTTTGCACCACGGAAATGCCCTGAGTAATACTTAAATAAAATTATTATTCATTCTGATTTAAGAAAAGATTAAGATATTTGAGGGTGTCTTGGGTCCAGATCACAAGATCTAGATATTTGAACAATGGTTGAAACAAATAATTTGACTTTCATCTCAGTATCTTCATCTCAACTACAATAAATTTTCATATGCAGTTTCTGACTGGCTGAAAATTCAAACCAGAAAGTATTAGTGTTTGCCAACGAAAAAGTTAGTGCAGTTCACTCTGATATTAGTAAAATAACAAAAGAAGATAAAAGACAATTAATTTATATCTTTCTTTCCTCCAAATGCACAATGAAAAAAAAGACTCCAGATTTAATCTTTTCATATGCATATGGGCAACAAGATCTCTCACGCTTCACCGTAGGATATAAGAACCCCGATCTTGACTCCTAAATTTGGCTGATCATATTTGGAAGATTTCATTCAGAGGAAGTTTAGTATGTTTAGTCCCACATCAGTTGATGAGGAGGGGAACTAGTGCTTTATAAGCCCCTAGCGTCACCATCTATCCTTTGAGGTGCCTTTTGGGGCTCACCTCAAAGGGCAAAATTGTGCGAACTTACCCAAAGTGGACGATTAAACAAACTGTTAAGTTTACGATGAGCTTATAGGTTTTTAGGCTGCTTTTCATGAAGGTGAATATGACATGATGTTATCAGTCAAACAAACTGTTAAGTTTACGATGAGCTTCAGGACAACCAGGTACAGATACTCTCCTCGACAAAAGATAGAAGCAAACAATATGGAAATAGAAATATGATCGACAAACCTAGCAGATGGCCCCATGCCTAATGGTCATGCTAGTCCAAAACAGTGATGCTAAATATCCATTTGGCAAAATATTTCTAAATATGAAAGATTATCCACTAAGGTAGCAAGATCATAATCCTTAAAAAGGTCAATATCAAGAAATTTGCTATCTTTGTGCAGTTAAATACCTTTGCATAGTCCCAAATGTTTACGAGATTATCCTCTCCAGCACTTCCAAAAACTGATGATTTATCTGGAGACCACTAGAGAAGAAATTAAATAGCATTGAGGTGGACATTTCAACTCCTAAGTTCAAAGATGCACAAAAAAGGAAAATATTAATGCCTGCACACAAAGAACAGCAGCTTTATGATGTTGAAAAGTGTGTAAAGATGACCCTGAACCACCAGAAGTCAGGTTGCGCCGGTCAAACATTTTAACAGAAGAGTCTGCAGACCTGCAAGTATCAAATAATAAGTTAAATTGACATGTTCTTAACTTTTATAAGCAACAATAACAGTGGATTCACAGAAAATTCATTGTGTTTAGGACACAGCTGAAAAGGTGAAGATATCAGTAGAATCCAGTTGAACACTTCGGCTTGTTAAAGTACCCAGTTAAGAGAAAATTTTCATCATGAGGACTCCAATCAACACAATTAATGTCACCATCATGAGCTTTCTCAACCTGTTCAATGGCAAAAAGAAATTAGGACTCAGCGAATAGCACGACTACAGACTAAATATATTAAAATTATGAAATATATGATAAATAAGAATAATATCATGAACAGACTACAAAACCATACTACTTAAGGTGGTAATTCCTTTATGACACAGCTAGCAGCTCAATCAAATGTAACCGTAGACATTCTGTCATGCCACTTTACAATCACTCAATTTACATCAAAATAAAAAAATTCAACAGGAAGACAACATGCCATATCATATGCATTACACAACAATATAAAAAGGAAACAGAGAACAAGGAAATGAATTATTCAGCAACTGTGAATGACATGTTGCTCAATGATTTCAGTACCTTGTACATGAAAAAACTGAAAGAAGAATAGGTGTTCTGTGTAAATCAGCAATCACATGTGAGAGTACGTGCATATATGCATGCTAAAATGGTATAATCAATCTTGTTTATACAGTTTCTCCGATACTCAATGCTCAAAAAACAGATTTTCACCAAGAAAATACTAAATAATGCATTTGTTGGAACTAAATATCAAGAATTGAGGTGCCACTAGCGTTGTCTGGATGCTGAATACTAGCACAGTACATGGCATGTACATGCCAACACAATAAAGTAGCAATAAAAGAAAAAAGGGACAATGGGAAATAGAAATAGTATCAACAGTAGCAAACTAGTAATAAGTACTTACCTCTCCTCGCCTTGGGCATTGTTACACTCCTCTTGCCTCCATCAGGCAACTTGGAGCAATTTTTTTATATATTGTTGCAGTAAGGTGATGCAAAAGTGGCCAATATATCAATAGCTGAAACCCTAAATTAAAAAGTGAAGCCTAAACCTTTAGATCATTCTTTTAAAAACATAAATGCTCCAGTGACATGCTCGAGACCAAGGATTGTCATTCTGATTAGTATGGATCAACCTACCATGCTAGAAGGTATCAATAGGCAACATGCCAATCCATGTTGGAGGTGTAGACACATGGCTATTTTATCATGTGCCAATCAGTACAGGGGCATGCTGACTGATAACGCACAATACCATGTATTGCTAAAATGGTACAGCCATGCTCCTATACCATAAAATATCAAGCCTTGCCAGAGTTCAGAGTGTCACTTAAGCCATATATGTTTAACTTCATTGATGATTAAGTCAATTAATGTACAAATGCAAGAAATTAGCTGTGCATACTATTGCTAGTAGAATACATGGTCTTTCTTGAAAAAAGTGATTCCCACTAATTAAAAGAGAAGTTGGCTTCCACATTGTATAAAAGTAAAAAAGGAAAATTCCAAATTAATAATGAAGTTTATGTAAGGTAGTTGAAAATGCATCACAAGAAAAAACATTTTAACCTTGAGGGCAGGACTTCTCCCAGCACGAGCATCCCACAGAATAAGGCAAGAGTCATCACCTACGCTACAAAATTCCTGTGGACTTAAGAATAACAATGACAAAAAGTTACCACAATTGTACATTATAATCACATTATTTTTAGCAAATTAGTAACCATGCAATTACCTAAAATGGCAGAACTGCACATCTTCAACAGTATCTGTATGCCCATGGAATATACTTCGTGGTGCAACAGTTGGACTGTCTGAAATCTTATCTTCACTGGCGTTCACAGATTGCACAAGGCTCGGGCTTCCCATGGGCACGCCAAGAGATGTAGTATTTGCTAAAGAAGATACATGATCACGTATGCACCATAAAACCACTAAATTGTCCCTCCCTGCAAAAAAATAAAACTTCGATCTCAAATATGGAATAATATCTGCTATTAGAGAAAAAGAAACAATGACTTACAACTATAGGTAGAAGACCCAAATTTGACCATGACTAATACTCTCCAAGGCAATAACATGATTGCACCCACACATTGACCTAATACATACACATTCAAGGCCCAAACAAAAATATTGCTAGATTTCATATGGTTTCTTTCTCCATCAAACTACAACATTTCACAGCATATTATGCAAGATATTTGCAAACCACAATTTTCTGATAGTTGACATGCTTGATTTGATACCCATGCAGTATCTAAGCCAGCATACAAGGTTTGGATCCTAAACAAGACAAGCTTATGCCAGGCACACCAGCTAGTTTCACTGAAGTCTTATCTGAGCCAAGGTTGAAAACAGTAGCATGCATAAATGTGAACATAATTGATCATCATTAAAATGGCAACCATATCACTCTAGTATCTTTCTCGGCCATGAGCAGCTTCTGCTGATTAAAGGAAGCCATATTAGCCCAAAGGCTAGGTTGCTGAGCTTATGCCAGGATCACCAACAAATTTCACTAGAAGTCTTGGCTCAGCCAAGGATGAGCATAGCAGCGTGCATAGATGCGAACATGAGTTGACCACCATCAAAATGCCAACCATATCACTTCAAAATCATGCTCCCCCAAACAGACCTTGTTTGCTGTCTTAATGAAAGGATCTACTTCTGTTGGGGAAGCTACATTAACCCATAGGTCAAGTTGCTGCAACATCAGCTTTTCCTCAAATGGTGCAATGATATTATAGCGCAAACTCTCTAATGAGCTGAAATAACCTGAAACAATTTGTGTATTTTGTTGGTTAGAAACTTCAGATTCTTCGCCAATATTGGTCGAAACAGATTGGATGCTACAAAAATTAGAACTCCATATGGATGTACATTTCTTTACTGGATGTAGATTCAGATAACCTTTGGAATAAGGATCCAGATCCATATAGCCAGATAAAATTTGGATCCGAATAGGCAATACTTTACATCAATCCATATTTGACAGTGACATTTATGGTTTCTGTATTCAAGCCAAGGATTTAACTCCATGTTAAATACTAGTTCTGTTAACCATTCAAACCAGTACAACACCAGCACATATAGCTGTATCAGGACCACACTGCCCTCTATCATAAAAAAAAATGTAACAAAAAATTAAATATTGATCAGGACCAACTCATATGGTCCAATACTGGTCCTTCAACGGAAATTTGATTCCACGGTTAAAGCTTTATTTGACATTTACAAATTAATCCCATCTACCGAAGTGATCTTTTCTGTGATAAACCTACTGTTGTGTGCATCTTTTTTACCTATACAAAATATTTAGTAATAAACTAGTTCTTAGAAACTCGATTCATATGTTATCTGCCTAGAATCTGATCTGTATCTGTATGTCCTCCACATCCAATTTTCTTCTCGAGTCTTGATAGTTGTCAAACATCTGATTTGTATCCATATGTCATAAATCCAATACATAGTTTGTATTTGAATCTCCATATCTGTATTATATCCAATCATATATCTATAATTCTTTTTTGTTGTGTTGCACAAATATCATTCCAAAATTCAGTATCAATCTAAACTATCCGTACCAATATTCATACTCACCAGTTAAAAGAGGATATAGATATTGCAAATTAGAAATACTCCAAACAAAAGAAAAAATTGCTAGTTTAAAGTCAGTGTTAATATGGAAGGCACCCAAGCTAAAATTTTCATCATTAATAATTCATCCACCAAAGAAATTCAACTGTTAACTTGAAAGACAACATAAGCAAAGAGAAACTCTATTATTCCAGAGAAGTATAATAAATTTACGAGTTAATCATCAAATTATAATATTAAACCATGAATCTTACAGGATCCCAACAAAATACAAGAACTACTACATGCCCTTGACAGATGAATTTCTGTATAAAACATATCCACTGATGATGTACATCTCAAAAGAAATATATATATATAGATCAGATGGAGAATTGGAGATGGACATACTATCATGTAGGCAATCTAGTTAATTAGGATTATACCAAGTCACCTCCAATCAGGTCAGTCAAAGAAAAATAATCAACACTTCTCATAAGATATATCATAATCTATTATTTATTGAACATATGTATAAAAGACATTTTATACATTCTCCATTGATACATCAACCACAAGATATACTATAACCCGTTTCATAGCATTTTAGCATGTTAACAACTCAATACAAGACTTCATTGTCATGACACAAGCTCTAGAAAAGAACCTTGAATTACTTCAAAGCCAGTCAATCTTCTCGATACAAGGCTCCAATGCCATTATAGAATAGGCATGAGAAACAACCTTGATTTAGTGATTATGTCCCGTTTTCAACCTTCTCTTAAGTACTCAGGTCAATGATGTTAGCTACTGCAATCCAAGCGTTAATTGACTATAAGAATGTTGGCGACAGCACTGTTAGCAGATAGATGATAAAATCATAACCACAATACATTATCCAAGAGTAGTTCAACATGGAAATTTGAAAATATGTCATAGCATGGATACTCTCATTGGTCATCTCACTCACTGAGAACCTGACATAAATACAACTCAACCAAGTTGTGTCACATTGAACTCAATATTTCAGGTGCTCACGTCCATTTTTTCAATGTGCAAAGTCCATAGTTATCAAAAGCATTTAAAATCATTTTAAATATTCATATGCTCAAAACCAGATCATGTGTTTGGTTCATATCTATATCTAGATGAAAGGAATAAAATTCAACCAAGGATTGGCACCGGTTCATTTAGCATAGTACTGGTTGATATTCAATTTTTTTTTTACTTTATCCTGTAATACTGAATGTTACAGATCGATACATCGCATGATATATAGGTACCATGTCAGGTCCAACCAATCACCAAAACCAGCTTTGGGCTGAGATGTAAATCCTTGAATGAAAGTATTTAAGCTCAATGAATATTTATTATAGTAAACCTTAATTTTCTAGAGGGGCCATAAAATATATATAAACATTGTATATTGTTTGCACTTGTCTCATAATTAGAAAGATCAGCATGTTCAAAATCCCTATCACAAAATTCTCGTTTCAAAAAAAAAAAGAGGAAACCTTTATCTTCCAAAGTAATAGGATTATAAGAGTACTAGCTGTAGAAACAGTAACTACATGCCAACATAAAAGTTATTTAGCCCTACCCAAACATTACATAAATGTGAACCTCAGTTAATTAACTAACATATTATAGAGATGTGTCGTGATGTTCAATACAAAAAGGCTACATTTAGATTAATGCACTAAGCCATCTAATAAAATGTACCAACTAATTCTTAAAAGGAAAAGTAAATTATTTAGCAACAAAAGATAAGCATATCATACCACTGAAAAGGTTGGAAAAATGCAAACACATTTAATGAAAGTGGATAAGTGAACAAGGTTGTGATATTTAAAGGAATCAAACTTCACTAGAAAATTAGCTACAACCTCCAGAAAGTACAAGGGCTTCATAATTGCACATGGCAAGAGCATATTCTGCATTACTTTGATGTCCTGTTAATATCTGCAAGATCAACTGGATTATGAGTCAAAGTACCTGCTTAGACAATTCAAATTACAACAGAATGAAGTTTAGTAGGAAACAAACTAATTGTAAGATGCAAAATGCTCTTTGAATTAAATAATTAAGAAAAAATAAATTAACAAATTAACTATCAGGTTATGATGGATGAAATCTAATAGAACTGCTTTGTAAAACTTGTAGAAGTAGGAAAAAGAAACCAAATTTGGATGGGAATCTGCAGCTCCAAGATCATCACCACAATCAGGCTGTGCATCAACATCCCAAATAAGTACCTGTGCCACCACCAGGAAGACCAACCAACATTTCATCTGACATCAATGAAAATCAATGAAAATTATCAATTCTTGAATGTAATAAAACATACTTCAGGACTGTCAGTGTGTGTTGCAACTATGTTACTATTTTGAGGAAGTTCTCTGATTCTGTTAACCTGCAAAATATAAGACATCAATGATACTTGTTTTTAATCCCATCTATTAGGATAAGAAAGAATTAAGCTAAGTCATGCTACTCAGTCTGATCTAAGTGTCACTCTTTGGACATATGAACAAACCTAATCAAGTCAAATCAAAGTTAAAGCCAACTATCGTAATCAAATTTAAAACTAACACTTGCTAACACAAATATGATTAATAGATCTGTCTTCTTGTATCACATTCATTGATTCTGTTGCATGTGGTGCACTCTCAAGCAATGACCAATCATATGGAATAGCAATAATACAGTCCAAAATTCCAGCCCCTTAACTTGTGGACAACTAGATTTAAATGACACAATGGACCCAACAAACCAGCTCAGCTTCATCTTCTTCCCCATACTCATTGAGATTGTCTTCTGACTTCTTGCCTCCGCTTGGAAGATTGCCATGCTCAGGTGACAGGAAAATCTTCAATTAGGGCAAACCCATCAAGTAGGACAATTGTGCACCAAGTGATCTACGGTCTTCTTATGGTTGGCTTCAACCAGAACAGATTCATGATGTAAATACTCCAAAGGCCTTTAACTGAGTCATCCATCTTTTGTAGCTTGTGAAACCTTAATTGTTAAAATTATTCAAGTCTAAGAGGAAGAAATCATTGCCACATCAAACTCAGCTTGACCCACATAGTAATTTCTCAAACCAATCTTCTATTGTCTTCTTGTCAATAACACCAAACAAAGGCTGCTCCCTACATTTTTCCAATAAAATTTTCACGTGATTGATAATATCAATCTTGACATCAAATCAAGGATGATATTGGGATCCAACTGACCTCTGAACTCAGAAACATTTAGTTCATGCATTTGTCTCCTCAAGCAACCAGTGCCTCACAAGTAGGTATTTCTTCTATTCTAATGGCTCCCAACCTCAGCTTCTTGAACACTAGAATGTCCTTTGTCCATCAAAGGATCACTAGTTAAAGGTCCAAGCTCCTAGATACTTAAATCATCTCACCATCAGTAGAAATTCTTTCTCAATCTTGTTTCTTTTTTCCAGAAAAGAAGATAATATATAACTAAATAAAAAGATTACACCTTGTGCTCATGATATCAGCATACAAAACAGAACTAAGAGGTGTAGACCAATCCCCTCTCCAAAAATATGAGGGCTTTGTACTCCTAACAAAATTTGCCAGCCAATTGGCACGCCTATACCCTCGTGGTAAATGTGGGGAAGTTTGTAAACAGCAAATGAATTAAGAAGTGAGAGAGTATTCTCTAAATAGATTCAACATCCTCCGTGGAGGCTCAATATTGTTACTGAGCATTTGAATAACAGCTTCAACATCAATGTCCACCTCAATCCTTCCAACACCAGCTTGCTTTACATGAAAAAGGCCCTCATTGACATCAAATAAGTCATTATAGCAATATCTCTGTTAGTGATGAAGTTGCAACCTGCAAGAAGACATTTACCATCATTATCCCAAATATGCACCTTCATGAGATTGATAATGATGGAAACCATCAGCATTAAATTTCAACTATCTTGGTGTAGGTTTGACCCAAGAAAACCAAAATCTGAATTGTCCCACTTTGGATCCCCTCAGATGTTTTTACTGTAATGCAATTAGAAATGCAAGCCACGGTTGTGAAAAATATATTAGTAATTTTGCATCCAGAAAACCATCTAATTTCTTTCACAATCTCGTTAAATCTAGCTTTGTGGACCTCCTATGATTGAATATTTCAAATATTTTCTCTTCATTAGCCATCTGATCCAACTCTTTCCCATTCCAGAGTTCCGCACCAAAACCAATGGAAAAAGACATTTAAAATAGGAAGAGGTAGATCACTGGTTCTAATACTAGTTGATACAAATAGGCACCTGTGGATAAATAGTGTAACTGCAAAGTTTTGAAGTCCTAACTTGTTGCAGGTAAGATGCGGATGAGGTAGCCCACAATTCCAATGCTGTAATATTAATGTCAGATCTGGAGTAAACAAGTCTGCCTTAGTGACCAACAAGCTTTGTGTTCACAGGTGTAATTATTGCTTAACATCAGATTCTGATACTCCTGAAGGATGTTTGCTTGCTTTCCTAAAATTCAGAAGTTGCAAATCTCCTCTTTGTATGATTGAACTTGCTATGGATGACTTTTTGACCAAAAATAAAAGAGACAGTAGAGAAAACAAAAAATGTTAGAAAATGATTGTTGCTTACCCACAAAATCCATCTCTAATTCCTTGTCTGATAACTAAGTTCACAAAAATCCTTTGTGCACTTTAAACATACTAAAAACTACTTGTTTCAATATCTTCTCTTGTTATCATATATTATTATCAACCAGCGAAAATGCTATATTCGACGTGTGAGAAGGATGAAACTAGCTCGGATTAATTCAAAAGTTGACATAAAATCTCATCTTTGCCTGATAGAAGTTTCCAACAACTAGATAGCAGTCATACATGCATAAAAAGTCATATACTACTGAAATTGTTGATTCAAGTTCTAGCAGGCTAAAATTTGTAACTTCAAAAGCATTGCATCTTATGAGACACATCTCACGTAATTTAAGTTCTGTTGATGTTCTTGTCTTAATGTTTATTGGCTTCTTTGTTGTTGCACCTTTTTCCCTTGAGCCATTAGTTTTGGAAGTGATCCCTTGAATATTGACATTGTTAAGCCTTAGAAAGTCGACTTTGGGCCCTCCATTACTGAAAGGCAGGCTTTGTATATGTGCCACAATTGAACAAGCATTTGTTGGTGATAGTCACCATAGATTCTTCTTTATCAAATCTGAAATTATGGTCTGTAGTTGATACGATAGCAATAACAAGCCGTAATATCTCAATTGTTTAGGGTCGGCCACATAGATCTTTTACCTCATTGAGTTATGAAAAAGGTAATATCTTTCAATTAAATACTTATTTATAATTTGTTGTTGATATTCACTTGAATTGCCTTACTCAATTGTAAAAGTAAGTAAAGATGAAATATATTCAACGCTAGCTAGCATATATGAGATATCAACATACTGAGCAAGGCACCACTATAGCTATGAGAAATCCACAAACATAAACTATCACTAAATTGATTCTAACAGAAATAATACATTTTCAAGCATGACCTTTGGACCTCACATGATCTTGTAAGAGTTGTTGCAGGGAAGCAAATATTGTCCTGCCAAACAAGAACACTAGAAGTCTCAAAATTCAAATCCTAATAGCAAAATAATTTGCATAACCTATATAAGACCCATATTTGGACTCTCAAAACAATAATTAGACATAAAAAATGAGCAGTTGAAGTTCCCTAAAATATGTACTAAATTTAATGACCAAGATCTGTTCGAAAAATCAGAAAAGAATAATCTAATTAGGAAATACTCTTGTAAGCATTACACAATCGACCAGCCACTGTCCCAACAAAAACAGTAGTCAATTGATGTCATCCAAGAGTTTGACTTGCTTGGACCTAGCTCTAAGTCAGTCAACCCTTGCTAGGATTGGCCAAGCCCGGTCTAGCCACCCTGTAACAAGAATCTCATCAATTAGGGAAAATAGCCTAGTAGTGTAGTTGTACATCAAGTGATATCCTCTGAACACTACAAACAAAAAAAGAGAGTTAAGTTTACTCAATCCCCTAATATGGATGTCAAGGTAACACTTGGATCTGGTTTATATTGAGCAGAAGTTGCAATTGTCTTCCTTCCATTAGCAATCCCCTCTTACATTTTGCTTCATTCTCCAAACCATCATTGTATAATTTCTCCATGATCACATAACAGCCACTGTTCCCTTGCTTTGTCCATGATCACATAGCAACCTCTGATCCTTGCACTGTATTTTACTATTAATTCCACATTTGAGTGGAAAAGACCTGTCTACATCATCATTTCATAAAATTGTCAGCATACACTTTGATTGAGCCTTTCATCGAGCTGTTAAAGTTTGTTCAGATTTCGGATGAAAACTCTATGTTATAATAAATTCTTCATGAAGTATGTAGAGATTTCTTGGAGCAACCTTCTGCTCCCATCGAGTTTACAAAATGAACTGAATCTTCCCGAAATAGTTAGTTGGTATCACTCAGAAAAGGATTCTAAACACAAGGAAGATGTTGGGGTGACCGGCTTCTAAACACACAGAAATCTAGCTATCTAACTTCATGTGCTTGACTCACTACGTGGTCAGTATTTCTGTGTCCTTCTCGGACTGACATCTTATGTTCTAATAGCTTGACACCTCACTGATAAAGAAAACATGAGATAGGATATAAAGAGAATAAAAATTAGGAGAAGCGGACCAAAAGGATCCTGTTTAGCTAGGAACGGCAACAAACTTTATTTCTATTCCAGTTTCAAAAAAATGATTTTTCAGTAAGATGATTACACTGTTATACTAGTCCAATTACCATACGAATATCAATAAAGAACTAAGCTACCGACTAATACAACTACTATAAGCTTATCAAGACTACTGATATTCAAAGGATATTTATATATCAAACTCTTTGAATATAAGTACTAAACAAAGGATGAACCCGGCACAAGAGACTCCCACCAATGCAGGGTCTAGGAGGTAATGCAATCATATTTCTTTTCACTAACACAATCAAAGTTTAAAATCTAAGAATTGCTTATTAAAATTTCATTAATAGATTTGTGTTATCTTGAATTGTCTTACATCTCAAGAGACAACTAATCGAGTGATTCCAAAAGATACTAAAGTCAAGATAGGGGAAGTAAAGAGACCAAAGCAGCCCTCACCTATCTGCAAGCAGCAGAAGAAACACAAAAGGGAGTTGGCTGACCCATACCACAACAACCAACAGTGTTTCCAACAAAAGGAGTGGCCATCATTTTATTGGGTGCGGGTGCAGCCAACCCTTGCCATGGCCAACCACCCTCAGGCCACCAAAACAGGGAGCAGCCAACTCAAGCAAGGATTCCACCAACACTTCTAGACTGACAAAAAATCGAGTAAAATATCAAACTATGAGCAAAAACAAGATAGAGAGAGAGGGAGAGAGAGAGAGAGAGAGAGAGAGAGAGAGAGAGAGAGAGAGAGAGAGAGAGAGTCAAGGACAAGTAATATGACTTTGGTAGCACATAAGCTATACATCTGCCAGTAATTGTAAGCAGAAAATGCATGTTTAGCTACTTGCTACTTTATTTCCAGCATTGGTACTATTAGTTTCCCTTAGTTCAGTTATTAGTTCATAGTTGGAGGACCTTCATTTTCATCCTAATGAGTTAATTAGGATGAGAATATAGAAATTATGAAAGAAATTGATATTAAGTCCACAAATGCCAATCAATAAATGAATAGTAGATGCAGATAATTTTGATTTCAAAAAGGTGTTTACCTCACCAGGATGAATAATTGTTTTAATCTTTTTCACATAGGGAGATTGTGATTCTTCATCAAACTGCAAAATGAAATTACGCTTACATAGAACATGATAAATTCAATTATCATAAATTAGCAGAAACAACTTAGCATGAACATCAGATAGAAAAAGAAAAGGATAAAGGAGAAATAACTTGATAGAATACTTTCATGTTTACATCTTGCACATGTGAAGTGTATTAGTAGACTTGTCACTTGTTTCATTAGAATTAGAAGTGGTAGTCTTAAGGTAATAATAATAAAATTTGCAGTGATGGCTTGGGAGAAGGCAAAGTAAGAAAATGCAATGAGACTTAAATATGATGGATCCAGAATATCACAGTTGTAATACAACCAAAATTACAAAAATATCCTGTATAAGCATAAATCAAGAAAATAGTTATTCAAAACTGCTAAGCCTCAATCTTGTGCTTAATCATACTATACATGGATAAACATAGCATGAATTCATTCAAGAATTCTATAAATATAACAATTCTATTGCTTACTCCTCCTCATTATGGTATGCAATTAAAGTGAACTCCAATGGGATGACCGTCTGTCAAAGGTAAACCATCATGTCTGATATGCAGTTTCATGACCAGAGTAAAAAAACAAAAAATCAATATTTTCTCCACAAGCTAAGACTCTAAATTCTGCCAAGCTTTACAACCACAATCAACAATATTTTGCAGTTCCTGCAAGTCAACCAGCATGATTCATCATGGCAATGACAATGGCTTCTCACCATGACTAAAAAAGCAAAACTATGATTTTCACAAAGAAACTCTTGTATTTAAAAGAAATAAATTCATTATGTACATGAGCGAAATCTGAGCCAAATGAAGATGCAATAAAACTGATGTTGTGGAAAACTATACAAAGATCAATACATTACCTAGTAAACCATAAATTAGAATAAAAATAAAAGCATACCAACTACAACCAACCTACATGGTCCAATACTGCTCCTTGGTTGGACTCGTAAATACTACTAGTCCATACTGACCGGTAGAAAAAAAATTATTCCTTGACCCAAGTTTTGACATAAGAAGTCACATAACAATTATTGAGAGGCTCAAAATAAAACATTTAAAGCAACAAACAAGCAACAAGATAGAGTACCACAGATATGTGCTCTGCAGTTGCAGTCCTTGGTTTCACAACTTCACAGTTTGCTACGACAAGTGTGTTTGGATAAGTTCCATCAGTCTGAACAATAGAGAATAAATTGTTAAAAGAGCTGATGAAATACATGTACTATCTTTTACTCTAAAGAACACTGCTAGTAAAGTCAAAACTATGAAGACGAAATACAATTAAAATATAAGACAACATCATAAGTACATGAACAAGATGCACACTTTGTAGTCCAGAACACCATATTCATGTGAGTGAGTGCTACAAAATAAGAGAAAATAAAATGAAGCAAGCTCTTCACTTTCGGTTCAAAAGCATTCGTCCCATCATCCTCATTTGATCCTGGTCCCATCATCCTCATTCGATCCTGCCTGCCGAAGACGGATAATAAGCTAGGTCGGATCCTACTTATAAAGAGAATAAGCTAGGGAGGTCGGATCCTATTTCTAAAGCGGAGTCTTAAGTGTTGTTTACGTGCTTATATAGATAAAAAGGAAAAAGATAGCAAAAGATTAGTTGCAAACAACATTAATAAATAATAATGCGTTAAAGTGAACAGCTATTTTTTTTAATATTCTCTCCACAGTGCTCAAACAAAACTGAGAGAAATTTGGCAGTAATTGTTAAGTAACATGTTAAGTGAAATATTACTAGAACACTCTTCATTTGAGCGTTTGATTCATCATCCCAAATGAAAGTCCATCAAAAGAGCGAGGCAGGTAGAGAACATAAACATTTGGGCATAAAGCACAAAATTATTATTAGTCCAACATATGCATTATGATTCTATGCAGGGGCACAACCAAGTTTTTCACTAGAGAAAGGTTATATAGAGAGGATAAAGTTATAACGATCAGATGATAGTTAAAATCTCAACAACTCAGATTCTGAAATGATACTGATTTTGCTCTTATCAAGGTTGATGGTATTTATACAAATGGAAATTTAGAACTAAAAGAGAGCAAAATGTCCTGATGCCTCAACAGAAAGGGATGGCATGACTTGTAAGGGATTCAATTAAGAAAGAGCAATCCATAAAAGAAATAGATTATAGATTAGGAAAATATTTAGTTACAAGAACAAATCAGTCATTACGTACTAGTACATTGTGAGTTTTCAACAATGGGCTACAGTATCAGAGTAACACTATGGGCAATTAAGATTATTGAAAGAAATGAATACCTACAAAGTTAGATTATGATAGTCATTATCAAATAAAGATTCTCATTTTGTTTGTATGGGAAGGCTTGAAAGGTTTTTTAACTAATCGCAAGCGTAACTATGTACCTTGTGAGTTAAATTTAACTACAACACAACTAATGCTACTATGCACAAGATCATACAAGTGCAATTATTGGTAATCACTAAGCTGATTCTTATTGTTTGGGACTATATATGTCAAATAATGCCTACAAGGTACAACCACAGTAACCTGAACTAACATTATATAGTTCCATAGGTATGATTCAACATAGATTCAACAAATGCCGACAATGATGTGTATCAAATGCATGCTGATGCACAATGGAGACTCAACTATACCACTTTAAGCCGATCGATAGTCTGACACTTTAAGACATAATTTCCTATAGGGACAAGAAAAGTGGAGAATTTAATACCCATGACACCACCCTGAATATCACAACCGAGATTTTGTGATATAAAGAGTGGGCAATGCTTTACTTCCTTTGTATAATGTCTAATATGACCTATTATTTAAAAGTAACTGCTATACAAACCCAGATTAACTAAGCCAGAGTAAACAAATGTGATGGTATTGGTTGACGGACATTCTTTGGATTTGATGCAACCACTTATGACTAGATAATTTTTTGCTTATACTTGCCAAGCAACCAGGAAAGCTAACAACCAGAATGAAGAAATCCTTGTACAGCTAAAGTAACAGATTATCAAAGTAACTTGCCCGTTCAGAAAGATAGAGACGTTGGATGTTCTTATATGCCTTTTCCTCGAGTTGTTGACCCCACCTTACAGTAACAAAAACGTGAACAAAAATGGGTTAGACTTTAAAATTTGACATATTTCTAAAAAAGCAAAATTCAAATTAGAAAGAACTTTAACAATGTCAAGGCCATTGATATAGCCATAGATTATAAACTAGTTTCCACACCAATCTATAAAAAGGAAACAGGGAATAAAAGGTTATGCACATGATATCAAATCACAAATATTGTAATTGTTAGAATTTAGGAAGAAATCTAAAAAAATGATTGACTTACAAGCAAGATTTCTAGACTAGCATAACAAAATAAATTTTACATTTGAACTCAAACAATACATATCTCTGCATCTTCTAGAATGATTAGAGTCCGTGTTCAATGCTTGATGCAGCATTGATTTTGTAGGTTTAAGTTATAGCTGCCAATAATTATCATAAAAGGACATGCCCAATGCACGAGGCTCCCTCCAATATAAGGTCCGGTGAGAGTCTATGTGTGCAATCTTAACTTCTAAAAAACAACACTATGTATACCTGAATTGACTTGGAAGCACAATATAGAATTAATCAGCATTCAACTTCTAAGCTTTAAGTTGATGTCTTTTTGGTACAACTGGCCAACCCCTTTGCTTCCACTATCTTTAACCAAAATATCTATACATATACATGATAAATCCTATTGTTCCTTTTATTTTTGTACTAGAAAAGCTCCTCTTAGTTTCACCAACAAGAAGATCAATAAAGCCAATGTCAATAATACCCTCTTTCCACCCTTTCTCTACTTCATTTAAATTATACACACAAGCACGTGCGTGCGCACATACACACACACACACACACACAAGCATACGTGCAAATGCACACACACACGCACGCACCACACACGTATAAACATGACATGCACATCCATTTCTTGAAATCACCATCAGAAACCAAGAACCAAGAATCAAAACCACAATTTCCCAACTTCACCATTTATCTCAATCAGGCACATCATCAAAATTCACTTCCTCCATTATTATCTCTATTTAAGTGGAGAAGGAAAAAAAAGGATGGCAGGCACGACTGATTCTTGATATACCTACAGATTATAGGTGTTTAATGTACCAATCAACATCAACAAGGAGAAAATAAAAAACTTATACACATAATACTGAATCACAAATGCACCTTTTTTCTTTATAGTTTGTATGAGAGAATATAAAGAATAATTAACTTATAAACAAAATTGTTCAAATACTGTATCAGAGCAAAAATTACATAAAAACATGGATTGCAATACAGTCCGGTATGATATGGTATGGACATTATTTATCGCTACAACAAAGGACCGATAAGCCAAGCAACTAAAACCAACCTGTACATGACCGGCATAAATGGTATTGCTTGACAAGGATTGAAATTTCGCACCGTACCAGAATTTCGAAATATGCTCGGTACGTGAAGATACTGTATACTGAGCAGTACACACACACACACACACACACACACATTTTTTTGCGACGTCGCAGAAAAAAAAAAAAAAATAGCGACATCATAGAAAAAAAATTTCGCTGAGGCGTTGCCTCTCTTCGCCCTGCGACACTGATACTCTTCTCCCCGCGCGTGGATGAGAAGTCACCGTAGACGAGGAGAGCGATGTCGATCTCAGGTTCTCTTTTTTTTTTTTCCTATTTCTTTCTTCCCCTTCTGCCTCTTATTTCACCTTCTCTCTCTTTCTTCTCCCTCGATCACTGTCGACTCCCTCTTTCTTCTCCCTTGGTCACCATCGACTCCCTTTTTCTTCTCCCTTGGTCATCATTGACGATAACGGCCTCAAACGACGCTACTGGTCGGTAGCGGGCGGTCCATGTACCGGTCTACTGACGGACCGAGCGATATCATTCGGTATTGCAAACCTTGCTGCTTGGTATACCCTGGACTAGGCCATGTACAAGTTTATATTGGGTGGTTATCTTACCCAAGGGACGAGGCTACTCAACTAGCCGTTGGGTAGCCATTGAAGCCTTTGTGGGGTCTATAAAAAGCACCCACACACCCATTCTTCCCCCTCGCACACTTTCTGTCACTCTCGTTCTTTCTCACTTTCTCTTTCTCTCTAATCTCACTTAAAACTCACTTAATTCCAAACTAATTGAAGATCATTAAGGGAGGTTGATTTCTGCAAGAAGAAGAATAAAAATCAAGATCTAGTCCATTTTCTCTAAAAATTAAAGTAAATTTCAAACTTAATCTCTAGGTTTTAAGTTTATGTTTATTCTTACATGCTTAGATTAATTTTTGAAGTCTAGACCTAATTTAGGAATTTATGCAACCTCCAGATTTGGTGGATCTAAGATAGATTCATGAGGATCAAACCTTGACACATCACGGTCCTAAGCCCATATAGGTACAAGTCCAAACATGTTACAGTGCATTTATTGTTTTATAATCTAAATTCAGTTTATATATATCTAATCCAATTGTATATAACCAGAAAAGGGGAGAAAAAGCCCCTAAAATATGTTTTTTTCTTAACTTTTAACCTTTGTAGGAGATTTCTGAAATATGGTATGTATAGGAGTACACTGTTCTGGCTCGGTACCATGCCACTCCAGGCCAAGACTAGTATAGGACCAGTGCACGAGATTAAAAATCTTGCATTAGAACTTGCTGATGTTGTGTGTTTGCAAATTAAACTAACTTCAGAAGCATAACTTTGCATTAACCAGATTATGTTCTTCTTTGGAACACAGGTTGCCTATTCCTTACCCCTATCCCTGACCAAAAAGATCCGTTACAAACCCTGCTTCCTTAAACTCGGAAGAGAGAACGAGAAAAGAACAAAAGAAACAGAACATCACTCCTCTTCAACGCCAAGAATCGATCAAGCCAGCATCATCAGGATTCACTTTCCACCCTCGTAAGACTACGTCCAACTTCTGACGAAACACAACATACACATCCATTTCCTCAAATTCAAAACCCAGAACCAAGAACCGAAACCTCACTACCCAAGAACCAAGAATTGAAACCTTATTTACCGACTAAACAAAGGAGAAAAAAAAAAAGTAGAACACAGCATATTTTATCCTTTCTTGATGTCACCTTCGACTCGAACTACGAAACCAGGAGCGAAACCCCTCTTCTGACTACAAAAAGAAATTCATATAGACCGATGTTTCCAAGATCCGCTCCCCCCACTGAATCCTAAAAATAAAACACAAACATCACGGCATGCGGTTATTGCCGAAACCCTAAATCGAACAAAATATTGATAGACAGCATATCAGATTCCCGAGAAATGCTAAGAATACAAGCAGTCGAAACCCTAACGTGGGTCAGAAGGAGCGGGGGGAAGGAGAAGCTGCAAACCGGCAGGAGAGGGAGGGCCAAGAAAGGTTGTCGTTGGTGAACCAGTCGTAGATCAGAGGTATGCGACCCTTCCACTTCAGGTAACCCTCGTCCTCCTCCGTCAACAGCCGAGACGCCAACTTCTTCCTCCTCCCTTTCACCACCATTCCTCCCAGCTCGAGTCTTTCCCGCCCCACTGCGAAACGAATTCTATCAGTCAGCTGTCCGAACGCCGAGGCCAAGCGGGCAAGTCAAAGGGGGGAGCGGACTCCTCTGTCGCATCCCTGCCGTTACGAACCTTATCATCATAACCCCCGAAACGATATTTTAATGAGACACGTGTAACGTTACAACGCAGTTCTCGTCCGAAACAAGTGATTATAACGGTGTGTGGTCCTCCGTTAAGGACGATTTAACGGCCGAAACGCAGAGACGTAACGGTGTTTTGTTACGATTCACTGACGAGCTCAGCACCGACCTTGAGCTCTGAATCATCCACCAAAATGTCCGAGCAAAACTTTTCCTACCCGTTTACCTCGTCTACCTCGCGTGTGATTGGGACTCACATGGGGCCCATTGTTTCTCGTAAGGTTTTTGAGTTACTACTGATTATTGCCGTGGCAGAAACGGCCCCGCGGATGATTCGAAACTGTATCATTTAGAATCGATTCGATTTCAATTCCAAATTCGACGGAATCGTTAGCTCCAACTCTAAATTCGATAAAATCGATATCGTTGTTTTGGAGTCGGGTCAGAAGTCGATAAATCATCGCTATATTTGTTTTGCTTATGATTGGCATCTTCTCTGATAGATTATGAGGGTTAATGTTCAAAATCACAATCCATATATGCCAAGTTTTTACTTGGAACTATGTTGAAATTTAATGAGCCCCTTGTTTCTGTTGTACATTGGCTGGTATAATTATTATCACGAATCATAAATGCGATAGGGGAATCATTGGTAAGCTATTAATGTTGACAAGCGTCATCACAACAGCAGGAAGGTATAATACTATTAATTGCTATGACAGGTCAAGACAGGCAAATGGTAGCGATTTAATCTCTAAGCTGCAAGTCAAAGCTACTGCCGGACCAGTTTTGTTTCCTCCATAATTGCATCAGAAACATATAGAAGAACAAATTAACACTGTTGCAACCCAAACATGACATCTGCTAAGTGAAGCTGGAATAATTAAGAATGATACTGGTACCACTAGGTTTTGTATTGGGAAAACTACTATTAATTATATATATAAATCTATAAATTTGTAACCTTGTAACCATAATAATTATCTTAAAATGGATCATAAAACAAATTGTATCAAGATTGACTGAGTATTCAATACGATGAGTAACTCAAGTAGGAAATGACTATTCATGAATTAATTAGCAATCTCATTCAGTTTTGATTAGCATTGTATATGAAACAATTGTACACATTACTATATCCACTTTGATGAAAGAAACCTCCAGTTCCACCTTCCTGAACTCACTAGGTTCTGAGACACACAAGAAGAGCCTTGTGGCAATGTTAAGTCACTGAATCAACCAAGAAGTGAGAGGCATCCACCCATGACATATCTTTCTAGCAACTTTACATTACAATATAGACACATATATGGTGGTGTTCATGGATCTCTTATCTTCTCATCATATTTCTATTGGGTCTGATTCCTTCATGACCTCATCAGAGTTGGGTTCCATAGTTTATACCCACAGAAGATCTGCTAATGCTTCACCTTCAGAATGGAAAGGTTACCATTCACTGGAAGAGCCACACTGTTACTGCACAATCCATGACACCAGAAGCCTCCCCTTCTCTGTCGGTTTCAGAAAGCCAGAAGATGTTCGTGAGAGGGGAATATTCATCTTCATGTTTATACCCACAGAAGATCTGCTAATGGTTCACCTTCAGAATGGAGAGGTTACCATTCACTGGAAGAGCCACGCTGTTACTGCACAATCCATGACACAAGAAGCTCTTCTTTCTGTGTCGGTTTCAGAAAGCCAAAAGATGATCATGTGAGGGGAATATTCATCATGATGTTATCTTTGTTCTTTACAGCTACGAAAAGATTGCCATATCCTTGCACACAACAAACAAGTTCTTGTTCTCATGGAACGAAATCATGAGCCGAAGAGATAAGTTTCACGAGGCTGTCAGATTCACGGCCACTGATGTCCGTTAGGCTTGATGAACAATAAAGCAAGAAAAAGAAGAAGAAGAAGAAGCAGCAGCAGCAGCAGCAGCTCAAGGTAAATGGCAGAGTGGAAGGCAGTACATGGCGAGGGGCACATGCCACATGCAATGGGGGCCTTCTTCAGTCATTGCAGTGGTAGTACAGTAAGAGAGAAGTGTGGATTCTTGCAATCATGCAGTCTGTGATGTAGGGACTTTGCTTGGCTGTCACCCTCTCTATCCAAGACAACTTGACCCACCCAAGATCTAGAGGAGCTCATCAGGGTAACACTTCCCTGGTCATCTCGTTCGATCAGAGAGATATCCAAGCGACCCGTGAAGAACATTATGAGGAGGAGACTCTTCTTGATCATTAATATGCCCACAAGCACAATCCTCAGATTACCACCAGCAAGATGACAAAGTGCTTCTCACCAGAGTCTCATTTGGATCATGATCACCATGCAGATTTGTCTCTGTTGATCCAGCTTGGCATATGGAGCATTTTTGTGATGATTTCTAGCTATCTATCCAATCTAAGGGGACCATATTTTTTCATGGAAAAAATTCTTAGACATGAGGTATTGCCTCCACACCTCTTCTGTCCACACTTCTCTTGTAACTGGAAATGATGGATAAGAACAAGTCAAAGTGATGGTGACTCCACAGCTTCACCCCAAGATTGTGATGTAAAAGAGCAACCTCTGTGGGATAGTCTGGGTGGCAATAATTCATCACCATCAATTAGCTACCCATCGATTGATGCTCTCATTGCAAAGACTGGGATGTATCAGGCCAATAGACATGCATGGTGCAGAGGGGCCTTTTGAGCGGATGTTCATCTGAGCGGTTGCCTTTCCCCCCTCTCCCCAAAGGAGTACATCTGAGCGGATGTTCTACCAACCAAGCAAACAAGAAGGAAATGAACGGCCTTTTGAGGCCATATGCTTAAAATAATGCAGGTTGGCCTCCCACTGCCGTGTCCGTCAACGCAGGACAACATTCACAGCCCAGTCCTCCCAATTTGGAGCCATCCGAGCATTGCTCACTGCCCCCTTGGAGCTACTGTGATCAGTGGCACAGTACATGCCAACTTGGATAGATCCCCTGGCTGTTTACTTGGACCTCCGTCTTTCTTCCCCTTAAAGCACACTCTTTTAAGCTCAGCAAGAGATCCCTTCCACTGGTCCCTAATATTTCTTTTTGTTACTTGTTACTGGTACAGGATCAAGAAAGTTTGCTTCTTGGTCACAGTTTTATCTTCTTGTGATGGGAAGAGCACTCCTACAGGGTTTCCTTCGACAGCCCCCACTCCTTTTGTTCCCTCTCTGCCTACTACTACTTCCTATTGGTGTTTTTGGCTATAAGCTTTCATTCAACCAACACGCCTTCGGTTAGATTTGCCTCCTGTCGTCACCGTTCGTTTCCTGCTCCAGATGGGCGATTCCTTTCCAGTGTCTTCTGGATTCTTTGGTTCTTCTGATGCCTGATTGATGGACTGGGCTTTGCTCGGGGAGGAGAGGTTGTAGCGGTGTGCGAAGGCTATTCGATCTTGGTTTGTAGGAATGAGACGCGGTAAGATGGGTCGGCGATGCGGGCTTTCTTGTCGGTGGATCATTTGCGTCGTGATGGTTGCTTCGGTGATCTATCGAGTGGAAGGTATCGGATTTTTGCGTGGAAATGTTCTCCTCATCTTCCTATTGAAATCTTGAGTTCATCACTAATTGGCTCGTCATTGAGACAATAACCCTGTTTGCTATTTATATGGACATGATAGAAGCAAAATAAGAGATTTCTGCCTCATTTCGACACCAATTTAGTTGATTATGATTGTTGAGATCTTGTCACTATTCTGTTGAAACTCCTGCTTTCTAGTCCAACTAGTTTTTTGTGGCCTAAGGTTGAGGAATGTTGCTTCTTCTGGGAGATATTACATGTTGCAGTGTCTTGTGAATTGTCATGTTGTCTCTGTTCTAGCTAGTTTCTAATTGCATCCATCAAGGATAGTGGTTTACACCGGCACATAGAGGAGGAGGAGGAGGAGTACCAGGATCTATGCTCCAAACAAAATTGTATAAGTAATCTATATCCTATCCTTTCAGTGGAATGATAATCTTGTTCCCGAAATGCTGCAGTTGACCTTGTATTAGGAGATGATGTTGTATATAATAGTGTTGGGTTCAACTCAGCACCATTTTGCTGCTCAGAATTTGCATATTTAGAACATCTTTCAAATTCTTTTCTCCAATGTTAGCTGTACAGGCACTGAGGTTGCATTTAGCTGTTGATTCTTGTCCCACACTGTAATAATTTTTGAACCAGTTTAATTAGCATGATGTTAGAAGTTCTTCTTAGTTTATACTTTTTTTTGTGACAAGGAAAAGTATGGATTTATACAACAACCGTGACAATTGGGACACAAATCTAAGTTTTTAGCCATTTTCATAGAGTTCTAGGTGAACCTTATAGTGTTTGTTGGACAGCCTTACAGCGTAATATTCTCTTGTAAACTTCAACTGTTGTTGCATCATTCAGCATTGGAGAGTGCAATGTTCATTTTGATATTTATTTCCTTAAAATCTTGTTCAATCGAACCAAGATAGAGCATATGGGTCCTCGTATTAGCAACTTCATCTTATAGTTAGCACTTGCTGTTATGAGTTTTTGTCATTTACGATGCTGTGCATATAAAATTGAAGAATATGAAAAATATAGCAACCAAAGTAGATGTTACAAAATGGCATATCATGTAAGTTGAATTTTCCACCTTCAGTGGATTTTCAGGGACAAGTGAGCTACCATTTTCCATCATGTAATAAATCTGTTATAAGATAGCTATTAAGTTCAACCCAATTATAAACAGGTGGGTATCATTCTGTGGATTTCCCTGAGCATAACCATTTCATCACCAAACCCACTGAAATATGCATGCAAATTTCCGTTCTTTCCTTCAGTGAATGACAATCTTTTCTTGTTTTCTACTTCCTCGATGAAATGGAGTCATAGAAATTCTTGCTGAAATGGAAGCATAGTTTTGGTATCGGAGGTGTACCTATATTAATCATCTTTCAGATTTTCCAAAGTCCAAACTACTATAATCAAGCTTCTTCTTGATTCCTTCAAACTTGAGTGCTTGTCGTATTCATCATGCTTTATTCATTCACAAATTCATGCACACTGGTTGAATCTGACAAAGTAAAGTTCTTATAATACCTCTTATTGTAAAAAGTTTTTATATGCCTTTTCTGGTCACGAAGCAGAAAGCAGAAATTTAGTGAAGGTAATGAAATCTGAAACAAAGATGGAAAAAAAAAAATTCTTACTGCAGGTTACTCACATCAAGAGTACTGCTAATGGTAATATTTTCATCCGCGCCAGGTTTCATGGAAATTTTAATGTTGAACTTTGCAAGCTGAATTGTTCTAGTAATACTTTGCAAAAACTCAGAAAAAACATATGATCTGATGACAAAATTCAGTTGTTTATTGTGCATTTTCCTTGCAGGGCTCAGTATGGTTCTATCAGAATTTTCATCTGTCTATCCTGCACAGAATAAAGAGATAAATTCTGAGAGCACAACTGCACCTAGTTCGGCCTCTTTACCTAAAGGTAATCATGATTCGGCACCTAAGATTTCTTGATACCATATCAAATTTAATGCTTGAGTGTAGCTTCCTCATTGTCAGTGGCTTTTTCGCCTATAGATGGAGCTGTAACCCCGGGTGTCCTCCCAGTTATGCCATCTGTTGCATCTCCTGCTCCATCTGTTCATGTCACAGCAGGACATAAGAGGCCGAGAGCTAGTGTTCCATCTCTAAAGACTCAACCAAATGCTAATATTGCATCAGGTAGATCTTATCCTGTCAGCAATTGATGCACTATTTCCTTTACTGATATCATGGTACATTTTTATTCTTTGTGTAATTGCTACCCATGAGCTTTCTCCTTTAAATAGCTCCAGACCATCCAGACACATTGCATGCACAGGTAGACTGTTTCTTAAATCAAGCTGATTCCATTATGTCTCTCATTTACATGGCTGCACCAATTTTTAGGTCCACCAAGGTATTCACAGCCTGGCCCATCCAACAAGTCACTGATTAGACCAAGAAAAGCTCCAACAACTGCATTTGCTCCACCTGCTGTAGATCTCCATGGTGAGCATATTTGCCACATATTTGAAGTTTCATTATCGATTGCCTTGTTCCTTTCATGAACTAATATTCATAAAAAAAAACTAATACGTAGGATCTGTGGCACCACCAAAATCAAAAACCTCCCCTTTCAGCAGTGGAAAGAGAGATGGCATGCCAGTTGCTGCACCCCCAACTGAAATGTATAGACATTTGGTCCCAACAAATAATTCACCCTCAAAAGGTAATTGCTCCAAAATTTTGTAGTATAGAAGTATAGAATGTAAAAACATGAATTCTGCCATCAACTATTCATTTAGGTTCTTACCATATGTCGAACCCTGCCACATGAAGATAAGCCCTAAAATTTCGCATATTGTCCATCACGACCCGACCTGAAAGTCCTACCAACCCAATAACTTGGATATAATGGGTCTAAATCATGTGGCTCAAGAATGCTCAAGTCTGAGTTATTAGACTCATCTAGCTTATATACCATCATAATCCTCTTGCACTTTCAATGTGAAACTGAGTGAGATATTACAATTTCCCCGCTTAAAGGCTATATGTTCTCATCAACCCCATCAGACTGTTGTCATTTCTGAGGAGGTGGCATCTAAGGCCTATGTGCAAACTTTGAGGGATTAATGGCGAAATACACTGTGATACCAAACATCATCCATTTTAGCACTTCCATAATTAAGCTCCAATATCCAGTGATAAGCATTCTTGATGGGACTGTTTTTTCAACTCTTTTTCCAATTCACAAGCAGACAACTAGAAAATGAGTGGCAAAGCCTGCCTTTGCACCGCTGTCTACATTGTTGCCATCATCACACCTTTCAGGTGGATAATACAATTTCATGTTAAGTGATTTTCATTGTGCACAAGTTTGTGATCTTTCAGATATTTAAAATTCTTTTCTCATTTTGGTTTTGTTTGAAGCTCCTATGGTTACTCCAGCTCCTGAAGTCATCCCCAAGTATAGCCGACCACATCATGCTTCACCTTTTCATCAAGGTAGCAACACATATGGAAAAAATGGAGAGAGAAATGAGGAAGGGATAGGGTCTAAACTAACATGACTGCTTTTATCTTTGACAATTTTTCCCCTCTGACGCAGGCCCCTCTTTTTCTCCAACCCTGGCGCCAGGTCCTTCACAATCATCACCAATTCCTTCTGGCTCAAATGAGTGTAAATTTTAACCTTGTCTTATAACCTACTCAAAGTTTTTTTTTTGTTTTTTATTTCTGGTTATTTTATTATGTTTGTGTCTACAGGGTTAAATCATTCTCCTACAATTTCTCCTAGCTCTCATCCTGTGACCTCAAGTGCAGCCCCACCGCCACCTATCTGGTTGCTGCCACCTCCACCTCCTAACATGGGTATATACACCCTACACACATTTGTCAGCCAGTTGTTAAACCATTTTGATGTTCACATATAACTTAAAATTTGATATTTTTTGCATTAAATATGATAATTTACTTATGTTTGAATGCAGATTGCAATTGGTTAGTCTGTACAGAGCCTTCAACGAATCCACCTCCAGGATCACCATGTATTTGTGTCTTGCCAATTAGAGTTGGTCTTCGTCTTAGTGTTACACTATATACATTCTTTCCTTTGGTCCCTCAGTTTGCTGAAGAAATTGCCTTTGGAATCTATATGAAACAAAGTCAAGTGCGCATTATGGGAGCAAATGTTGCCAGCGACGAGCCAGAGAACACAATTGTCCTCATTGATTTGGTGCCTAGAGAAGAGCTGTTTGACAATTCTACAGCATTTTTAACATTTGAGAAGTTTTGGCATAAGGATATCGTCATAAACACATCACTTTTTGGTGAATATGCTGTTTTATATGTTCTTTATCCAGGTTTGTATACTCTTCATTTTCTTTGGCAAATAGTAGTATTTTTCTTATTATGATTTTAACTATCTGTTGAGCTGATCACTGTGATTGGAAAGAGAAAAATATGCTTCAATGAAAATTTTTACTCATTAGTTAGTTATCTGTTATTGGCACTTGATGTCACGATACAATATGTTTTAGATAATGGACCACAAGAAGTCGAAAAAAAGGACTTGTGCTTTTGGCTGAACATTTGCTCCATGCAGGTGTCTCTGTGTATTTGTTTGGGACATGGTAATTTAAAGCGTTAACATGTATGTGGGAATAGCTCATAAAAAAATAATGTACATGTCATATGGCTTTGCAGTTTGTCATAAGTTCTCTTTACCATTACTTCTTTTCCGACTCTGCTCATCTATGCAGGGCTTCCTCCATCTCCACCAAGAGCACCGGCAGATATTAATTTTGGCGATGGGACATTTGGTAATAGCAATAATGGAAGGACGATAAAGCCCCTCGGTGTTGATGTGAGAAAACAAAAGGAGAAGACCAGTGGAAACTTAATTGCTGTTATTGTTCTATCATCATTTGTAGCACTCACTTTATGTGTGGGTGCTGCATGGTTCCTGTTATTGAAAGAAAGATGTCATAGTCATATGGCTGCAGCACATCTGAATAAAGTGCTGCCATTATTTGCAAAAACCTCAGGTACATTCTTATAAAGTCGATAAACCTATATCTTATTTTACCAGAAGATCTATTCCGAACATCAGAAAAGCAAATATCCTTTTTGGTTAAATAGTTTACTGAAAATGGAAGACAAATTTCTTTCTTTCTTTTCCACATTTTATTAATGTCAGCACTGTTCTCTCATAATTGCAAGAGGACTTCACAAATACCAGAGAAGATGTTTTGTATGTAAGAAAAGAAGAAAACCTTTTGGCTTAATTGGTCTAGTGAAAATGGAAAGTGAATTCTTCCTTTCTTTTTGACCATTCATTAGTTTCATCACCCTTCTCATAATTGCAAGAGGACTTCAATCTACCTGCATTTTGCTAACTCATGAGTTCCATAAAGTTGACTTGCATTTGTTGGTTTATATTTTTATTTTGATATGTTTGCCAAAATAATGTAGGGACCAAACACATGATGTTGGGAAATAGGCCTTGTTCAGAATCTGCTTCCTTCAGTTCTAGTGTTGCAACATATACTGGATCAGCAAAGACATTTACTCTGGCCGAAATTGAAAAGGCTACGAACAGATTCGATGAAAGTAAAATTATTGGAGAAGGTGGTTTCGGGCGAGTCTACCAAGGCACACTTGAAGATGGAACCAGAGTGGCTGTGAAGGTTCTTAAGAGAGATGACCAGCAGAGTGGACGGGAGTTTTTTGCGGAGGTCGAGATGTTAAATCGTTTACATCACAGGAACTTGGTCAAGTTGATTGGTATCTGCATGGGGGAAGCTGCACGATGCCTTGTTTATGAACTAGTTCCAAATGGAAGCGTGGAATCTCACTTGCATGGTAAGCAAATTAAGGCTTCAGAATACTTTCATTTATTGCTTGATTCTCAAGTTCCAATAGTTTTAGATTACTAGTTTGAAGTTCGTGGTTCCACTGCTTGCCTATTGAATACTGTGTCTCGTAAGAGAATAATAAGAGAATAGATACTTGTGTTTGATTCAAGTCATAACATTTGCTTCACAAGTAATATTAGTTCTTTAATCAGGAGTGGACAAGGAAACTGCTCCACTCGACTGGAGTTCTCGTATGAAGATTGCACTTGGTGCAGCTCGAGGCCTTGCCTATTTGCATGAAGATTCAAGCCCTCGGGTCATACATCGAGATTTTAAGTCCAGCAACATCTTACTCGAGCATGATTACACTCCCAAGGTATCGGATTTTGGCCTGGCTCGAGCTGCTTTAGATGAGGGGAATTTGCACATCTCAACGCGAGTTATGGGAACTTTTGGGTAAGCTCTAAAACTCAAAGATTTCTGTTATAGAACTTTGTGAAATCAAAATGATTTAATGGGCCCTGCTTTTTTGCAGTTACGTAGCACCAGAATATGCAATGACAGGGCACCTTCTTGTCAAGAGCGATGTCTACAGCTTTGGTGTCGTACTTCTTGAGCTGCTTACTGGTAGAAAACCGATCGACATGTTACAACCGCCAGGTCAGGAAAATCTGGTCACGTGGGCTCGTCCTCTTCTCACGAATATGGATAATTTGGAGATGATCGTTGATCCAGCTCTTGCAATGAATGTACCGATTGACAGCATCGCGAAAGTTGCAGCCATTGCATCCATGTGTGTTCAGCCAGAAGTCTCTCACCGTCCATTTATGGGCGAGGTAGTTCAGGCCTTAAAATTAGTATGTAACGAATGCAATCAGAACATAGGAACAGAGATCTGTAGCCAGAATGAGCTACCTAATCGAGAGACAGCAGCTAGGGTCAGTAATGGGTCAGGTCTTGAAGCTGAAAGGGTGCTTTTGGCATCTGATATATTAAGTACATCGACAAGGTTTGATCAGGATGAATCTGGCTCATTTCAAATGCACTCAAACTCAGGTCCTCTGATCATGAGCAAGAGCAGACAGTTTTGGCAACGACTGAGAAGCCTGTCAACGGGAAGCGTAAGCGAGCGTGGAGCTGCACAAAGATTTGGGATAGGTTCAGAATGTGGTGAACAGTGGTCATAGGAAATGCTTGCCAACGGTAATTGATGATACCCGACAATCTAAGATTCAAGAACTAGCATAGCAGCTCCAAGCATTAGTAGGAATGTGCAAATTGTAGAGCCAAAGTTACTTTAGGAATAGAGAAAAAACGAGCACCAAATCAGATTCACATTTCCAGCATTGCAAAAGATCATTATGTGTCGTTCTCAATATCAAGGTATGTTTCTGGGTCTCATTGTGCTGACTGGATTACAGGTGACTTTCTGGCTTATGATAAATTTCTGGGTCTCGTGGAGCTGATGGATTACAAGTGACTTTCTGGCTTATAAGAATCTCAGTAGTTCTTTAATGATCGGTCATGACTATAAATTTTTTGGATGATCAGCTCATTCTTTGTCTGTCCGAAATAATTTAAAAGAAGAGTTGTTTCCTTTTCCTTGAGATTTGGAAAGCCTTTGTGATACAAGGCATCTAGTTTTCAGATCATTGCACCATGTAAAATGCTTATGAGGACCTTTTTCGATCAATCTAGCCTGTCTGTTCTTCCATGTGCCTCAATTTGAAAGCTTGTATGGTTACTGTTCAATTTTCTTGATCATGGTAGAAGGAACCTCTGGTAATTTCTGCATTTACGCAGAGTTTTCACCTTCTTCCTTTCATCTTCCTACAATCAACCTTTTCTGTCATTTACAATATTTGGTTATCATGAACAAAGCAGATCAACAGATGCATCAAGGATGCTAATGCTCTCGAGCCATACATAGATCAAAGGTATATATCACGAGGCACAGTAGCTCTCATCATTCACTTAGTAGATAACTCATTGAATGAGAAGATAAGTTTGCCATTGACTCTGGTCGAAGTCGCATCAAGCCGACACCTCGACTACAGTATAAAGATTCACCAACATTTGAAGTGAGATTTCTAAATCATTTTAGTACATTTATTATGTTTTACAATCCACTATAAAATAAAGAAACAAATAGAGCATCAAACGCTGCTCTGCCGCTGGTGTTGTACATATATTATATACACCTTGGATTGAAGTGGGCAGCTTTCTTGCTTGTAAGAAGCGAAGCTTTGGGGGATGCATGGAAAACCTTATCCAAGGCCCTTATTTTAGGCATGTAAAAGTCAAACATTTGCTCACGAGTCAACCAGCTCTAGCGACGCATCCCTGATAGAACAGAGTCTGATGGAAGCAGCTGTTCACAGTAGACCAAAGAGTGTTAGATATCGACTACGACACACCGTGCCTATTATGAGTCTGGACTATATAACTAACTCTTCTCGCTTTGTTAATGCCAGAGGAGAAGCTTCAGGTGTGACCGTAGCAACGCAGCCAGCCTTCGGAGAAACCCTAAAAGCGAATAGAGAATACGCGAGCATATGTTTCACGAGAGAGACGGAGAGAGAGAGAGAGAGAGAGTAGCGGAGAACGGTGTGGCTTTTAGGGAGATCTCGTGAAGGCTGCTGACGCTGCGGTCACAGCGTCCTAAACAGCAGAAGCAGAGCCCACAGAGCCCCACGCAGAGATGTCGACGTGACAAAAGCTAAAAAGGATGAAACACGAGTACTCAAGAGCGCGACAGATTCCAGCGTTCCTTTTCCTCTCCTTCGCCCTCCCTCGGTGTGTGGCAAGACTGCTGAGATATATATACATATATAACCAAGAGGTGGTGTTGTCTCTGACGATGCGACGTTGACAAACGTAAAGATACATCGAAGAACATGATAATGTTGCGCTATTCACGATATAATAATGCATTAGGATAAACAGCTGATACTTTCTAGACTTCGATTTGTGTCTGGAGTCCTCAGAGACACTACCTGTGTTTCTTCTAGGAATAAAGGGAGAAGAGAACAACAATTCCAGCAAAAACCATGCATTTACTAGCTAAATGTAGGGGGGGAATCTTTCATGTACTGCAATCATATATATATTTTTATTATTGTAAAGAAAATATTAAAAATATATCACTGCATTAAACAGCTCGTAAATTATCGTTCTATTACTTATTCAATAAAAATATAGAGTTTAATTAGCAAATCCAGAGAAATTTATTGGACTATAATAAACTTATTTAGTTTATGGGGATAAATATTCCATTATTCTTAACTAAGAATATTACACAGTCATTTAAGGAAAAACAGAGAATGTGCTACAGAAATAAAGTTTATGAGGAGAAACCCTACAACAACACAAATAGATGCTTTTGTGGCAAAGGCAAAGCAAGAAAGAGCGAACCGCACAGTACAAGGAGTTCTCTCGGAGGAGGAAGGAGGCCAGCATACCCAGTGTCCTTCGAGCAGAGAGGTTGCTCGGAGGTACAGAGCCGAGTCAAGGATATCCATGTGGGAAAACAGCCCTTGGTCCTAAGAAGTCTCTTGTCATCCCATCATTCCCACCGCCACCTCCTCCCTCACCCCTTCCTTGGCTTCTGACCACGCCATCCACGAAGCTGTTCTGTCTCCTCTTGAATCCCGGGATCCTTCCAAGTGCATCGTCAAAAGAACCCACAAACCCTGGAGTCGAAGAAAGTGGGTTCAGCATCATGTCCTGGAGGAGAGCAGGAGGTGCAAACACTTGCCCAAAACCTCCTTCTCGTCCACCACTCACTTCTTGATGCGAGGAGGACAAGCCGAGATCAAAGCCAGAAGTAGCATTGTATGCAGACGAGTCGTGAGCAGTGTGAATAGCCATGTGATCAGCGTCTGAAGGTCTACTTACGGTCGAACCCATTTGCGCCGCCTGCTGCAGCAATGCAGTGGCCGACATGTGAGGAAAGGAAGTTGCGGAATGGTCCGTGGGAAAGAAAGGAGGTGGAGGTACTGGGTTTTCGTGAGGGTATGCTTCGTCTAATCTCATGGGGTATATGGACGAAGGCATCACGTCAAAGTAGTTCAGAGAAGTGATCGCCTGGCAGTTCAGCCATGGTGGGATATCTGACCTGTCGAAGTGCTGCTGCTCTCTTTTCAGTGCGATCTCCTGCTGCAGCCCATGGCTGCTCGACGGACTGTTGCTGACCTCCGTGGCTCGCATCAAGCGAGTGAACTGGCTCTGCAGAACAGGTTGCTGGAGCGGGAAGGGCTCAAATGATGCTGTAGGATGAGAGAATTGGAGCAGGTGGCGATCGGCTATAGGGTTTGCTGTAATGCCGACCCTCGAACTCCTTTCTGTCAGTGCATCACAGAAGGCCCTGTGAGTCACGAAGCTGTCCCTCCTGCAATCAGTAGCAGTACCACAATCAAGAAAACGCAAGAGAACAAACATCACAAAGGCAGCAGCCATCCATCATTCACAAAAGAAGAAAAAGAAAGCACAGCACTAAACTCCAAAAAGAAACAAAGGTCGAGAAAAAGAGATCAAAGGCAGACAGTAAAGCTGAGTAGATGATATGATGCCTCGAGTCTCATAATCTCTGGATCTACCAAGATAGTCTGAGGACCTCAAGAATACCTGCTTGCTGAGTTCGTTTACGCAGTTGCTTCTCACAATGTTTTGTGATCGAGAGATCAATCAGTGTTACCTCGAAAAGAGAGTGCCACAGTCGCATCTGTATTCCCTTGTGCCACAGATCTTGGAGTGGGCCTTCCAATCGGACCGCACAGCATATTTCTTGGAGCACTTGTCACACTTCCACTTCTTCTCGCCATGCTTCCGGCTGAAGTGCTTCTTGATGCCAGTGAGGTCTCCGAGTGCCCTAGAAGGTTCATGGTGGACGCATGTCACCTCTGGGCACACGTACACCTTCTTCCTCGCCTCCTTGCTTCTTTGCTTCAGCTTCCATGGGAGATTGTGGCCCCTCCTGTGGAGCTGCAAGTTCTGGTCCCTCTGGAACCCTTTGTTGCAGATCTCACACACAAACCTGTTGGTTGCCATCAGTGTCTTGGGAGACAGTGCTATTACCTCCGCATCTGGGTCTAAGGTCAACACCCAAAGTGCTACTGTTAAGGAAAAGGAGAAGCATGGTGCAAAGCATATGTCCTTCCATCCACAATAATCATATCATGGAAGAACAATACCTGGATTTCCCGGGAGGTTCCTCTTTTTCTTCACCGGACTTGGCTCTGTGGCGATCAGGGAGGATTGCTGGTTGGAGGAGGCGCTTGCTTCGCCAGAGGCAGAAGTGAGATTGGACATGTTCTCTTCCACAATTACCAGCCCTTCCATCGGCAGGTTATTCTTTGTTCTTGGTCTAGATTTGGATGTATGAGATACAGGTAGAGAAGTATGGCTTGGTTGAAATCTAGAGGCAAGAAAATGAAACCAAGGCCGACAACAAGGGCTGATCAATCTGTAGCACGCATCAAAAAGGTCAGGAGAGAGAGGGCAATGGTTCCTCTCATCTTGATAAAGGCGCTATTAGATTCCTGACATGCATCTCCGAGGGATATCCCTGCACTCAAGATATAAACTATGCATTAAACAAGAGAATTCTGAGAGCTCAGATCCTTGCAAGAGATTCTCCCGGGAAACAAAGGAGTAGAAACTCTACGTTGCAAGCCTGAACAACAAGCAGAAACATGAAACAAAGATTTCTATGAACACATCATGCGGAAAAGAACATACGGATCGAGATGTATGTAACTTCTCAAAGCAATCCCACACCACCAAAAGACTCGAATTCTAACATCACAACCAGGAACAAATTAAGAGCTTCTACTTGCTATAGAATCTAAATCATACAAGCAGAATCGCAAGGTGAGAACAAAGCGATGAAGATGGAGAAGAAGAGATGGAAAAGCGATTTAGGGAAGTTCTGCGGCACACACATACACGTGGGAGAGAGAGAGAGAGAGAGAGTATATGGATGAGGGAAGCAAGGAACTGTGGAGTCCCCCACCCATTCAATACCCAAACACCTACAGCCTACTCTGACGTCGCACTTTCTGTCTTTTGCTTTGTTCGCTATGCACGTCTAGAAATTCCTCGCTCTACTTTTAAGATTCTTCTCTTTTCGACTGTGAAATGCGCCAACTTTTTACTACGTTACATCAGTTATTATCGTCGTTGGAACGACGACATGGGAAGAGCAGCGCCATGTCGTACGGTGTCGAGTTCGACTAACCACTTCCATTAAATGGCACGCAGTCATGCAGTGTTTGTACACACAGTACTGGTAATAGATATGCTATCAACTCATAACCTTCGTTTCTGATGGATCATAGCAGCTCGGCGGTCTTGCATCTTGTAGCGTGGATATTATTATTAGGGTTAGTGCAAACTGATGTCCTAAGATTGAGTCTAGTTCGATAGCTCAGATGTAAGTGCACACCTCAAAATATCCTCCTTCTATATGCCTCAAATCTATCGCTCTACTAATTGGGCACGCTTAGATGGTATCACATCGTTATCATACTGATTAGGCAAGCTTAGATAGCATCACGTCATCATCGTAGAGTGAGTTCTTGTTGGCTATCGATTTTAGATATATCACGCGTGAAAAGCAAGCCGAACCTCTTCAACAGTAGCAAGCTGAAATGTCATATTTCATCTCACACCCTACTCTAATGGTTTTGTTCATCCCATATATCAATACTAAGTTAATTCTGATATCGTGTATCGCGATTCAGTTCGACGAAAAAAATGACTCGTTAAAATAGAATGCTTATAACCATGTGGTTTGACAAGGACGAGATCAATGTCTCATTATTGTCAATGGCCGCAACACCAATATTGTTTATCATGATACGGTTCGATGATCTGATTTGCTTACGTCGAAGTTATCTATCGGTCGTACATCTATTAAGTCCTTATAACTAAATTTGGAGATATTACATAGAGATTTTAGAAAAAACAAAACCATGAATGGAGCCAAGAAGAAGGTAAAGCAAGCTGCAAACAACGATGGAACAGAAATCCCGTGCGGGCAATGCTCCCTTGTAATCCAAGCAAAAGACTTAATTGTTTCTCACCTTTGGTACTGTAATCAGTGCACACAACAAAAATGTTTGTGTATCCAAAGCAGTCCGGCTTTTGATGATTCAAATAATAGTGTCTTATGGCCAATTTGACGGCATCCACAGATCCATGTGGTCCAGATGTTGGATGATACAGGAAATAAGACGAGAGAGTACGGCAAATTTGGACGCAGACTAGTTGGAATCCAAAGGTCGTGTATGTATGTATACATTACGTTCCCAAAAGTGCCTTTCCAAGTTTATATAGCAGCAGTGGTTTCTTCGTGGGTACTGCTGCGTGCAGGAACATGACATACATTACAGATGAATAAGAGGGAGAGGAAAAAATCTGTCCTCGAAGGTGAATGTTTGTTGTTTTCGATGCTGCTCGAAAATATGTTTGTCTTGGTTGCATGCATGCATGTGGAAAGATGGAAGAGGAAAAAGAGGTGGAGGAGGAGACAAAACTCCCACTGAATGTCCTCCCAAAGGCTGAGCTATTATTACACTCACAAAAATAAATGGAATAAGTTGAAGAAAAAACAATGTTACAACCTTTTAACTGAATTTTGTACACCAAATATATCAAAAAAACCCCGTTAGAAAATACACAAAGTGGATCGGTTGTCGTCGGTAAATATTTATGCGTAAGACAGATTGAAATAATCAAGCAATTAGCTCATTCAAGAAGCAGGAAATTATGTCTCCATCAGTGCAAAAATGTTTACTGAAATGTAGTCATCTTAGCATAAGCTACAGTGTTTCGATAGGGTTATTCTACATAAAGTGTACATGGAAAAATATAGCATTACACTGAGGGTTTGCAAAAAGCAATCCAAATGAATGGCAATGATGCAGAACCTTTATGCACTACGTATATCTCAACTATTTCAATACTGACTGACAACAAATATAATACAGTAGCTGGCTTTATACAATCAGGGGAAGTACCCTAGAAGAATAGTATGAAATGAATTGGTGGAAAATAGTATGGGAAAATTTGAAAGCCAAAACTATGAAAGGGGCACAAAATGGAAAACTACATACCAGAAATCAACATAGGGCCTCAGATAAGCTATCATACAGTTTGAACGGTCAATGATGGGACTTTCTTGTGCAACCTCCCTCTGAGCTGCATGATCTTGGCATCCACCCTTGCAGTAAAACCAATCTTAGTCTTCTGTCTGGCTTTGGTCTTCTCCCTCTTCCACATACGCTGGTCCTCCACATCCTTCTTGTAGTATTTGATTTCCTGAATCACATGGTGATCCAGTGGATTGAGGGCCCTCTGGTAGGAGATGTGGAGCAGATATGGTATGTTGCAGACAGAGATAACTAGAAGTGTCACAGCCCAATAGATGGGTGCCGGTCCGAGCGCTTCCACGAGTATCTGGTAGGCATTCCCGGAGAGGGTCGATGTTCCATATGCAAGCAAGAAGAGGTACCATGTAGCAACACTGCCCCACACAAAGAGATGCTGGATCCATGTGAAGTGGCTCATGATAAGGGCAATTTGTACATTGACAGCCCAGATAATGCAGGTGAACATGGTCGTTCCAATGGCAGCCATATCAGCAGTCTGTCCCCCTGAGCGGAATGACCGACGGAAGAATATACCAATGTTGAGGAAATATATGACGATGGATGTGTAAAGGCCATTGAACATCCAACCGATGATCCTATACCAATCAAAAAACAGGTTCCTTGGTCCTTGCTGGTACAGTGCTGGGAACTGCAGAAGATGTAGCTACCATGCTATTAGATAGGTTCCAGATCATAACTGAGGTGCATAATAAAAGATCAAAATTCGATAAAGACATTAGACGTGTAAAAGATTGGTTCATAGTATTAGAAAGGAATCCTAAGAAATTTGTGAATCTTATTCTAACACTCAAGGATTGAGAGCATAAGATTGTGGTTAGAGAAAAACGTTGAATAAGCATACCTGCAAGCATACTTCAGAAGAGACATCTTGCTCGAAGACTCCTAATGATATGACCGGCAGTGAAGTTAGAACAACATTAAACAGAAGCATGTACCAGTCATCATACACCGATTGCCCAGAGAAGCCAGTATATGCCTCAAAGTAGAATATTGTTAGGCCAAAAGCTATGTTTTTATAGAAGAAATAACAAATCTGAAAGCAATCCAAAGAAACCAAGTCAGTAAACAGCAGAGCCATGCGCTTGGCGCAAAACCATAAAACAATTGTCCCTCTTTTTCTCACCATGAGTGCTATCCTCTTATAGCACCAGTGGCCATGCACAACAAGAAGTCGTTCAAGAAATCTGAATTGTGAAATGGAGAAATCGCTAGCCATCACAGCCTGTAGGAAGTCAAACAGTCATGAAGACTTAGAAAATTGCTCAACCTGTAGGCGATTAGGACATCTGAAAATGTTGGAACTTGACAAACATTGAAGTTTACACAAACACCAATTACATCATTTCACAAACCTGCATTCCTTCAACGCCACTAATACCAACACCAATATCGGCCTCTTGAATCATGCCTACATCATTTGCACCATCGCCTATGGCCAAAGTAACTTTTCCTGTACCTTCTTTTACCAACCTAGTGACCTTAAACAAGAGAGGAACTTTTAACAACTTGATGGAAACTTGTGTAGCAATTTAGCAATTTTTTATGAAAGTCAAGTGCATGAATGGAAGATGTCTTATGGTACCAGTGCTTTCTGCTTGGGGGACACACGGCAGCATATGACAGATGCGCAATCGACTGCTAGACTCAAAAACTGATTCTTTACATCATCCTCTAAGGCGTATGTTAGTGTCTTTCCATCAATTATTAGAGCAAATGCTGCATAGGGGTCCTTCTCCAACTTGATCATTTGGGCAGCGTTAGTTATTTGCATCAAAATGTTCTCTTTTGCTGCCTGATCAGTCATCAAACATAATTACACAGCCTACCATAAAATCAACTTTCTTCATAGAAGAAGAGTAGAGATGTAATCGAATGCATATGATAAAGAGGCACCTTGTTTGCATCCTGTGTCAATAAGTCATTGCTCACAGTGGATAAGAATATTTGTTTCATCCCTTGCCTAAGCAAACTGCAAGCATATCTGCAAAGAGAAATAACATTCGACATAGTATTCCTTGTGAAATTATATAATACACAACCCCATTGATAATGATGGTGTTAAGCTACGTGAATGACCAGAGGCATACCCTATATTAATTGCGGTTTCGATCTTATCACCTGTCAGAACCCAGATTTTGAGACCAGCTTGTGCCAACTTGTCTATACACTGAGGAACCTGTAGAGGAGGGAGTGAATAGTCAGAGGAAGTGAAGAACCAGCAAATTGGTAGTAAAAAACAAAACAAGCCAAAAGCCTTACTCCTTTCTGTAATTTATCTTCCACAGCGGTTGCGCCAACAAGAATTAATTCCCTTTCCATAATATCAGAGACTCGCTCAACTTGAGCTTCTCTATCGGGTCCGATAGTAGTTTTTGCTTTTAGAAACTCTGTGTTCCAAGCAGAATATTCAGACTCGTCCAGCACCCTATATGCCAGTGCCAATGTCCGCAAGCCTGCTTCCCCATATTCATTTAGATGCCTGCTTGTATCACTCTCATACAATCTTCCGTTTTTCGATAGTCTATCAAAAATGATGCTGCTCAAGAAAATAATTTGAAGCATCAAAGTGGAGTTATAATGGAAGTCATATATTTGTACCAAATGCATCAGATGATTTCTGAACATGAATAGACAAACATGTATAGATAATTGATATTTTCACAAAGGTATAGATACATCAACAACCAATATTGTAAACCCGATTAATAAAAGAGTCGTACCTGTCAGCCCCCTTGCAAAGAAGAAGAATCTGCCCACTCTCGTCACGCACAACTACAGACATTCTCTTCCTTTTGCTGCTGAATTCCAATAGATTGAGAATCTTGAACTCCCTGTAACATAAAAAATGATTAAGTTGCCAAAAATCCACATTAGAGATAAATGGTAACCTACTGATTACAACATATGTATGAGTTATGACCTTTCCACAGGTTCCTCAGAAGGAGAATACTTTTCCCTGATGAATACACTAGTTTGAGTTCGCTTACAAAACTCAAACCCAAATTCCCTAGCTGCAACAAGAAATGCTCCTTCATCTGGTGATTCAGCTTCATAGGTGAATCCACCAGTATCCTCATTTGGCTCAGGAATTGCTGTGTGACACAGAGCAAGTATTCTGAAGAACATAAGAATGGTGCCGGCCGTGGGTTCCTTTGTCCAGTTTCCATTCAATAGGCGGTCATCTTCGAAACTGAAACCTTTTATGACAGGCTTTCGTGGCTTATCAACCATGCTAGGAGTCCCATTTACCAACTCAATTTCTGATGATCCATAAGCACCCCGATTATCCTCCCAAAGATCTCGAGTGCCATTTTGGTGCTCAGGAGTACCAGAAGCTTCTGTTTCCATCTGCTTTGAAGCAGCAATTTCCACTTCACTAGAACGGACACCATACGAAACTCCAGCAATGGAACATTTCAAAAAGTCCATCTGATTGCAAGTCAAAGTGCCCGTTTTGTCTGACAAAATCGTGTCGACTTGCCCAAGCTCCTCATTTAAGTTTGAAGTTCGAGCTTGTGCAGGATTTCCTGTCTCCTCATCATACATGAGAACATCACGGTTGATGAATGTCGCTTGCAAGACCTTAACAACTTCAATAGAAACATAGAGCGAAATAGGTATCAGATATCCATAAAGTATAAGAGCTGTGACCAGATGAAAAACACCAGATAACGCTGCCCTTGATGGATCGTACAAGCTTGATGTATCATCTGGTCGCAAGTACCACCAATCTGGCATCTTGTGTTTTGTTATCACAGCAAACCCAATTGAGCTAATCAATGAAATGAGTACGAGAAGAGTAAAGAGGACGTATATAATTTTATCCATTTTCTTCTCGATTCTGCTCCTCTTAGAGGGTGAACTGGTTGCGTTTTGCATAACTTTGCTGTCATGACCGGTGAAGATAACCACCCCATAGATATAAGTAGTGTTCCTAAGCTTTGAATCTCTCAGCAGAATCTGATTTGGTTCAAGCGCATAGACCTGTCGCTCGTACTCAAAGTTACCCACAAAAGTGTAGAGATTTGGATTTGGGTCTTCGCACTTTATGGTGGCTGTAAAGTCTCTGAAGGCCTCATCGTCATCCAAAGCCAAAGTCACCTCGAGAGATCTCTTGACCTTTAAATTTGTCTCGCCGTCCAAATTCATAGTCTCCACGTAGCATATCCCGTCTTCATAGCTCGATGACAGTAGAAGCAAATCAGCGGGAAAAAATTGGTCCTTCTCGACCTTCACAATATCCCCAACCCGAATATTCTGCCATTGCTTGTAGCCAAACTGGCCCTCCCCGTTGTGGACACTGACCTTCCGGCTGTTGACTTTCATGTCTTGAATAAATCTCCGCCAATCTTCCAGTGCCTCTTTCGCCATACTCAGCCCGACAACAAAGGCCAGAGGCGCAATCATGCTCACCGGAGTGAATGGAGAGACAGGGGTGAGGGAGAGGACTGCGGCGAGGAGAAAATAGATATTGGCTACGCGGCGGAACTGCTCAAAGAGGGCTTTCGGGAGGAAAGTGATAACGTTGTACTTGGTGGTGGTGATGTAGTTGTTGCGGTAATCGAGGGGCTTCTTGCGATGGAGCAAGGGTCGGTTGCAGTGGACAATGCGGGAGTAACCGGGACCTTGGAGGGAGGAGGGTTGCTCATCATCTAATAACACGGTGGGGCGGGCGCAAGCGAAAGAATAGAGCTTGCTCCACCGGAGTCGATCCCTTTTCCTTCCTCTCCGCGCCATCGCTCCTTCCCTGAGGTTTGCTATGGGCTCAGCCTAGACACGGCCGTTCCCCATTTCCCCAAAGCTGGAAGCTTTCTCTCTAATCTCCAACAACAGCGCGCGTCTTCCCCTGGCCAATTTGTTCCAGCAATCAAGAACGTTTACCAGAATGTTGGGTCGACAAAATTCCAGTTAATATGTGAAAATTTCCACATTAATTTAACTAAGACCAATTTACAGCTCTTCCTACTCATTAGAAAAGCAGCTGAAAAAGATCGGCGGCGAGTATTCGAGCTGAACTCAGAGGCATCAAGAATTAGGGCGTGCACTAATGCTAATTCACGGGAAAAGAGACCGAAAATCCAAATCTTGCAGCTCGAACCGCAAACCTCGACGCAGGAAAGCCAATGGGACGAAAAATTCACGACGCCATTACTTGTGGATCTGCAAATTAGACGAGAAACTTGCGGCGGGTCGTTCCGCCCACGATTTGTCCCACCATCAAATCCATAAAAGAAACGAATCCCACAAGAAGAGATCAAGAAGCAAATGGAGAACACGAAAGGAGGCCGAGAAAGACGGATACGGGTTCGAAGAGATCCAAGATTCAGCTCGACGCGAAAGAGAAAGGCCAAACCGCACCTGGAATCACAGCCGAAGGCCGTCCAAAATTCCAACTTTGCCAGGACCACAGACCGTCCGATCGGCCTCGGAGACCGTGCGCCGCGCAGATCCCCTCCTCCTCGACGAGCTACGAGCGGGCGAAGATGGAGGAGATTAGACAGGAGGCGACCGGGATCACCCAGGAACGGGGCTTTGCTGCCTTCTCGAAGCGCAACGCAACGAGTTCTCGGCCCTTTGCTCGTCCCCCGGGTCTCATTGCTGGAGTCTTCTATATCCTCTGTTCGCGACGCGAGCTCATAGAAACTAATCACGCAAAGGGTGAGCTGCGACGAAGGAGCTCGACCAACGCACACGCTTTCTTCCCTACCCACAACACGTATATTGAGAGGCAACCCGGGACCCGCCTCTTCGCCGGCCTTCCTGACTACACGTGGCGGCCATGGAACCCGATCCGGTACAAGACGCCAAGCACGGCAGTCAAGTCCGAAGACGGCGTGGAATTTGCCGCCCGTTTATATGCGACGCCATAACTACGCATTTCTCTTACCAACTCATTTACCGGTACAACATAACCAATCATAATTCAGGTATAAAAACGACTATATTTAGAATGGTAACGTTAATAACAGACCAACTCTCCAAGTCTATGGTGGCTGCGAGCCTAATGGGGAGAAAAGCGTCATTAAGCTAAATGATGACATTTATTATGTGTGTGGGTTAAAGAGGAGATGAAGGAGTCCATGGTGGGTGCACATAAGATAGCTGTTCTTGGTCAAGGAAATGGTAATGGTAATGGATGGAGACCGATCGGTTTCAACAAGAGAAACTAATGAGAGAAATTTCTTAGAAAGCGATTGCATTCAATACCGTAAACTTATTCAAATCAAACAAAGAAAGGGGAGAACAAGTATTGGTCGAGCACCCACCCCACTTGAAGAATATGAAATCAAACAAGTTGCATAAAAGTTTGACTTCGATATATGTGTATAAGATAATTTTCGAGAAAAATCTTTTTTTTTATTTTTGGGTGTTGTTTAGTAAACACATTCTAATTTTAGAATTTAGTAACAACGTCGTTGTCTTGCCTAATAATAGAAATATCTTAATATTTATCTATGGATTGATCCATAGAGTGAATCGATCCGTTTATAATATTTTTATACTATATTGTAATATTTTTAGTCATATCAAACAAATATTATAATATAATAAAAAATTAGGGTAATATAATGTCTTTGTATTGTACTATAGTATTTTTGTGATATCGTTGAAAATAGGATAACACAATCTAGAACATAATATAATGTAAAAATACTATAATATATATTTTTATATTGTGTAATAAAGTTTTTTTTATAATGATTGAAAACACTATAACACGGTGTAAAAATATTTAACTAGACCGATTAATCCTATGGATCAATAAAAGAAGAATTATGGATACTTCAAGTATTAGATGAAACTTCATTAAATATATATATTAATAATTTTTTTAAGAATTAGTCCTCTCTCTCTCTCTCTCTCTCTAGATATATATATATATATATATATATATATATATATATATATATATATATATATATATATATATAAAACCTAATTTTGCTTGGTATGGATGTAGTTGTACTATAAGCCTTAAATTCAATCATCTTAAATTACACTTGATGGTATAAATTATTGGAATTCACAAGCAGTTTTGATCAACGAATTTAGTATCATTAATAAATCAAAGTATAGAAAATTGTCTTTGTGATGTACGGAAAAAACAGGGTTTAATTATTTTATAATTACTTAATATTTCTATAGATTTCGAGAGAAAAAGGTGGGAAAATACGCTCTTGCTTTCTTACCGATGAATCTAAAAATAAGATTAAAAATATTTATTATTTATAAATTCATGCTTGAATGAGGTTAATTTAATATAATTTAATCTTATTCTTGGAAGACGATGAACAAATATCAAAGGATGTGGTTTGATTCATCAAGCATGATCTGATCAATGACCATCTATCGTGTCTATGGAATTGGGTCATTGGTAAACTCGTAAATATCAAATCCCGACTCTTTTTTCTCTCTCTTGAATGATATAACATTCACAATTGGGATCAACATGTTAGCCATGATCTTTTCAAGTTGACGTTGACCATGTTATCATGTCGGATTCTTTTCAGATCCATTGTTTTGGTAGAATATAGAAAATTTATTTTTTATTTATGTTGATAATTACTTATGGATTATAAATCCATAATAAATTCATGATATTAATGGATGAGAAGAGAGAGAGAGAGAGAGAGAGAGAGAGAGAGAGAGAGAGAGGATTGAATTTAAAATAGCTGACCCCATAGCTCATCTCCTTGTCATGCAGCACGGTATGATGGAATGATATTTGAGGTTCATGCAATAGGGGAAGGGTGTTTGTTGGTGTATGTCGTTGCCATGGTGGGGGCAGCAGATGGGTGTGCATCCATCCTAGTTTAGCTTCAAAGAGATGGGATGTGTCCTTCTCTATCATGAGGAACTCAGATTCCTTGTGGGTAACATCATCATGATGGGATTGGACAAGTGCTTGAAATATGACATGATAGGAGGGTGATTGACACTTGATTTATAAGTTTGTCGATGAATTAGTTTAGATTTATGGCGATATTTTTGAATAGAATGGCTTCAAACCAATTAAGAAATTGATAATCTAAAAGCTTAGATGTGCTAAGTTATAGGTCATATTTAATACATATTATTCGATTCTTTCCTTCCTTAATAATATACATATATTCTCATAATATCACATCGTTATAGACTCGAGCAACCTTTTCTCGAGTATATTATTTTATTTATTTTTAATATCAGACATACATGAATAATCTTTTAATATATTTTTGAATATGCGAACGATGACAAATCTTAAACGTAAGTTAGAAAATCATATGCAGCTAAAATTGAGTAGGGCAGATTTATAATCGAAGATGTTGTTGACAAGATTATGATGTTCGAAGACTTTGAATTCAACCTTAGGAAATATCTCAATAGTCCATAAGAGATTGCGTGAAGAATGAATAATTCGATGTGTACAATGTTTGATTTGATCATTTGCGTAGTGCTAAAGACAATGTGCAATTCAAAGGCGCTTATTCTTAGGTTACATGAATTCTAAGAAGGTCTAGAAGTTGATTGATCCCAGTATTTATTGTCTTGTGCTTCCGTGTAACGTCAAAAGAATCGTTCTTTATCTTCTCATTAGAACATCGTATCGGACATCGTCAAGAAAAGAAAAAGGCAGCACAGCTCATGGAATAATACTACATTGCTTTGGAAAAGAGATGCTGAACAAAACAAAAGGCAGTAATGTTGGAGGGTCAAGCTTTCTCGACGACCTTTCCAAGTCAATGACAAGAACATTGACAACATCTAAGAAAATATATTCGATGAGAACTCTTTATCGACTTAAAAAAGAATCAAAGAACAAAAATAAATTATCAACTATCACGGAGCAATCGATCGATATATATATATATATATATCATCATATGAAAATAAAAATATTCTCTCAAATGATCTTGATACATGAAATTTTTCGGACCAACAAATTTTTTATGATTCTTACGCTACGGGAAAACGCATTCTCAAAGTATAAAGAGGTAAAGTTTTTGTAAAAATAAACATTAACCTTATTTCTCCATATCATTTTTAGCGCATTTTGGAGTGAGTTCTAAGTTGAGAAAAATAGATTTACGGTGCACCTCTATTTCCTTACAATACTTTTTGTTTCTCCAATTGTAGCATCGACATATAAGGGCTTGGGCTTGGGTTCGATTGTTCAGTGTAGAGGCTGCGTTTGCCAAGAAATAAGAAATATATTAAATCATGTGACATACTTGGAAGGATAAAAGGATTAGATAGAATAAATATATTAAATCAAATCCATCACATCAATAATATAATATAAGGTATGAGGGCAAAGAAAGAAAAAAAGAAAAAATTATGTGATATGATGACAATAAAAGTATAAGTGTTAATTTTAATCTTTAAAAATTATGTGATATGATCTTTTGATTCACTTAGAATTCAAAAACTCACACAGCCAATCTAGTTCGGGTCTAAACCATGGTTGTATGCTTAGTGGTGTTGAGGAGGTTAGAGGATCAGCATGGAGTCATGCAAAAATAGAACGTGAGTGTGTTTCAAAAATCCTTCTGATGCTCTAGTAATACGGTGAAAAATATTATTAATTTGAAAGTAATTTTAGATTTGAATTAGTTAACATACATCAAGCTCCTTTATAAATAGTTTTGATAATCAACCATACTAATTTGAAGCTATTGATAGTTGTTACGAAAAATTATGTCGGTTTGAAAATTTCGTATGATGAAAAATGATATCGGAAGGATGTTAACTTGAAAATACGTTCATAAGCGTAATGGAAGTAAGAAAACAGTTTGCAATGAAAATAAAAAGTTCAAAGTAAATACAAACCAGATTTACAATGGTTCGGTCATCGTGACCCACATCCACTCTCGATTCCTCTTTACTCGAGGCCACTAGCTTCCATTACCAATCTTCTTTTAATGGCTGAAGATCAACCATACTTTTATACTATTTCTCCTTTTTCACATGTTCAGGAGAATCTTTACATTTCTCTCATTTACACTTAGACCTCACTTCTTTCTTTAGAAGAACTTCTAAATACTAGGAAGCGATGACTCTATTCTAAGAGAGATTGACAACTTTTTTTCACAATGATTATTTCCTCCTTTTTAAACTCAATTTCATGCATCTCCATGTAGGAATACTTGGGGTATTTATAAACTCTAAATAATTTCAAAATTGAAGAAAAAAAGGTCTCATCCTGGATTTTTCGGGTCCTAGCGGTACCATCGCCTGTGTTGAGCGATACTATTGCTTACAGCACTGACACTTGACGGTATTACCGCCTGACATAGTCTGAAAGACTGTTTGGGCGATACCACCACTTGACATTAGACAGTTCCACCACCCAATCTGATGGTACTATCGCATGATACTGTCTCAGAGACTGTATCTTGGAGACTAAGCCTCTGACGGTACCATTGCCTGACCCAACTTTTGGGTCACTGAATTAGCTTTTCTCTTGGCCCAAAATAGCTCCAACATAGGCCTAATTGGCCCTATTTGAGTTGGCCTAATTACATTCTAAACCAACCTAATTATAATTAAAACTACTTCGATCTTTATTACAAAGCATTAATCACGTATTGTCCGACACGTAATTGGTTCATTCGACGCTTCGTACAACCCTTCGGCACATCATCCTCTCCTTCGGCGTATTGCCCAATCGATATATTGCCTTCTCACAACATCCGATCTCCTTGACGCAATGTCTGATCTTTTTGGCATGATGCCTGAACTCATGGCACGAAGCCTTCTACCGATATGTCGATCGATCCTCCAGTTTGACGTTCAATCTTCTGACATGTTCCACTTCGGCCTAATATTGATTCTTCTTGTTTTAATTATCTTTTCATGATCGAAGCTAGTCCTTCATCACTTAAACGTAGATTAGATTATAATTTTATCAATTGGTTTCATCGTCAAAATCCGAGATTCGATAATAATTTCATAAGACTCCTTTTGAAGTATAAGTAATTATGATTATTTGACTCGTTCGATCGACATGTTGGATTTAAATGAATCTCGAGCTCATAATAATATAATATTCAAAAATCTTATCCATATGTTAAATTTCCTATTTATGTGTTTTCGTGATCAACTAATACATCGAGTAAACCATATCTGGTTGAGAGCACCCGTGGCGGCTGAACCTCTCTCTCTCTCTCTCTTCTCTTTTAGCTTTCCTCATCATTTATTGTTGTTATTGTATCCCTCATCGCATCTCATTCGTTATTAGTCTACTCAGTCTTTCACCCTAACAATTTTCATCTGAATAATCTACTGATATTTTGAGTATTTTCCAATCGATACACCATATTTTGTTTTTCTTCAAATAATATATTTAATTTAAAAATATCCAAAATACCCCTCACTAACTTTTTTTGCCAAATTTTTTTCACAATGATTATTTCCTCCTTTTTAAACTCAATTTCATGCATCTCCATGTAGGAATACTTGGGGTATTTATAAACTCTAAATAATTTCAAAAATCTTATCCATATGTTAAATTTCCTATTTATGTGTTTTCGTGATCAACTAATACATCGAGTAAACCATATCTGGTTGAGAGCACCCGTGGCGGCTGAACCTCTCTCTCTCTCTCTCTCTCTCTCTTCTCTTTTAGCTTTCCTCATCATTTATTGTTGTTATTGTATCCCTCATCGCATCTCATTCGTTATTAGTCTACTCAGTCTTTCACCCTAACAATTTTCATCTGAATAATTCAGGTTAAAAAGAAAAAGATGAAAATAAAGTCATTAAAAAATAAAGCAAGTAGAATAGAATAAAAAAGAGAGAGGATGATTTCCCTAGAAAATACTGATATTTTGAGTATTTTCCAATCGATACACCATATTTTGTTTTTCTTCAAATAATATATTTAATTTAAAAATATCCAAAATACCCCTCACTAACTTTTTTTGCCAAATTTTTTTCACTCTTTTTTTATTAGTTTTAAACTATTACCGTGTTTTTATTTGGCTTGTTTACAATATTTTTTTAATTATTTTTATAATATTTTTATTGAAATACTAAAAACACTATAAATATTATTGAAACAACATCAAGGTTTGATTTACCCGTCTTAACAGGTGTCATGTCACATGTTGTTTCATACTAGTATATCAACACACGATACATTAGTTTGTATACCAACACATGATATACAGATATGTATATGTATTTTGATGAGAAAAAAAAATTGTTGAAGAGGAAAGTCTAATGGAAGATTAGAGGAGGAAAAAAAAAGAGAGAGAAAAAAAGGGAGAAGATAAAAAAAAAAAGAAGAGAGGAGAAGAAATGATGAAATAGTAGTAGCTTTGAAGGGAAGTAACAACATCACAGTGGCCAAGAGGCAGTTATAGTACGTAGAGATGAGAAGAGTCATAATCTATCTTTTTTTTTTTAGTATTGAAATGGATTGGGCCCAAATTCATGAGTGACATTATAATCCCTAAATAGTTTAGACTTACGATTTTATTATTGTTATTTTATGATTTTTATTTTTATTATTTATATATTATTATAATATTATATGTTTAGGCTTGTGGTTTGTTTGGTTGAGGTTAGGAATGTAGTTGAATCATTTACTATGTTTTTAAGGAGATTTTATAATATTTTTATTATGTTGATCAAAATATTATAATAAATTATTTTTTATTTTTATTTAATGATGTTGTTCATAAACGATTATAAACATATATTTAAATCAAATAATTTCTAATCTATTTTAATTTTATTTGATTCATTTATAATATTTTAAAGTAAATTTTATGATATTTTTATTGTAGTAATCAAGACACCATAAACGATCAAAAAAATTTTACGGAGCAATTTAGATTATTATTTGAGAAAATCAAAAGGGGATACTGAAAGTAATATCCAAAATACGTATATTTTATAGGAAAATCGCTGAAAAAGAAAGGAAATAAACGCTTTTTTTTTCCTTTAAACCCTTCCATTTTCACCATTTCATATTAAGCCACCCGAGGACGCCCTCGTGTATTTACAACCATGAATTCCTTTTCTTACTTGCCGATGTTTACCCTTCCAGATACCTGCCTTGTGAACTCAGCCAGCTATGGCCCCAAAAGTGAGTCACACAAGCTTTCTCTCACAAGGCTGTTGTAGGTGACGGGGTAACACGAATCCGAGCATCGGAAGAGTCTTACAAGTCCCCCGAATTTAGAAGGGTAAAAAAGGAAAATATCGTAAATTTACAATATTGGCCTTGGACGGGCCGCGTCACGCGCCGGCGTCTCGGAGAAGCGGCACGAGGCCGCCGCCGAGGTGGAGCGCCATGAGCCCCTCGAGGCCGCCGACGGCCGCCCCGCCAATGAATAGCGCGGGCATGGCCTCCGCCGCCGCCGGCCCCGGCGCGATCTCCCCCTCCTCCAGCACGATCACCGTCGGGTGTGCCCCCACCGCCTCCAGCAGCCGCCGCATGACGTGGGCCATGCAGCACCCTGGCCGGCTGAACACCACCACCGGGCTCTCCCTCAAAAGCCGTTCCATCCTTCTCTCTGGCGCTTCGCCCCCGTCGATCGTCAGCGCCCCTCCCAACCCCAGTCCCCCCTGCGTCGAGCTCGCCGCTATCTCCATCGCCGGAGATCGCAAAGAGAACCACCCACCTAGAAGAGCCAACGGAAAAGGAGGTTCGACGGAGACGGACGGAGACGAACCGTCCAATTTATACCATCAGAAGCGAGCAAGGAAAGACGAGATCATATGGGGCGGAGTAGGTGCCGCTGTCCGGGGTCACGTGGTAGATGACGTCACCGCGACGGTGACGGTAAACAGCAGACAGAGAGAGAGAATGATACTGGGGTAAGCGCGATGGCGTCACCTCCCCACCGCGCGTCACAGTATCCCCGTGGACGTCCCACATCGTGACGTCAGGTCCCCCCAATCGCCACGTGCGATGCGACGCGCTACACGTGCGCATAGAAGACGGTGGGGGCGGTAAATGCTCGGCCGCGCTGATTGGTCGCCGGATGGACGGTGCGGATCCGATCATGTTCGACGTCGTGGACGACGGAAGGGGAAAGCATGTGGGCTTTTGATGAGATGCGCCCGACGCTTTCGGCGCACACAAGTTTGGACCAATGGGCGGTCCCAACGTGTGATTCCGACGACGTCATCCATGGGGTAGGCGTTGCTTGTGCGCGACGGATCCGGTGAAAGCGGGTAGGATCCTTGACGTGGATTGCCGTGGTGGCAAAGGTAAACAGGAAGCGGCACCCAGCACTTCCATACCCATTTCCCCTCTCACCAAGGACATCGGTGGGACCCAATTATCTGTGTATGGGTCCCACATGGGTTATCAACCACAGCGGAGGTAAATAAATCGGGGGACTGTTCGTCTTTGATGACACTTGCAGTTCATTTAAGTTACTATAATATATATATAATATTTGTTCAATTATGTATATTGTCTCTCTCTAGACGTCATATTGACTAAAATGTCGGTTTCAGAACATTTATAGTATTTCTATATTTTTAGGGTTACAATTACCTACATGCAAGGAAAATGTGTTTATTAATCCTCTATACAATATTTTCCAAACGCATCAATGCATCAGTCACAGAACCATAGACTCATGAACAGTTCATAGTTCCTCATGAATGAGTGAGACACAGTGCCAATCTTTTAGTGCTTTGAGTACTTCTATAGCTTACTAGGCAGGGGAGGAGATGCATGCACTGAAAGATGATGGTGGGAGAAAACTCGGCACGTAGAGAGCCACCACAATGCACCAAACCAGTGTTTCCACTTGACCACATGATGATAAAATAAGACCCTACCCTAATTAATTGGTGACAATTAACCCAGTTTTGACTCATGCACATGCATGCATTGGCTATCTATCAAACACCAATAATGAACCCTAGTTCTTTATTTCCCAAGCTTGCAAGGATCAATAATACTCAATAAATGTTGCTTTTACGACAAGGAAGATAAATGTGTAATATATTCATTGTTCTAACATTCTATGATCTCCAACAAAATAATGTATTGTCTATGATTCTATTGAAATCCATTCACTAATTTCAGATTCAGCTATATGTCTGAACTATTGGAAATTTGAAAGAAAAATATTGGTTTGCCAGATTCTACGAAAACTCGGTAATAGTTATCATCTAAAACATATTTATCTCTTACCACTATTATCATCTTTAGCAATATAAGGTTTAATTTTAGAAAGAGTGATTTAATACTTTTACATGCATTCAGATATGACATAGATACTAATTTCACTGCTATTGATCTTAAATAGCGTTCAAATCTCTTTTCTTCACGTCAATGTGAGTAAAAAGTATTTTTATACTATCTACAATGCTATGGAAATAGGTTGACGTTACTGTTCTAAGGTCAAAGAGGAGAGTTGTTTGGATGCACATAAATGCCACATTAGGGTCGATTGGCAATTGAATGCTAAGTTCATTAAATGTGATGTATTTCCTTAGGAGTGGCTTCAATTACGGTGTGGAAATTGTAATTTAATGAGTCTAATCAGCAATGTTGCGTGATTCGTGGGAGATACAAATACAACGATAATAATAAAATAATAAAAATATAAATTCTAATTATTTGAGATCGATAGGATGGATTCTTTGTTCTTATTGAAATTAGTAAAAAGTCATATACTTAGTTATATTTAAAGACTTAAATTTTTATTTAATTGTTTTATCTCTATTCATATCATTAATATTAATTATTTTATCTCTTTTTATTATTCATATTATCTTAAATGATTTTCTCTCATCTTATATATTCTATTGAAACAATATATATTTGTTGATGAATAAAAGGTATTTATTTTTTATCTTTCTTACTAATTCTATATATCCATCTCAATATTAGCAACATAAATTTTTTTGTATATATATTTTTTATAATTTCTCAACACTCAAATTAATAAAATTATATTTTATTAATTTATTTAATTTTAGAGTTACTAAAATTATATTTTATATATTCAGTCTTAGTTTTATATAATCTAAAATCTTTAGTTTCGAAGGCTTATCTTCATAGCTCAAATTTATAATTAATTTTACTTAAGCTCTTATCAACTAAGATAATATTTTTGTTAGCAGGGAGGTCTATCAGGTAAGTAACTAACAAGTTTGTAAAAAATTAGAAATTCAATGCGGTTCCTAATGAAATTAATTTTCAAAGATATTTGTTTAAAATCTTATCCTACTTTCGATCTCTTTCCCAAAGTCCGATGACTTATGATTTTAATTTCTCTATAATTTGGATAATTTTATATATTACTCTTGTTTTTATAAATTGGTACTTAGAAATTCTTTTGATTATTATGATTTTATTAAATAAGCTAGCTAACTAAACTATTTTCTTATCCCCTAAATTTTTTCAAACCTCAATAGGAATAACATCAGGTCCCATAATCTTTTCTATTTTTATATATTTTTAATATATCTTTTACTTCATTAACTCTAATTTTATAAATAAATATATATTTATTAACTCTACCACTATTGTTTATTGCTAAATCAAAATCTTTTATGGAATATTTATTAAATAATTTATAAAAAATAATTTTATCATCTTTTCTCATACCACCATCAACTCTTTCTTAACGATACACCTCAACCTCTAATTTCATCAATAATATCTTTTGTTAACTTCATAATCTTATTAGTTATCGTAGTCTAAATAATATTAATATTATTCTTGTCTAAGTTTCAAGTTGACTCTCTTTTTATCTCATTCTTAAAAGTGTTTATATTATCATCTTTAAAATTTTACCGTATAGTCCTATTAAGTTTTTCTAATATTTTTTTCTTCTATATTTCATAATAAAAATCTAATGCTATCAACGTATGTATGACTTTAAATTTTTACAAATAACTTTATCTATCTTTTTAGTGAGAAAAAAATATATCTAGTTATAGTTGTAACCATTCTTATAAGTAATTAAATATTTATTTTTCTTTTTAAATTGAGTATTTATAATTATAAGATCATATAGAGTTATAAAATATCAAATCATACCACTATCTTCATTTCTTACCAAAGCACTCATTTATATTTACTATATGTTTTCCCTATATGATCATATAGACTCGAGCGACATAAACATTAATAACATTCAAAACATTTTATCCTTTCATAAATTTTAGAATTATAATTCTATATTCAAAATCTTTCTACATCTACGATATTATTCTAAGATCCTTATAAAAAATAATTCTTATACCATTTTTTATAAACTTTTCTTATATATCAAATTTTAAATATAGTATTATCAATATCTCTAGAATCTTTTCTTATTTAATCTCTTATAAATAAATAATATTTATTCTTTTTCAAGTCATATTATCTGTCAATTCTAATTCATTCTTTCAAAATATTACTATATTCTAAGTTGCTAATATAATTCTTTATTCTTGAACTAACTTCGTTACTTGTCTCGATCCAAAACAAAAAGAGAACTTTTACCTGCATGGCATCGCATTCGTGTGAAAGTCATTACTTTTGGGTGAAATCTATATTGAGATTTAGTTGAAATCTATATTCATAAGATTTGATATAGTTTTACACTAATTGTCTGTGATTTTAACTCTAAACCTTTTTTTAGCTTGGCATCGACTATATTCATATTAAGGATTTTTAATTTTACTAAAATTCTCATACCAACTTCTATCCACCCACAGAATTTAATTTAATTTGCTATTTTCTTTTAGTCTCAAGTCTTATAATACTACTTGTTATTAAAGCTAATTGATCATTACGATGAAATGAAAATACTTGAGTTCATCAATGATGTAACAGGTGGAAAATTTGAGTAAGTTTTTTAACCATGGTTAGCAATGCTATTATAAATCCTAAAGTCATTAGGTGTACATCTTTTGAAGATTGACAACACAAGCCATCCATTTAGTCTTTCACTTTTCTTTTTTTTTTTCATTTTATGTTACATATACTTTTTAAATTATGTTTATATATTCTGATAATGTTGTTTGTTCTTGTTGTTATTATTAATCTCATGTAGACCATATAATTGCCATTTGGAACCCCAGCATTGAATTATCTTTGGGAGGTGCCTTTCCAGAAACTCTTTGAAACATTATATTTATCATCCATGAAACATGACAGCCTAAAGGTAATTAATTATTGTGAAGTATTCATAAATGATCTAATCAATTGGACCTCAGTTGCTCCAACTTGCCATTTTGAGTGATAAAGGCTCAACTGTTGAATAAAGAAGTCAAAACAGACAAAGACAAAGGGGAATATAGTACATGTCATTGACCCATATACAACATTTTCAATATAAACCTAATCTATTTAACTATATTGCCAATCTGATTTGAACCCAAGAGTGCAACTTAACATATAGTCCACTCAATAGACCATAAAAAAAGTGGTCCATAATTACACCCTTTGATTAATTGTTGGTGTATTAAATAAATAGGTTGAGTGTATCTTAGTGTCCCAAACCTCCCCCAACTTGGTTGTGTCAAAGAGTTTACATGAAGCAAAGCCATAAGAAGTCAGTGTGGGTGTCCTCATTGTGGGCTAATATTTGCACTAAAAAACAAAGTGGTGAGGTTAATTATGACCCCACCTCTCACTTAATCACCATTCCTTTAGTATTATATTCTTACTCTGCCGCCTATCCCCATGTTTTGACTTTAGGGAGCTCAAATTGTTCATTAATTATTTCCCAAATCGCATCCAATTCAGCATCTCATCTTCACAACCTCATCTCCTTTGTCTTTAATTAACAACAAATGCTTTGGTGGAGACATAAATGCATTCATTAATAGTTTCCCACTAAGCTTCGCATGCAAACAAAATGACATTCAAATCAATTAAAAATAATGTGTATAAAATTGATTCAATTTATTAGCTGATAAACATTCAACTCCAAAGTAGTAGAGCATTATAAAAGTGCTTACAAATATCTCCTTATCAGAGATTATCTCTAATATAACCTAAATCCACCATCACAGTTCATCTTAATCTTTTTTAATTTCCTTCTTAACCTCTCTTCTCTTTTGCATAGCATAATTATATTTTATTCGTGTAGTTAACTATGATTAGCATCACAGTCATTATATTTTAAAAAGTAATATAAGGTTCGTATATTTACGAAACTTACATAACTAATTTTATCGATAAAAAAAATCACATATGTTATCACATATGAAAAGGATAAAAATATAATTTTATTATCTTTTAAATTATTAATTTTATATAAACTTTTTGTCCGTAGCCTGTTGCACTCGCTCACTTGTCGCTCACTCAATGCTCGATCGTCGCACTTACTTGTCCGACGTTTGTCTGAAGCAAACTCTTTGGCATCAAGGTACGACGAACGAACGATGAGTAAACAAGTGCGACAGGCAGAGCATTGGGTCAGCAAGTGCGACGGGCGATGAACAAGAAGTTTATATAAAATTAATAATTTAAAATATAATAAAATTATATTTTTATTCTTTCCATTAATATACGTGATAATAATATGTGATTTTTTTCATCGATAAAATTAATGATATAAGGAGAATCGAGATAAATATTTTTTTAAAGTATAGTAACTCAATATTATTTTTATAAAGTATAAGGATTGAAATATTAGTCATCGTTAATAATAATAATAATAATTTTTTTACGTTCCCATTTTATACGGTGTACGGTATCCTATGGATATCGCGCCGCACAACGGAAAGCGGTATAACGAAGGGATATGGAAGACAGCTATCTCACTGCCGCCCCCGCGTTCTCCGTCTCCGACGACAGCCGCAGCGTCCACTTCGCCGGCGGCGCATCGCCCGACCCCGCTGCCGATGTGGAGGCCCTCCGCCGCTTATCTGACAACCTCGGCGCCGCATTCGAGTCGCCGGACTTCGAGTCGTTCGCCGACGCCCGCATCACTGTGGAGGACGGCGGGGCGCGGGCGCGCGAGGTCGGAGTCCACCGGTGCGTGCTGTCCGCGCGGAGCCCCTTCTTTCGGGAGGTGTTCGCGGAGCGGGAGGGGGCGCTGGCGCCGGTGAGGCTGGAGCTGTGGAAGCTGGTGAGGGGGTTCGTGGTCGGCTACGACGCCTTGGTGACGGTGCTCGGGTACCTCTACAGAGGGAGGGTGGCGCCGCTGACCAAGGAGGTGTGCATGTGCGTGGACGAAGAGTGCCGGCACGAGGCGTGCCGGCCGGTGGTCGATTTCATGGTCGAAGTGCTCTACGCCTCCTTCGTCTTCCAAATCTCCGAGCTGGTCAGCCTCTTCCAGGTGACCCTTTCTTCCCTTTTGCTGTTTCCTTCTCAAGGTGGTTGTGGTTTTAGGTGGGTGTCAAGAAATGAATCATGATAAAAATGCGTTTTTGATGGAGTCTTGGTGGATTGATGGGCGGTCAACTTCATCCAAACCTCATCTGAGGGTACTCTGATCATTTCTTTAGGCTATCCGTCTGTTTCTTGTCATCTGGTACTTAATTTGCTGTCTTGAAGATGTACGTTTTCTAGTCATATGAGCATAAACTACAACTAGGAAGACAGATCTTCCTGGTAATGTATGAGGTGTTATATGCTAGCAATTATAGATCTTTCTTACTGGCCACGATCCTGCGATAGGTCCTCTCTTTGCTGTGACATCTTCCAGTTGGCTTATGCAAACTTTACATCATGTAAAATTATGGGAGTCTACAGAGACAAAACACAACTACAAATTTTACAACATATATAACCATTTCACTTGTGGCTTCTCCTCTGTTTGATATCTTCCAGTTGGCTTATGCCAACTTTACATATCACCTTCTTAAATGAGTTGTTATTGTATTTGATTTTGTCTACGAAGAGAAATTAAAACTTACGATGATGAACGATATCATAAATTTTTTTATTGGTTTTCGTACAATATTTCCAGGATTATCAGAGCATGTTTTAGGCCTCCTATTGTGATCTTAAACTAGCTCTATGAGGCTGTCATCTTGATGCAATTTTTCTTGATATGTCTTGTCATGACAGCTGAGTTTATAATTCCTTCATTTTTTTACTGATAGTTGTATCATAGATTTGTATGCTTATTTGTTAGGACTACTTTCAAATGATGGTCAATGACCAGTTGTTTCATTGCAGCGACACCTTCTTGATATTCTTGACAAGGTGTCTATAGATGACATTCCGGTAATCTTATCTGTCGCTAACCTGTGTGATAGCTCTTGTGCCAAATTATTCAACAAGTGCATAGAGATTGCAGTTAAGTCAAACCTGGACATCATTACGCTTGAGAAGACAATGACTCCTGATATTGTCAAGCAAATCATGGATTCACGCTTGAATTTGGGAACAGTAGGACCTGAAAGCATCAATTTTTCTGATAAACATGTCAAGAGAATACATGGGGCTCTCGATAATGATGATGTTGATTTAGTAAGAATGCTGTTAAAGGAGGGGAATACAACACTAGATGATGCATGTGCTTTGCATTATGCAGTGGCATATTGTGATTCAAAGGTTACAACAGAGCTATTAGATCTTGAACTTGCAGATATTAACCATAGAAACATTAGAGGCTATACAGTGCTTCACATTGCTGCAATGCGTAAGGAACCCAAGATCATTGTGTCGCTACTAACAAAAGGAGCTAGACCTTCTGATCTAACATTAGATGGAAGGAAAGCAGTTCAGATCTCAAAGAGACACACCAAGTCCAAGGAGTACTTCAAGTCAACTGAAGAAGGACAAGCATCTCCCAAGAGTCGTTTGTGCATCGAGATATTAGAGCAAGCTGAAAGAAGAGATCCGCAAGTAGGAGAAGCTTCTGCTTTTCTCGCAATAGCTGGTGATGACTTGCGGGGAAGATTACTATACCTTGAGAATCGAGGTGATCTCATTTGTTTCCTACCTAATATTATCTTGCTTTTTTTCTAATAGTCACAGGGCTTTTTCTCCTTTGTGCCTTACTAGATTGAACATAAATGAGCAATTGTTAATTATTTACACCCAAATTATATTGTGGTTTTCAATTCACTTCTAGGCAGCTAAGGCTTTAGTGTGTTCAATTTTTTGTCATATTGTCTTCATGAGCATTAAAATCTAGAATCATCAAGTCTCTGAAGCATCGACAAATGCTTGCAAGAAAAAGCAATCTATTATAAAAAAAACTTAATCTCTTTAGCAGATCTTCCCATGAAGTATCATTTAGCCTGGGATATCTGTTCCAGCTATGTCAACCTATATTGAGCAGTAGACTGCAGGAAAGAAAAATTATGACTTTGTAGATCAAGAAATATAGCATGATCAGATGAAAGTAGTCAGTGATGTTGGAAATAATGATTAATGATAATTTTTATCAGCATCATGATCATTATCATTTCGTTATTATATAGAGTCAGGAGGGATCAGAAGATACATGATAATCAAATCTGAAAAAGAAGTGTCTCCTTGTCATATAGGCATGTGTGTGTGTGTGTGTGCGTGTGCATGTGTATATGTTTGTTGCATGGGTTCATGAATTTGTTTGTTTGTCTATGTATTATCAAGGCTGTGATTTTGCATCAAATATTTATCCACAAGTATGGCATTACTTGATCCTTTGGCGCCTAATGAGAAAATTGACTTTTTTAGTTTTTGAGATTTTTCAGACCCATAGCTACTAAATTGTTTTCTTTTTCTTTAATTTCCTTGCTGCATTGAGTGCTTACATATGTGCCTGGAAGTAATTTATGTCTTTGCAACACTTTGTTGAATGCAAAAGAACCTGAGTAACACAATAAATTAGTTGTGTATATCACATGACTTCTTCATGTGAATGATTTTATTTTATTTTCTTTCTTTTACACCTTGGTTTTAAAGGTAGCTACTTTTGTTGCATGTATATCCTTTCATCTTGATTGGTTTTTTGTGATCTTACTGATGATGCAGTAATGCTACTTGAAAAGTTAATTATCTATTGGTCATCACCTTAAGGCTTGGTTGGAGTTATATTTTGTGATTTATATTGAAGCATACTCATTCTGTTCCGAAGCTACAAAATTGGTATTTCAATCCTTTTCAAGTACACTTACAATTGGATATTCAACTTATTGAGTTTAAAAATTGAGTTTATCTGTCAACAAAATTTTAGAAATTACTTTTAAAAATATATTCTATCACTTTTGTTTTATTGAGCTCAGCATGATCACAAACAATGTGTACAAGTTTCTAGTTTGTTTTCAATTCTTCTAATCAAACCTCCAATTCAGATCATCATTGTGTGACGCATGAGTGCTTCCTATTCACATCCACGTCGCCTTTGTTGGATGCTTTCAAGTAATGTATTTATGTAATCACAAGGTTTTCTGTGGTCGAAATCTATACTTACACTGCTGCAATCTTAACTCTTGTTGCATATCTTGTTGTCTTTTGAATTATAAGATGCTAATTAACAATATGTATGATTGGTGTAACATTAGGCAGATCCCTTTTTTCCAACTTATTTTTCAAGAAATTCAGATGCCTAGGGAGCGATGCTCAGTTTAAAGATCATAATTATAATGAAAAAGTTAATAGTTTGCAATACCATACCGTACCGCTCGGTATGAGCGGTACATTGGTACATCTTAGTGTATCGTGTGTCAGTATGTTCGATACAGCTCGATACGTACCGTATCGATAGTTGATCGGTACACCAGTATAATACGGTATTCAGAATTTTATAGAATTCTAGCTATTTACTCCATAGCACCAACTCGTGACTATGAAATTATTATGTAGCATATAAAATTTTAGAATTTGTTCATTATACATTTGTGTTCTCTAATTTCTTTTACTGTTTTGTCACTGTAAAGTCACTCTTGCAAGATTATTATTCCCCATGGAGGCAAGGGTTGCCATGGACATTGCTCGAGTTGATGGCACATTAGAATTTACCTTAGGGTCTACTACTAGCCATTCTACTGGAAATCAAAGAACTGCAGCGGATCTAAATGAAACACCATTCACGATCAAAGAAGAGCATTTAGCACGTATGAGAGCACTTTCCAGAACAGGTATTCCTTCAAACATTTTGTTCCATTTTCAAAGTCTTTTCATAGCTTGATCCTTTTAAGTCAAAAAATATATCGTTAGTTGCAATGTGGTGGTAGATAATCTGAAAGATGAGGTGAATCTTACTGATGTTAAATGCTTATTAGTAAGCTAAATGAAGGTTTAAGACTAGTGCTCTTCGACAAATTTAATGAGAAACAAAGCTTGTCATAATCATCTGAAAAGTTTACCTTTCATTTAAATTACTGTTTTCCTCTATGCTAGACTGAATGAGGCACATTACTTGGTACAATCTTTTGAAAAATATGGCTTTCAGTTGACTTAAGTACCTCTTTCATTCAATCGAACATGGTAACAAGTTGGTCAGATATCATTTCACACTGTAGTGTTAGTTTCATACTTCTGTAGCTGATTCATCATGCAATTGAGAACCTTCTGTTTGTATGAGATAAGTTGAATCGACTGCCATATCGAGAAAACATTGTAATATGCCATATTTTTCTATTTTCTGGTTAGTTTTCTGGATTCTAAGTGCCCTTCAACATTCAACTGATATAAGTCGATAATGGCACATAACAGTGGAACTCGGAAAGCGCTTTTTTCCCCGGTGCTCAGCGGTTATCAATAAGATCATGGATGATGACTCGACAGATTTTGCTTATCTTGAGCATGACACATCAGAAGAGAAGAGGATGAGATTTTTGGAACTGCAGGATGCCCTGTCGAGAGCATTCAGCGAGGACAAGGAGGAAAGTCAAAAATTATAATCGTTAGTTGCAATGTGGTGGTAGATAATCTGAAAGATGAGGTGAATCTTACTGATGTTAAATGCTTATTAGTAAGCTAATGAAGGTTTAAGACTAGTGCTCTTCGACAAATTTAATGAGAAACAAAGCTTGTCATAATCATCTGAAAAGTTTACCTTTCATTTAAATTACTGTTTTCCTCTATGCTAGACTGAATGAGGCACATTACTTGGTACAATCTTTTGAAAAATATGGCTTTCAGTTGACTTAAGTACCTCTTTCATTCAATCGAACATGGTAACAAGTTGGTCAGATATCATTTCACACTGTAGTGTTAGTTTCATACTTCTGTAGCTGATTCATCATGCAATTGAGAACCTTCTGTTTGTATGAGATAAGTTGAATCGACTGCCATATCGAGAAAACATTGTAATATGCCATATTTTTCTATTTTCTGGTTAGTTTTCTGGATTCTAAGTGCCCTTCAACATTCAACTGATATAAGTCGATAATGGCACATAACAGTGGAACTCGGAAAGCGCTTTTTTCCCCGGTGCTCAGCGGTTATCAATAAGATCATGGATGATGACTCGACAGATTTTGCTTATCTTGAGCATGACACATCAGAAGAGAAGAGGATGAGATTTTTGGAACTGCAGGATGCCCTGTCGAGAGCATTCAGCGAGGACAAGGAGGAATTCAACAAGTCTGCTTTGTCTTCCTCATCATCATCAACATCGGTCGGCATTGTACCAACACAAAGATGATACATTGTGCTGTATCTCCTACATTTACTATGGCTTCCTTTTGCTGACTCCTGCACTGGGAACATTTTGTTCTTGGGCCTGCTGTAAAATGTATTTTGGTGTGATGGATCTGTTCTGTTACAAAATTTGTCCTTGAATGCTTCACATTCTATTTAGTCTCTTGTATAAAGGGTAGCATGGCTGACAACATTTGTACGATTGAATCATTTGAAGAACTTTTCGGTGATTGGCTACAGTTTCAGTATCTGCATCTGTGGCTGGCTTCTTCTATCAGCTGCTGCTCAAATTCCATGGAATTGTTTGCGCTCAAACACATTGAAACTGTAAACAAAGATACAGCTTCTCTCTGTAAAGAACCACAGCGAAGCAAACATTAGAGGACAGCCTTTGATCGCGGGACTCTCATGGTCGATCCTGTAGCTGCTCAGCTCGCCATCTTAGTTTGAACGGAGAAGGCAAACCAGCCTTTGATACGGTTGTTGGGCCGGTTGATCCGACCTCAGAGGTCAAAGGGTAGAGATGCCAGTAATTGCAAGCAGTTATATTACTCGACATCAGCCATTTCGGCACTTGATCCCTACCTCTCCAGAGTCAACCGCAGCATCCCCTCCGACGTCAAAGCGTGCAAAGACGTGGACTATTTCAGTCGACACCACGTTCCAATCTTCTTGGCCTCCGTCTCCGAAGGGCTGAGCTGTTCGTCCCCACTTAAGACGCCAGCAGTGAACTTGGTTGACAAGCAACTCCGGACCGGAGTGGGGCCGACCTCTGTTGCCTTCGCCGTGTGGTTTGACGCTGCATCAGTGCATCGTGCGTTCCTCCATACCAAGCATCTGTCGTGATCCTTCGTATGACTCTGTCAAGCATCCTTCGGTGGAGACAACACCACCAGGAAGGACGTAATTAAGCTGGAAATGATGTGCAAGAGGAGTGGATCACCCTGTACATGGACGACTCTCGATCTATGTTGCAGAACTTCCGTCGGTGCCAAGGCTTCACCTGATTGATGGTTTGGTTGATTACAAGGTCAACCGAGTGATTCTGGGATTACTTGGGGAGGTGGTAGTCCGGTAGCACTCAAAACAAATATCCTTCTCAACACCCTCGGTTTGACTTCCTCAAAGCATGACATCACATTGCTTTGACAGTGAAACCCCGGACGCCCTCTGACTATGAAATTTCTGACCAGATCCACCCACATCTCCTCTCCCTCCTCCAATCTTTGCCACCAAGAAAGCAACCTCTAATCCATTACTTTATGCCCAGAATTCACCAACTGATCCTTTTGGAGTGGTTCTTCAAGTCTTTGAAATCTTTTTTGTCCATTTCCTATGTAGTCTGCGGGCCTCCTACGACTCATTTCGTCTTGGCTGACGACATCGAGGTGCCCATCCTCAGAGAATAAATAGGAATCGATCGGCTGCCAGGTGGTTGCACGCTTCCGGTTCTTGCAGCATTTTTGGTGTCCCTCTTTGTTGAGTGCTGCTTCTCTTCACCTCAGGGTTACTTGCATTCTCTTTAGGGATTCAGAGGTAAGATGAAAGAAGGCGTTTTTCATGATAAAAATTTGATTTTTACGTCTTCCTGTTCTTTCTTTGAGAGAAGCGTCATTGATGTTTCTGATACAGTGTTCTTTTGGGGGTTCTATTTGGTGCATTGAGTTGCTCCTCTTGTAGCCCAAGTAGGGTTCCAAAGTTGCAAATGTTTCAACTGCTTGGTAATATAATGGAATAGGTTTTCTAGAGGATACAGGATTCTCTGGTGTGGACAGAATAAGCTTTAAGCTTTCTTTTCTGCAATTGGTGAATGTTTAGCAGAGATAAATCTCTTCCATTTAGGATCAATATTTTAGTATTCATGTTTTCATCAGAATCGTTCTTTTTCTGTTCACACTCCTTCTTCCTGCCCTGTATATTTCGGGAATTTAGGGGTCATCTTTCTATCTATGTCTTTGCCAATCAATCAGACATGGAAATCATTTGCTTGCTAGAAGCTAATCACTGGTGTTTCTTTGGTGGAAAATTAGTCCCGCACTAGCAATCTCGGTCGATAAATGCCTAGTAATTAAGCTATTTGGCTAACTACATTGCCGGTTTCTGTCAGTAGCTGATAAGGATAAATTTTCTTTTGGGAATGAGATGCATATGCTGAATACATGCAGACCTTTTGCTATTGACTTGAAATTTTAGAATCTTTTGTACTAGGATACTATGAACTTATTATAGTTCAAACTTTGAATGAAGATATTATTTCAAATACATGATGCATTGTTATTTTAACAATAAGGATGCTGACTAGGTTTTGGCTATTTATCCAGGAGACTACACACCTAAATCAAAGAGCTGAAGTAACATTGATGGGCTTACATCTTTCATTGCTCAACTGCTCATGGGTTGAACTCATGCGAAGCAAGATTTTTGCTTTGACAGAAACTGAGGATGTGTGGTCTTTGAGTTTTATGAAAAAGGATGTCAAGACAATCACAAGATCAGCTAGCTGCAAACAAAATGAATTACAGGCCAACACTGAGTTGAGTGCTTTGAGAGAATCATTGAGCTTCAAATATTGGGATCACGAGCAGACTAGGCCGGAAACTAATGTATCATCCAAGGATCAGTACCTGGAAGATGGAAAAAAGCAACCTAATTCAGCACAGCACACCAAACATGATGCAGATCTTAAGTTGAACCCAGCAATCTGTCCTTTGTTGTCCCCAAGCCCTACGAAAGACCTCAATGCAGCAGCTGTTAAGCTTCAAAAAGTGTACAAGAGTTATCGAACTCGAAGAAATTTGGCAGATTGTGCAGTTGTTGCCGAGGAATTATGGTCAGTTTCTAGAACAATACTTCTCTAATTACTAGTTTGTACCAATCGATTAGTAATTTTTCTGATCATTTTTTATTTAATATTCATTTGGTTACAGGTGGAAGGCATTGGATTTTGCCTCTCTCAAACACAGCTCAGTATCATTTTTCAGTGGTCGAAAGCCAGAAACAGCAGCTTCACGTTGGGCTAGGGCACTAACAAGAGCGGCTAAGGTAGTCCAACCACTAATGTTTTTGCCTTTATAGTTCTATGTTAAGATATCACTATTAAGCTGGAAGCTATGATCTTTTTAAGCTATTACTGTTACAAAATCACTGTGATTTTTTTTTTGGTTCTTTGTAGGTTGGCAAGGGTTTGTCCAAGAATAACAAGGCACAGAAGCTGGCACTCCGACACTGGCTTGAAGCTGTAAGTTAATTATCTCTGTTTCCTGCTTTATGCCTATTAAATCTAAAACAGGGATGTGAGGTTGGGGGGAATCAAGACATACTACAATCCTTTTTTTTTTTTAAATCTAAAAAATTCTGTGAATGTATTATGATGTGAACCAAATGTATTACAGAGGGAAAAATTACTGGTTTTCTCAAAGTGACAGTCAAATCCCCTAAAAGGGCATCTACTAGGATAAACTCTTATGGTTTAGGTGCAACATTTGGCAGTGATAGTGCAATGAATACTCATTCTTGTCTTTGCTTTCAGATTGATCCCCGTCATCGTTATGGGCACAATCTGCATATGTATTACGACATATGGACTAAAAGTGAGAGCAAACAACCATTTTTCTACTGGTAAGAATGTCTCACTTGCATTTTTACATCCATACTTCTGTTTCTTTTCCTTCTTAATGGAATAATTTTTAGCTTATTTTGGTTCTGAACTTATTTTTGGGTGGAAAATTGAAGGTTGGATATTGGTGATGGCAAAGAAGTTAACATTGCAAAGTGTCCTAGAAACAAGCTTCAGCAGGAATGTGTTAAATATCTTGGACCGGTACATACCTTGCCAGTTAAAAAATCTTAAACATTGAATTAAAATTCTGAACATTCAACAATTCATTTTTGCAACATTTTTATTTCAGAAAGAGAGGCTGACTTATGAAGTCATTGTGGAGGATGGAAAGCTAGTCTACAAGAAAAATAGAACATTGGTGGATACTACTGAAGGTTCTAAATGGATATTTGTTCTCAGTACAATCAGGGCATTGTACGTGGGCCAGGTGTATATCACATCCTTGTTTACTATTTTCTTATTTGTGAAATAAATTACGTTTCATATAATTCTTCTTTCCTGAAATCTTGTCTCCTTCCAGCTTGAAGGGATCTTATTTCTGACCAGAATATGTTCTTTGGTGTGGTTTTAAGATCTTCCCCTGTAGCTGCATTCTGTTTACAGACTTGTAATTCTCAACTCCTTTTTATTTATGGGCAGAAAAAGAAGGGCTCGTTTCAACACTCGAGTTTTCTTGCTGGTGGAGCTACGATGGCTGCAGGAAGATTGATTGTGAAAGAGGGAACTCTGAAGGTATTGGTCGACAAATTTTGTCCAACTGAAAACCTTGATCGTCAAGTATAGTCAATCTTCCAATTGTTGATGTGTTTGCTCATCTCAGCGAAACCATCATTAACTTTTAAAATATATAGCTTTTCAATAAGCATAAAATTGTTATCTGATAATTTTAGTGACTTTTTCCCTGTAGGCTGTTTGGCCACACAGTGGACATTACCTCCCAACCGAAGAAAATTTCCAGGAATTTATCAGCTTTCTTGAAGAGAACAATGTTGACCTCACTGATATCAAGGTAAATCTCTCGCTTCCCTTTCCTCATCAACCATTTATATGGCTAAGTGGTACGAAGTATTTTGAGCCTCCAATATTAGTATTTCTGGAAGAGAAAATCTCTTATAAACATTCTGTTTATCTTAAAAATCTCACAGGAGACTGATGTATTATTGTTCATGGTTCTTCAGAGAAATCCAGTTGGCTATGATGATGACTACCCTTCATTCAAGATGACCATGAGTGACTCAATGACAGATACCGATAAAGGTGTAGAGGTAGAAGGTGAATCTACAACACATCATGCGGGAGATTTGAGTGACAGTGAGGCAGAGGAGAGGCCTGCATACTCTCTCGGAGCTGAGTGCCATGAAGGCAATGAGATTGAGACCACTGTTGAATCGGTGAACCATCATCTTCGCAAATGGACAACCGGGGTTGGGCCTCGCATTAGGTGTGTTCGGAACTACCCAACCGATCTCCAGTTTAAGGCGCTCGAGCAAGTTAACCTGTCACCAAGGTCTATTCCTTCCCCTGTCGGAAACAATGGACCGATCCCCTCTCCTCGCCCCAACTCTGGAATCATGCTATCCCCCTCACTTGCTGGCATCCACCTGCCTTCTCCGGCGATCTCTCTTACTCTTTCGAAACACAGATGTTGCTGATTTATCGGTATCGCTGGTGCTAATTATTTGCAGATTGCAGCATGGAAAGATGCAGCTGTCATCAAGCCACTTTTGGCCCCTAGGGGTTCAGATTCTCAAGGTTGGTGCTTGAAGATGAATGAAGGAACGATGCATTGGCCAACTAATTGTTTTCTTTTGTTTATTTTCTTGTATATTTGCTAACTGATATAATTCACATTCCACATTTTTTTCCCCCCTCTTTTTTGGTTCCTCTCAAAATGATGTCAACCTTTTTGTAAGCACGTTCTTTTTTTTCTTTCCCCTCATAGATATGGAGATGGAATTAATGTATAGAATTCTTCTCAAAGAGAAAGTAAAGCTCATCTTTCATATTCCTCTGTTTACCTGAAGCTATACTGCATCAAAATTATGCATGGATTCCATTGTCACCTCACATTCAAGCAACATTCTAAAGCAAGAAATATTAACTATTAGCATGAAATTACAGAGCAAATTCCAAAGGCATAATTTGCATCATGAGTCATATAATAATACATCAAGACTGGTCTTATTCAGACGCCGACTACACGACATGCATGCTTGCTTGCATCACTGGCTGATCTAATCATTGGCACGTTTGATTGCTCGGAGCATGACGTCGCGTTTGAACGATAAGATCAGACCATAGTGGAACTCCGGCGGAAACTCCATCTTGGGAGAGCGCCGGAAGACGTAATGCCGGTAAAGCTGGATCAGCGCGAGCTTGACTTCTTGTATGGCGAACTTCTGGGCGACGCATGCGCGCGGACCGATGCCGAATGGAATGTGCGCGTACGGGTGCCTTCGCTTCTCTTCATCACGAGCCGGATCGAACCTCTCTGGCCGGAACACGTCCGGCGCCGGAAACTGCTTCGAGTCTTTGGCCACGACCCCCAGCGCAAGCCAAACCCATGTCCCCTGCGCGAAAGCAGCCACTGTTAGTTCCCTTGCAGGATGAGCGAGCTGATTCTGTCATGGACGACAGCAGGACACCTTCGGTAGAACGTATCCTCCGATCTCAACCTGCTGCGACGTCTCTCTTGCGACCAGCGGCGAGACTGTGTACATCCTCATGGACTCTTTGATCACCTGCATGACAAGAACAGCTTGTGTTGTGTTCGTCCTGCAGCGTACGTGCGGCAACCTCGAGCTGCGTTGCTGCTTACCTGGTCGAGGTAAGGGAACTTGGAGTGAAGGTCGTCGAAGGTTGGGATCAGATCACGGGGGCCAAAGCGATCGATCTCCTCCACCAACTTCTTCTCCACATCTGGGTGTCGCGAGACCAGGTAAACCGTCATCGCCAGCGTGAAGGCCGTCGTCTTCGTCCCAGCGATGAGGTGCTCGTACACGAGTGCTCGGACGTAGCTGTCGGTGAGGAGGTTCTCGGCGAGTCGTGTCTGTCTCGAGTTCAGCAGTGCCGCCAGGAAGTCCTTGGACTCTCGGGTCATCTCGCTCGACCTCTTCGCGATGATGGCGTCGATCCTGTCGCACAGCTGCTGGTTCATCTTGTGCAGCTTGTAGTCGGCGGCGCCGGGGATCCTCTTGAATATTTCACGGCAAGGGTTTTGGAGCACCGGGGCGATCAGGCCCAATGCCGTGGAGAGGGAGCCGGAGAGGTCCATCTTGAGGGAGGAGATGGCGTAGGTGTGCTGCCGGAGGAAGCAGGAACCATCATCATCATCATCGTCGTCGTCGTCGTTGAGGAGGCCGAACTCGATGCCGAAAGCGGTCTTGCCGATGATGTCGATGGCGAGGCGCAGGGAGAGCTCGGAGAAGGGGACGTCTTCTCGGTTGCGTTGGATCGTGGAGATGGTGTTGCAGAAGGAGGTGGCGTAGTGGTGCATGGTGGGGATAAGGCTTGCGAGGTGGGCGGGTTGGTAGAGGGAGGTGATGATGTTTCGCGTTGAAGTCCACCTCGAGTCCCTTTGAAGTCAAAGCATTCTTTTACTCTATATATAGACTATGCTTGTTGTTTGTGTGTGCTTCAGATAGCAATATTACCCAAATGGATCTTGGATACATGTCCAAATCCGATAAGGTCATGAATCTTGTGTTTGTTTACATCTATATTGATATTAATTGAGACGAACATAATTGACAAGATGAGCTTCCCTATTGACTTCGTTGACCTTCCCGATAAGGTCCATCTTCTCCAACTACACTCGAGAAGACTAGCATTATATATATACGAGAGAAGGGGGTACCTTAAAAGAAAGAGTCCATTCTGAAGTAGAGGTGACCCAGTCGCAGGCGAAGGGCTGCTTCTATTCCTTATGTCTTTAAAGTTCTTAATCCCCACCTTCCTGCAGAGTTCTGCATCTGCTACAATCACTAGTGGTTGCCTTCCCAAATGAAATCTGATCATTAACGAGTTCAACATAATCGACTTTATAGCCTTCAACACCAGAGATTATTTTCCACTCGTATGCTTGAGATTGCTCTACGTGTGCATGTTGCTTGGTGAAATGACAAGGGAGAGTCTGCATGTTTACCTAAAGATTGGCCCGTAGTTCTTAGCAAACACTCTCAAGATATCTGGCCCGTGCTTGGCGAGGAAGGGAATGTGGCCGACAGGAAACGTTGTTGGAGGACCGGGCACTCTTCTCACTCTCCAGTATGGTGCGTAGAAGTAAACCAGGAACCCTAAAAGCAAAGCCATGGATGCGAGGAAGAAGGGAGCACATGACCTTACCAAGCTCTCCACACTCTCCACGATTTCATGGACTCTATCTTCCATGAAGCACAGATATGTATGTGGAGAGAGTAGCGGAGTGGACCGTGACGAAATGGGAGAGCGATGGCTACACTTTTATAGAGGGATCAAATGGGATGTGGCAGCAAAAGATGGCAAAACACTGTGCATGATGGGGTTGACACCAGTGGATTTCTGCAATGATCCATTGGTTGGGATTCATGGTGGAGTATAATCTGGAACAACTTCACACTATCAACAGCGAGCATCCAAAGCACAAAGGAAATTAAGATTCATTGACGCAAAAAATCTTTGGTTCTTTTGGTAGGGTTCCTCATTCCATGATGCTGCGACTGTGGTGAGCTACGAGATGATTGGCCTATTCAAGAAAGTGGCATGGAAAACTCACATATATCGTTCATAGTGGTGATGGAGTCATTGAAAGTTCACCACCAAGCTACAAGATAGCACCTCTCCGAGTATCATGATTGAGGAATCTTGAAACTAGTACTACTCTACCTATTTCTTCGATTGTAGGCAATGATTGACTCTAATTTCAATAAGAAATTGATTATATTTTTGCAATGTCTATATCTAATTGGTTTGATCTGATAAATTACTGATTAATTTTATTAATCTAAGTTACTAGCATAACATATCTATTGGACTAAGTTTAGGGGGTGTTAATCTCTCCTACTTATAACTTTAAGCATAAACACGTTCTAATATAATACACATGAGGTTGAGTGATGACTTCATGATGTGATGTTTCATCTGACTTGGTACGTAGATAGTCAATTGATACTCAAACCTCTCCTCACATCTAATGCTAGATCATTATGATATTATTTGTCACGATCTTACTTGATTCGATAATTGACTTATTAATTTTGTTAGCTTTGATTAATATTATTACTCGGATCAAACACTTATGGGCTAATTGAAGTATTTATCAACTTTCGATATTATTATGTTCCACTTTAACTAAACTATGGTTAGAGAAATATTCTTCCATTTTAATAAGATCTCTGTATCTATAACATCTCGATTAGTCTCATATCGGACAAGACTAATATTGAGTTATAAGAGATTGATAAGTGTATTATTGTTAACTTTTAGTTTAGACATTTTAAACTAATGGTTTAGACTCAACAAGATTAACAGAGCAGTCATCCCAAGGTTAATATTTAGAACTAGAGATGATAAAAGGATAGGAGTTGACTATACTTGACTAAGTTCTAATTGGGTTAAAGAAGTTTCATTCACATATTATTCATATATTTAAGATTATATTAGGTAAATTCAATGTTCAAAATATATACCATAAGAAAAAGATAATTTTTCCCGAAATAAATAGCAATATGTGATAGAAAAGAGAGAGAGAGAGAGAGAGAGAGAGAGAGAGAGAGAGAGCAAAAAAGATAATAGAAGGTATGTTAAAGAGCGATCAAAACTTGATATCAATTGTGCGAGCATTTAGATATAGATTGCGGTCATCAATGTTTTATTCCTTTTTCTCCTTTCTTTCTTCTTCCTTCCAAGCTTCTTGTTCTTCTTCTTAGTTGGAATACTTCTGTAGAGAAGCTTTGCTCACCATAAGTCGACACTCTACAGCTACAAGTTTTAGAAGGACCTATCAAGGCAACAGCAGTGGTATACACTTACCACTATAGTAATGCTTGTCACTTCTAATCAAACAAACACAATTGTGAATTAAATAATTGCCACTTTTCTCTAAGAAATTTATATGAGTGAATTGTTTATCGGATATATGCCTTTTATTAGATTTCTCAGAATGATATATGAACCTCATACAGTATTCATCTTGTGTCTTGAGTCAAGAAAATTAAATTAGGTGATTATCAAGTTCATAATTAGCTATTATTTAAAAAATTGATTTTTTTTTCGCATAAAAGATAAACAATAAAGATAGAATTTGATCCCAAGATCTCCCTAGTTGATATCTTTGATCCCAAAAATATTCTTCTTATATTGTCAAGAAAAAATATATTCTTATAACATATTTTGTGGAATGAAGCAGAATCAAATATTCTTCTCATATTGGGAAGAAAAATATATTCTTATAATATATTTTTGTAGCATAAAGCAGAATCAATTAGGAAGGTTTATTTAAGGCATGAAATTATCTTATTTAAATCTTGATTATTAAGGTAAGAGACATTAAAAGCATAGTGAGAAGAGTACCAGTGCGTATAAGAGAGAAGGGGGTGGTGGTACCTTGAAAGCAAGAGTCCCTTCAGAAATAGAGGTGTCGTAATTGCAGGAGAAAGGGTGCTTCTATTCATTATGTCTTTGAAGTTCTTAATCCCCACCTCCCTGCATAGTTCTGCATCTGCCACAATCACCAGTGGTTGCCTTCCCAAATGAAATCTGATCGTTGATGAGTTCAACATCATCGACGTTAGCCTTCCACACTCTCTCACTCGGTGAGATCATTTTCCACTTGCATATTTGATTGTTCTACGTGTGCATGAGTCTACGCGCTTACCAAAAGATCGGCCCGTAGTAGTTCTTAGCGAACACTCTCAAGATATCCGGCCCGTGCTTGGCGAGCAAGTGAATGTGGCGAACGGGAAACGTCGTCGGAGGACCGGGCACTCTTCTCACTCTCCAGTTTGGTGCGTAGAAGTAAACCAGGAACCCCAAAAGCAAAGCTGCTACTGATGCGAGGAAGAAGGGAGCACATGACCTTACCAAGCTCTCCGCACTCTCCACCATTTCATGGACTCTGTCTTCCATGAAGCACAGATGTGTGTCTGGAGAGAGTTGCGAGTGGCTGCATTTTTATAGAGGGATGAAATGGGTTGTGGCGGCATAAGATGGCACTGAATCGTACAACACTGAGCACAACGAAACCATAGGTCTGGATTCATGGTGGAGTAGACTCTACAACAACCTGGCACACTGCTGAAAGATAACAGCAGTGAGCATCCAAAGCAGCAAGGAAATTAAGATCAATTGGCGCAAAAATGTGGTTTGAGTATTTAGATAGAGTTATAATCTTACTTGATTGGATTTTTGATTTATTAATTTTATTAGTTTTGATTAATATTATTATACCGATCAAACACTTATAATAGACTAATTGAAACTTTTGATATTGGATAGGGTTCTTACGTACCCCTTCAACAAACTATGGCAAGAGAAATATTCAACATGAACTCTATATTTGTAACACTCTAATCAGTCCAACATCAAAGATAGGATAAGCCTCAGATTGACTAGGATATGTTGAATAAACTATTTCTCGACTAAATTGGAATGGGTTGGAGAAGTTTCACTCGCATATTTTTCTTTCTTCTTCTTCTTGTTCTTAGAAGGACATATCATGGCAACAGCAGTATGCACTTACCACTGTAGTAATGCTTGTCACTTCTAATCAGACAAACACAAGTGTGAATCAAATAATTGCCACTTTGCTCACCTCCACTTCCAAAGCTGAAACGTGACCCGTTGATTCTGCACCCTACAGAATTGAGAGGATTCACAATAGTTTTATGGTGCTAATAATTGGAAGAGTTTGGTGAAAGAATTCTGATGTATATTGATTAGGATTAGGATTTAGAGACGTATATAAATTGCTGTTGTAGAATAGTATAGTTCTGATGTATTAAATTACTGAGCGAGTGAAAGTGTTCATCAAATACCATTCGCTCCGAGTTTTGGTTGCCATTAATGCATCGTCAAAGCGATGGAAGGAGAAGTACAGCTAAAAAGGCAAGCAAGCATTGCATCCACACGAAGCTATTGGCAGTACGGATAACTGCTGCCAGGCCCGCCATAGTAGAAGAGGGGCTCCGTCCACAGGATGTCCGCGTAGTTCTCTGCACTGTAGCAGCTGGTTTGGGTGCTCAACGTCCCAAAGGGATAGGGATACTTGTACTCTCCCGAGTAGTCCTTGATCCGCGGCTTACCGATGAAGGCGGCGCGGCCGAAGTGCTCCGAGGAGAAACTGCCGGAACCCATGGCCGTGGCCGTGTGGGGCGACTGCTTCATCCTCGGACTGTACACGTCGCCGCCAAACACCACCAGCGTGGCTGTCTTGCTCAGCCCTCTGAAGAGAGAAACCGGCCAGAATCCGACGGTGACGTTGTCGCCGTACATCAACCACCATCTCCCATTGTCGATGTCCTGCAATTGCACGTCAATGTCAAGAATATAGATGAATAAATCCTAAGCTCATAATGTGTGTGTGTGTATATATATATATATATATATCTAAAAAATTAGTCTGATGATGTTGATAATGATGCAGTCGATCAACTTGTTTTGAATTAAGGGATTAAAACCTCCATGACTTTATACTAAAGATTTTACTATGATATCGACGATATAATATTTGGCTAACTTAAACTTAATACGATGATAATGTATTGATTTGAGGATTCAAAACTTCATTTCAGCTTGTCATCATCACCAGCAGACTTATTAGGTCATACAGAATCTAAATGGAGTCGATAAAGTAATTATATAAAGCACATCTATCTTACCCTCCACACGTTGACAGAAAATTCGTACTGTGGTCCGTCATAAGTAGATACGGCGGAAAACGAACCACCGAGCGCTATCTCGCTGCTCGTCTGGACGAAGCCTGCACAAAGGAGATTGAAGCAGCCCGTCGTCTTTCCCGAGTCAGCCTGATCGATCGATTGAAACAGGGCCTTAACTCTTCTCTCGTGTGAGAAGATCGGCAGAAGAAGATGGAGGAGGAAGAAGAAGGCATACCGTCCAGTACACGAAAAGCCTCGCTCTCCTATCACCAAAAACACTAGGATTTACCTATCAAGAGGAGGAAGAAGTATCAATGAGTGGCTGCAGGTTTGCACGAGTAGTAATAGTAGTAGATGAAGCACTAACCATCCATCCAACCTCGATGGAGTCTGAATTGTTGTACTCCCCATTCGTAAGCCAAATCTGGCCGCTCGTGAATTCGTCGTCGCTTTCTATGTAGGGATTCCAGATGTTGATGTTTGCTTTGGCACCGATGTAGTTGAATCCGCTGCCAACGAGCACTCCGAACTGAAACCACCAGAAAACAGTGGTGGTATCAGCTTACGATATCGAGCTGATGAGAAGCATGCAAGATGGACGGAGTGCGGAGACGAACTGCATGCAAGCCTTCGACGCCTGCAGCTACTGTTTGATTCGCCACGCGAACCTCGTGCTTGGTGATGCCTTTCCATGGCTTCCTTCCGTAGTTTGTAATGGAAAGAGCATTCAGCAAGTGATGTTCTTGGACGCGGAGGATCGGTACTGTTCCACTGGGGCAGCTTCCGCTCCTTTGCCACACTTGGGCAGGCATACGCACAGAGGACCGAGAAGAAGCCACATCTCTTCTGCCTAAATGCTCATCGCTGGGCCTCATCTGCACCACGGTTTGTCCTCGGATCAGAATCCAAAGTGACGAACTTAGTGCGCAACAACTTGTACGTACCTGAATCGTATGGTGTTTGAGTTGGGGGTGATCGAAAGCTGGCTGCTTGTAGACATCAACGCAGTCGATTATGTCGCCATCTTCGCTCTGCAAGTTTTTCATGTACAGGGACGTACGACGAGCATTTGATCAAACATGCAGAATGCGTATCTGATAAATACCGATGGAATTGTAGTTACAGCGAACCTGAATGCTCTTCACTGCAGGCTTGTTGATTAGATTTAACTTCGCCTCTACTAGTAATTCCTTCTCGGTCAACAGAGTGCTTGATTTCCCATCCGCCACTTCTTCAGCAAAGAAGACGACTGCTAACAAAAGCATCCTTTCAATTACCCCATTCACCATCGTGAATAGTGGTAGCACCGGAATTTCTCACAGATTCTACTCTGTATCGACTCCTTTTCGGAGATAAACAAGTGGGAGAAATGAGATGAAGAACAACCTAACAGTTCACTTAAAAGAAAAATCAAGTGCGGATGAACTGTGAGAGACAAAAGGTAAGAAGACCCAGGTCAAACCAGATCATATACCAAACGCTAAATGGATGTGCTGCCCTCTTCCTGTGGTTGAAGAGCTGCAGTTCCCACATTGCTTGGATGGTTCAACTAACAGCCGGCACATATATTGATGGATTCAACTAATCGGCCTACGGTGGAATCTCTTGATGTCATAAAGAGGTTGTGACATGTTTAGGTGTAAATTATGTTGATGCTTCTCTTGTTATACTGTGATCTGTGTGCATTATTATGGCTTAAAGCTTCTCTGTGATCGTTTTGCATCGAAGAATGTATGAGGACTTACCCCATGACGTGCCCCTTCTTGAGCGACCACAAGTGAGGCACCGCTGTGTCGGTCAGCATGCCTCAAGCATCTCGTTGATTTTAAACTGATTGAGACATGGCATGCATAAATTGTATCGAGATATTTGAGTTATTCAGATACTGATGATATATAGCAAGCAGTACTATCGGTCTTGCTAACTACTACTACTAGATTAATTTGTATATATAATAAGCCACTCCTGGAAAACTACTACTATTAAAAATATGTAATATATATTAGGATTTATGTTCAATCTCCCGTCCAACAAAGGTCTTTTGCTTGATGCATAAGTAGGACATAAATGGAGACATGCAATTTACTTTACCACCACCTGCATAAAAAAAAAATATCACGAAAAAAAAAACAAAGGTGTATAAAATAATAACCACATGCAATAGATGCAATATAATAATACATGAAACAAAGCGATTTATGCACCTTAGATGCTGATACAGTGTAACTCAGAATAAAGCACGCTATGGGTTGCAAATTACAGTCATACAGACAGAATCTTCATGCCATACGTGAATTGCCATACCAAAAGCAAACCAAATAATAAAAGGAAAAACTGCATATAAGATGAGTCATTGAGAAGTTCTTTATTATAGAGTATACTGCACATCGATACTGTTGAGGAGCTTTTCTTTTTTGTTCAAAAAGGAAAAAGAAATCATCTACAAAGCCGGAATAGCTAGGAGCTGTCTAGATTTTTCTCTACCGCGCCCAAAAAACGAAAAAAAAAAAATACAATTCTTATGCAATCTAATGACCCCTGATGGATATGTTACATACTTCAATTTTTATTTGTTTCCCTTGCAAATGCAGAGAAAAATAAATGAAGATGGTTTAGCCAACTCAAATAGGTGGCATATTACGATTTCGGTTTCACTTTTCATTGCACCGAGACCGTGGAAAGACCGATACTTGGAGTAGGAACGAGTGCCAACAATTGACTCTTGATAATCCTCATGTATGCCTGTATTTCCCAGTAGATTGGTAAGTTTTGAGAAAAGCAAGGCTGCAAACTTGTAACTGCGAGTTCCAGTATCTCTGCTACCTCAGCAGGTGGGTACTGTCTCCTGGTACAACCCTGTGTTTCAGAGATGAAATCAAGCACTCCAAACTAGAATACAAAAAACATCAACATAACAGAAGTTACAATTTGAATAAACTTTAAACTGACAACGTTCAGCCGGATGGGTTCATCAGTGGACCTATTAGGGCTCATGAAAGAGAAGAATACAGAGGCAATTCTTTCATCCAACCGGTTAGACTGATACTGATCAAACTGAGAAAAAAGGATCCTTAAATCCCCCCTTTGTCCCTATCCAAATCCCCACAAACTATCGCTTAACTTTAAAACCTGGTCAGATCCGAGCTCTTAGTTCGGACAAAACGAATCCAAAGAACAAGAAGAGTGACCAAATATTTGAGGTTCCAACCGGTACAGGTCTCAGAAGAATAAATGCACACAACAAATAGATTATTTTCATGACTCAATCTAATCGTCCAAATCACAATAAGCAAGATAAATGTGGCAATAAGACTTGCCCTCTCCAAATTGCTTGGTTAATAAAGTAATTGACAGCTTATTCCAAGATGTTTTTCATAAGTACACAAGTTTGATGAGTCACGTATGCTTGGTGAAAAAATAGGGTAAAACCGATCAAGGTCACAGTGATAGATGAAAAAGCAAAATATACAAATTATGTGGATATGACCTCTCTGATGAAAATCTAGGCTAAATCAGGTTTGGATTCACTGTTGTCTAGGAAAAAACCTAAAACAAATAGAATTTGGTTTCAGAATATGTGTTTGGACTCTGTGTCCTTGCAATTTAGAGTACGTGAAATCTATATCTGTTCAATATCCAACAAGACCCAAATTGCTTTTTAGTGTATTCTATCCAGGTTCTGCCACAAATAAAGCATTCAACAACACAGCAAAAGCACAACAAATATGTGGATGCCTAACTTAGGTTGGTACATGATGTGCTTGTCATATGTTACTAGCTTCATGTCTTCCAGATTAAGTAAAAGAAGAAACGTGCTTTCACATGTCTGTTAATTTTATGAGCTAAACCCTAACAGTCACAAGTGCATTAAAAAAAGGTAGGCAGTCTCAGCAAAAGCTACAATAAAATCAGAACAAAACCTTATTTCATGTTTGAAACATGACCAGATTGCAGATAGATTCTGAGCAGATCTGAATGTTTGTTGAATGAGGGCAAAAGAAAGCAAAAAAAAGTAACAGTAGGAGTGAAATAACTTAATAAATGTCTTAAATTTAGAAATGTATATATTAGAGAAGGTAAAGAAAATATGCTTTGTCAATGTACTTCAGAACATTTGCACAGCTTACCTCAATCATGAAAAGAGCAGCAACACAAGTTGATATTAACTCTGATGGAATTCGACCTAGGTTTGCATCAGAAGAGATCTCTAAGTTTAAACCTGGGATCTGAATATTTGCTGGCCCTAACCAGCCTGAAGTTTTTTCGTCCCTAGTTGCTAATTTGTGTACTTCTGGAATGTGAGTGTATGCAGTGTCTAATCTGTCAGAATCAACTCCAGAAGACCAATTTTTAGAAGGATACAAAACCTCTCTGGTACTTGCGAGAGCATCCTTCCTGCCTTCCACAGAAAACATAGCCTGAAAATTAAATAAAGCAACAAGTATCTTTAAGGCACTTGAAAGAAACAAAATGAACCGAAGTGCCAATTAAAATCGAGAATCGTTTTCATATAATAGCATATGTTAAAAAAGTAAAAGTTTTGCAATAGAAAAATAAAGATTCATCACATGTTGATCCAAGTAGAGAATGTCACCGTATAAACAGGACTAAAAATGCCATGGTCAGGACTACATAGAGGATCAGGTCTTGTTTTAATAAGACATGGAATTTGTCAACACAGAAAAAGAAAACAAGAAAACCACAACCTCTTCATGCTTACCTGCACAGATTGATCCACCATTGTCTTTGCTTTCTGCCTTGAAGTTTCAACAACTTCCAATACATAAGATTCTGAGTTACTACAAGGTCCAGCAAGCACTGAATTCTCAGTTGACCTAAACCATGGTGATGTTAATTTTCCTTGAAAGGTACTATGTTGCCTCAACTCAAGTATGGCAGAACCAACCTGAAAGATGAGATAGGAATTAAACATCAAGTTAAGAGGAAAGAAAGATCTATGATAAAAGAAAATGAAACTTAGTAAATCAATTAGTAACTAGCCTGGTCGCCAGCTTCTTGTAGCTGTAGAAGTAACTGCATCCTTAAGTGCTTGACATTTGTGATTGAATCATCATTTTGCTTTCTAGTTGCTTCCTCATTCATGTGGCTCAGTTCTGTCATCAGTGCTTTCTGCAAACATAACAATGATGCTTCTCTCACCTTTACAAATTGTTCACATTTGCAATGCAGCAAAAGGTCAATTTTTGCAATTTCTACAGAATTCTACCAAGGGGTTTGTTGAGACACAAAAACTCCATTTACTGAGTATATGTAAAGAGACTTGCCAGGAACTGATAGAATTCAACAGATTTTTCAAACAGTTGAAAAATAAGGCTGGCTGATTGAAAATAGGGAAAAGCCCTTCCCCTTCCAATAGTGAACATATGCCTAATTTAAAAATGGCTACATCAATTGATAGGGAAAATCCCTTCCCCTTCTTTACTGTGAGTCATAGGGTGGCTCAGGATGGATTCAAACTTAAAGTGGAGTTGGATTTGGAGGTGCTAGTGTCGATCTTAAGCACTAGATAAATATAAGTAAATAAGTAAACACATATTTAAAAAACTGAGACAACAAGCTGAAGCACAGTATAGTAGAGAATAAAAAAAAAGCTTCTAGAACTTTTAAATCCATTTTGATGAAAAATGTTGTTGGTTTCAATATAACCAACCAGCAGTGAACTAAGACTCCTGCATATTAATGACACTTTAAACTAATGACATACCAACCTCCAACCATATTAATGACACTCCTGCATAGAAATGGCATACCAAGCATTGGGTTCCTTTTTGATTGGATCCTCATCCCAACACATATGAAACACAAAATGTACATGTTTTAGCCAAAAGAGTGTCAATCTGTGTTAATCACATAAAATATGTTGCACTGTATTATGTCAAGTAGGAATTACATGGTGTTTAGGTTTTTAGTGGACTAAATTAAGCCACCAACTTATGGCAACAACTGGGCATAATGAAAACAAAAAAGGAAAGATTGAGATGATAATGAAGTTATTTAAACAGTAAAAATCTCTTTTATGCTCATTCAAAGAAGTTATTTAAACAATCAACCTTTACGGCATTAATGTTTTCAAGGGTCTAGGTGGGAATTCAGATTGACATAAGCCTAAATGTATGCTTTTGTGTATAGCTCGTTCTTTATATAGGGAATTGTGAACAAATGCCTGGTTAGCTAAATACAAGACCTGTAAAAACATGTGTTGGGAAATCTACTAACACAGTTATTGAAACAGGCCATCTATCAAAAAGCCTGACTGATGGACCGCAAAGCACAGAACAGGAGGCCTCACAGCAAAGCAATGAAAAGTAGCCATAACTTAAGATTCATAAGGCAGATCAAGACAGATACTCGATAAGTTCCGAGGTAGTAAAAAAGCATTTCACTTCAACCTTGTTAAAGCACATAAATTGCAAAATATATGAAGCTTACAGAAATGACATGAGAAATATTTGGTGTTTTACATGCAAACCTCTTACAATGAAGAGAATTGTTTCATATGACAAAAATGTCAAATGAAATGAAATTGGAAGTGAACATTGAAAAAATAATTCCCAAGTAATATAAACACTGAACAACTTTAAGAAATGGAAAATTATTAAATAGGATCACCTTTTTCTCCAGAGCACGCATCAGTTCAACAAGAGCTTTAGTGTCAGCTTCCCTTGTTTCCATCTGAGACAATGGACATTGTTTACTACAAATTGCCTGCTGCAAAACAAGAAATATGTTAGTCGCATCTCAGATGAGTACATTAAGTTTGATTATTTTAGGTAGCATGAAATTGATTTTCCAAGTATATCAAAAGAAAATGACAATAAACCTTGGCCAGCTTGTACGGTGCACTTTGTGGAAATTTAAAATGAGGCATATGTGCAACCTCCACGATCTCATTTGAGGCAACGTTTGGAATATCATTTGTTTTCTGCTGAATAAAATCATTTTTCTTTTTGACAATAAGGCTTTCGCATAACTGACTTGGAACATTTTGTCTTTCAAGATCATCAGACATATTCTTCCATGGATCTAGAGGCATACAGTCAATATCCTGAAAAATAAAATTTCATTTTTAATTAATGTAAATAATTATATTACTTGAAAATCAAATTTCTGTCATAAAGATGTAGAAGACTAAGACAACTCTTTAGAAGACATAAAGAACATCAGATACCTACATGTATAAAGCAAAAACTCAAAAATTGAATAAGAATTCAAAGGATAAACCAATCCCTGGCTTCCAAAAAACAAGTAAATCATCATATGATCACTTGAACATGAAAGCAAGGTCTGTCGTGCCGAAGTGTACCACCCGATACGGGCGGTACGTACCGGTCCGACAGGTTACCGGTACACAGACCGCCCCGTACCGCTATAGTGCTACAGTACTATACTGTAGCACTGCTACCGTATGAAAAAAAAATATAAAATTATTCGGTACACCAAATTGTTCGGCGAACCTTGCATGAAAGGATGGGATGAACAAGTTTATAACATGCAAACTGTAAATATACAATTTAACTGCGAAGGTTTATTTTACTCAGTGGAGCACCAAATAGTTTATCATAAGATGAAGATGGAATTTAGCACAGAAAAGCAAAAATGAACATGGAAGCAATACTATATTATAGTTGTCAACCTGGCAAGTTAGCTGTGCAACAGATGATGGATAGCAAATCATTGCAAAAGAAATAAAATTAAATGAATATCTATAACTTAGAGCATGTGTAGACACTAATTAAAAGAGCATAATTGCATGTGTAGACACTAATTAAAAGAGCATAATTATTATAATGACCAACTATAGCAATTTATGACTTCCTTTGTACAATCCCTCAAGTCTTAGGGAGGTTGCATGGCATCTACTTTGTGATCCTTGATTGTATCCTCTATAACAACTCTGGAACATTATGTGGTGAAACATTTTTGTACCTGAAAGTAATTCAAACAAAAGACAAAAACTACAAAGAGATAGTAATGCAGTGTGATGATCAGCAAAGAGCAAAGAACACCTAAACCTTCTAAATTGGCATTATATATTAGAAATTTTACACATAGATTAAGATAAAAGGATCTCCTGGCATCTAGAAGATGGATTTTAGTAAAAGATTGGATTTAAGGTTTCTTTATCAATAGCACAATAGAAGCCTCTTACTAATGTTAATATAAGGGCAGTTTTCATCAAAGAAGAGAAACCTACAAAGTTTGCTTCAAAGAATCAACATATAGGTGAAATGTTGCAGTGAAAATTTAGAATGCATACAGCTACAAAAGAAAATACAACAGGAGCACATAGACAGTGGGCGTGTTACCATCACAAATTCAACACCTAGCTCAGGTCTGTCAAATTGAACCCTGTAACTGCTTCGACCAACACTTAGTATAGTTCCATCATGAATTTCTCTTGTTTTAGGATGGCAAGCAATCACATGTTGTCCAACAGACAGAGGCATAGCTAAATCTCTTGAAAGTCCTTCCGTTGTACCAGCAAGCAGCTCAGTATAATGTGTTCGAACTGATTCACGATATTGTTCAACTTTCATCCTTTCTTCTGATAAAAATTTATTAGAAAGTCGACGTGCTTTGCCAAGAGATCTGTTGAAAGAAAAAAATTAAGGGACTAAACCCAATCTCTATCATAGCAAAACCTGTTAGTCAGCAAATACCTCCGAATGATGCTCCACTCTGCACGTCTAAACCTTGGTATATGGCTCAATCTTGCATGATTTAAGTACTCCACATAATCATTTTTGGCAAACCAAGGATAATCAATTGCACTGTAAAACCACTCAAATGTACACCATCTACGGAACAGTTGAGATGAAAGGCAATTGGCAAGTGTTCCCTGAAATTAAGAAATAGTCCAGATGAAAAAAATATTTATTTCTTAATCTAATTTAAGAATAATGAATACAAGGAAATTAAATACCTTCATATTCATAAAACGTGAATGGTTATTCTGACATTCGTCACCAACTCCACAAGAAGACATCAGCTGCTTTTGAGCCATTTCTTTTTTCAGATTTAGCTTGCATCTGGTCCTAGTTCCATTATGCATACTAAGATTGTCTGCAGCTAAACATTTAGTTGATATAGTTTTATCTTCTGTTGTTCCTCCAATTTTTCTATCTAACAATGAAATCTCTAGTTTATGGCTGAGTTTTCCTTGTTCAGAGAGCTGAATAGGTTGATTAGCAAAGGATTTTTCCATGTCTTCAATTGAGACCTGAAAAGAAAGCAAGTTTACAGGACTTGCAACAAAAGATATCCAATTTTGAGAAGCATAAAGTTAAATCCTAGTCATATTCTTACCTAAGAGATATTTTGTCAAGAACATCAAGACAACAATGAAAAGACTTAGAGGGCTAGTAGCATAAAAAGAAATATGACAAAGAGCTTCGCATATAATAGAAAAGCATGATTTTTTTATTCACTGGTCATTCTGGCTAATACAGGTTGATATATACCTTCGTCCTAAGTTACCAGCAAAGAGAATGGGGTTTTTGACAGCATAGTTAACAAGTAATGCATTTAACCACTTTTACTTACCAAATACTAATGTGTTTCTATAAATTTCAGTGGATTTGACTAATCCCAGATCCATTACAAGATGAACCGGATCAGAACTGAGCAAAATTTAGTTTATTAATTAAAAAAAATTGGTTGGAATCAACCGAAACCAGATGATCCTGGCCAATTCAACTGATTACAATGGTTTAAGAGCCACATTGGAAAGGAAAAGGGCAGCCCATTGCATGGGGCTCCAACTGTTGCAGGTTTTGGAAAGGGTCAAAATGCACAGAAAGGGATAAATAACTAAAAGAGTATCAGAGAAGATGAAAAAAAATGAATAAAGTAGGAGGATGTTTACCCCATTCTTCTGAAGTTCTGTCAGGTGAGATTTATCTCCTGTTCCACATTTTTGAATCTGCTATTGGTTCAAAGGCAAATTGGCATTAGTAAATATCATGAATTTATTTATGTGATATAAAGTTTTTCATTTTTCTTTTATTTTTCTTTTCTTAGGCATGATCAAAAGCAATTTATAATAATAGACCAAACAGTTTATCAATTGACCTAATCTACTTGAGCTCGTTACTTGTTACCTCTTCTCCCAAGAATTTCCCTTTTCCTTTATGTGGCTTGCTGATAGTAGTAGGACAGCTTCTCTGATTTGCCTCTGAAAGATAATCTTGCCATGGGGGTATATTGCTTCCATTTTTAGCTTTCTGTGTAACACACTGAGCTTCAATATTGGATATGTGATCTCTATCCTTTCTAACCTTTGGCCAATTGCTCTCATGACTTCTCAACTCTGACCACGGAAAAATTAAATGAGTGAGCAGAAGTGATTCTTTTTCATTAGCAGATAATTATTTAGTGCCTATAACAATAAAAACTTCAAATATACATTACTGATGACATCCTCTAGGAACTATTTCACAATTGTGAGGTGGGAAAACACCTATGCTTTATTTAAATAAACAGAAAAAGAAAATAGTTTCCATTGCTCATGGAAGAGAAAGATTCGTCATACCATGATGTACCGCTCGGTATGGGTGGTATGTACCCGTCCAACAGGGGATCGATATGAGTGGTACATACCAGTCCGTTGGTATACCTCACCTTATCGTGTTTTGATACGTCGGTACATATTGTACTGATAGTCGATCAGCATATTGGTACGGACTGGTAAGGTGAACCATATGGAAGCGTATAAGTTTTCACTACTTTTTTAGTGAAATCAAAGTACATGCATATGTACATATGTTGTACTTATGTATACACATGCATGTGTATATATTGATATCCAGATACATATCTTCAGACACAAAGGTTTTAATTCAGAAAAATAAACCTGATGCAGAATTTTTCAACTAGCAGAATCTTAGAGTGAAATCTCTCTTGGCTGATCTTATTTTTAGCAAAATTATTCTAATGAATTCAATTACCATCCTCTCTCTTTCGATGTACTAACTGCTAGGTCATTCATCTAATTCCTTGTTATGAAGATATGAATTCATTTGTTGCATCTTAAATGCACCAGGCCATCACTCATTCTTCTTAAGATAGAAGGGAAATGTAAGCAAACATACCGTTAAATGATAGCTTAACATTGAACAAAATTGATCTAGGTAGATGGTTTAAGCATGTACAATTCATTATCTTAGATCCACATTAATTAACCCAACGCCACTAACTCACCTTAAGCCAATTGTACTTGTTAAAATTCTTATGTTTATATCGGTGTAGGAAAAGTATATTCCAACCAGTGTTTTTAAGAGCACTAGGCACCAAGGTCCCAAAACACTTGATGCGCTAGGTGCTTGCCTAGGCACCCGCTCGAGCGAAGCGAGACACTTCAGAATATAAAAATTTTAAAAATATATATTACGATTTGATAAATATGATCATAAAAATAAAAATGATATAATATGGTTTCTATTGATGGATGCCTATGCTAAACAAGTTTCTAACTAGTGCTAAACAGTTCTAAAGAGTGGATCAATATGGTGCTAAATAGTTCTGAAGAAGGAACTGAAAAGAGGAGTAATCGATCGCTATGGAGGAAGGTGGGAGAAGTAGAGGGCAGCGGACAAAGCTGCAAATGAAGGTCACGGTGGCAGACAAAGCTGCAAACAAAGGCAGCAATAACAGACAGAGCAAACGCAACAATGGACGGCGCTAGAGTGATAGACGTAGGGTTTCACTTCAAGTTTGTCTCACTAGGTTGGGCGTGGGTTTTGGGGGGGTTTTGCGTTAGGGTACATTAGTTAGTTCGATTGAACTAAATTGCTCATTCAATCGAACCAAGCTCAAACCCCGATCCAACTTTCACTTGGACACTCGCTCGAGGAGCCCGACATTAGGCTCGATCGAGTGGCCGAGTGATGTTTCATCGAAATGCTTTACGAGGCACCTAGGCTTCGCCTCACCCGAGCGCCTAAGCGAGCGCTCAAGCACCTAGGGAAGGGCCTGAGCACTTTTTGAAATCACTAATTCCAATAAGTTCTTCATGAAATGATGGTTTTGGCATGTCGTACTACAAGTAACACAGGAAAATAAGAAAAATATCTGCCTTTAGTTCATAACATATTGAAGAAATTTGTAAGTGAAAGAAAAGATTATACCAAATAATAATAATCAATGATCTTAATTTCGAATACCAGACCTATATCAGTCCTTGCCTTGATCAATTTAAGTTTGAGTTATATTAACCTACCAAGTGTTGGTACAACTATATGTACTAAGTTTCTAAAAAAGCTTGAAAAATACTGAAAATAAAAAGAAATTACTTTCCGGTACAAGAC